>CM052899.1:114935183-114979648 GCA_028534135.1 Potos flavus
CTTATTTTCCTTAATTAATCCCAAATCATTAATCCATGGAGGAAACTCAACTAAAGAAGTTATATTATAAAGATTAATATACATGGACACCTGGATGGGTCAGTCAGTTAAGGGTCCAACTCTTGGTTTTCAGCTCAGGCCAGGATATCAGGGTCTTGAGATCGACCCCCCTTGTCTCACACTGCGTTGGGTGTAGAGCCTACTTAAGATTCTCTCTCTCCCTCTCTCTCTGCCCACCCCCCCACCGCCATGTGTGCTCTTGTGTGCATGCTCTCTCTTAAAAAAAAAAAAAGTAAATAAAATTTACAAAGATTAAGGATATAATAGGGCAGCCCAAACATTCTCAATAAACATTTTCTAAATTATTAGGTGAATTGTTGCTTCAAAGAATAGAAGCAACACTATCAAACAAAAACAGCTATCTTATCTATCATTTAAAAATATTTTTAATATTAGAGATGAGAATGAATACAGGACATTTGTACAGTAATACAGCTAACAATAATTAAATTTACATTGTTCTTTTATTTCTTTGAACAATAGTCCTTTCTTTTTACACTATAGAAACATGTAAGCCCAATACCTAATATTTCTTTATTACCTGAATTATTAGGGCATTTAGAGTAACTGGATGATTGATGTGGAAAACTACCTTTGGAGAGAATCAAGTTTGCTGATCCCTTCATCTGATAAGTAGAGCATTTTCCTTCAGGGTACAAAACTTCAATTATTTCTTCCCCATTAACCTAAAGTATGAAACCAGAGCAAATCATTAGTTTACTATTTTACTAACTTCCAGGATTAGGGAGGGACTGTAGATTACCCCACCATGTCCTTCTCTCCCTCTTTCTTAGTATAAAATCCATTTTATATCTACCCATAATAGATCAGTGTTTTTAGGAAACATCAGTACAACGGAATGTACAAAGAGGATGGGACATTCCATCATCAAAAATCTCTGGAAACAGATTATACATAACATCAAATCATTATTTTTATTCCAAAAATTCTCACAATGTTTACTATTATAAATTCTGAGTTGCCAAAGAAAACTCTATTATGTAGTATTTCCTAAATTTGTTTGACTGCAGAAATCTCTTTTTTGAAGCATATTTTATGGGACTTATCTTTCATAAGAATTTTTAGGAGAGTTTTATAGGCTCACTAAACTTAGAAGTTGAGGGAAAGGGAAAAAAATCACCCTTTACGTATTTGTGAAATTGTGACTTGGACAGAGACTCTAGTTTACCATTCTGGTCGACTGCTGGGTATAAAATTTTCAAATCTAGTCTAAATCTCATCTCAATTTAAGAAAAGTAACAATGGGTGCATAACTATAAATTACTTATTGAATAGAATATAACTTTCTAATTCAATGGTAAATGGTGAACACTTCATGGTGCATGGCCTATTGAAAGAAAACTGATTTGAGCAAAAATGAAAAATTAAATGACTAGAATTAAAATAATTATATACAAATAAAAGGTTTGCTCTGAAGATCTTTCTCTTTTCATCAACACAAAAAGTAGAAATGGTAGCTGCAACAGAATTATTTCTTTATAACTAGTGGTTACGTAATATCAAGTTTTACTGGATTGTGAAACTAATCTTTATGAGAAATTCATAGCACAGACATTAGCATCAAGGACAGAATATTGTTTGAAGGACTTCCTGGGAGATTTGAACTCCAACAAAAAATGTTTGCAACCATGAATAACAAAGGTCCTAGTTTCTAAGGGTTTTATATTAATTTAAGCAGAAATTCTCCCCATCTCCCTTTCAACAACATGTTGAAATTTAAAAAGAAAATGAACACCACACAGCATGACTAACACTAGAAATACATGAAAATTCAGGTGTTCCAGCTGTGTGTAATTGCAGACCTTATGACTAAACAGAATAGTGGGTGTTGCTATATCTCAATTATTTTTGTGTCCCAATCATTTCTGCCTAATAATTCTACTACAATATCTTTTCAGGATTTGCTGGACCAGTCAGCTGAAAGACGTAGAATTTTGACCTTCTGGTCAGCAAATTTTCTTTCTATGCTAAATCTAGCTCTTATCCAGAAATCTTGTTGAGATGATAGGATTTTCAGATTCTTAGGAGACCAATGCCTCAGCTCTGGATCTTACATGGAAAGACTTTCAAATAGTGGGGATCACAACAGACTGTATGGGATGTGTGGGATTAACCAATTCCACAAAATGAAGATCCAGATGGACTCATTTTAGAATATACATTACATGCCAAAAGAAAATCATAAGAAGAAATGCCAACCAAACAAATGGCATATGTAAGGCCTTAAAGAAAAAGCTCGAAGTGGAATTTAGTTATGTATTAAGGTAGTTTTGTTAAACCACCTCCAGATTTTTCTGCGCTAATCTTAAATGATTAAGTTCTTACATTTAATTATTCGGTAAAGCATTTTCCGTGTCTTTTAAAAAGCAAATAAGCCTACATCTTTTGTTAGTACCATCTGTACTAGCGGTACAAAAGAGTCACTGCTGGTCAACATTAACCCAAAGGACCAATTCTACTCTTAATTATGTATGTTCTTCTCTCCTGGGGAGTAAGACACAACCACAAGTTGTGCACATTAATAAAAAAAATCCCAGCACTAAAGCTATCTATGCAAGTAATGAGCTTATATAAGAGCTAACTATGTGCCCAATGATGGAGGGTTGCTTGTGTGGGGGCTGTTCATACTTAGCAAGGCCATGAGTTCACTAAAATAGATTTCTGTCACTACCTACATCTAAAATAGGCAAATATTCAAATGTGAAATCAGTTTGGTTAAAGACAAACAAGCTGGTTATATAGCTAAGGGAGTATGATACGAAGAAGGTGGCCTTTTCCTTACCTTGGAGAATGAATTACTAGGAGTGAGGGCAGGCTTGCCACAAGGCTCCATAGGGTGATGACCTGAAAGGGACAACACAGAAAGTCAGGGAAGAGACAGCTGGAACCACAATAGGGACATCAAAATAGTGAAATTTCTGTGCATTTTCTTATTTTTATTAGTACACCAGAAGAGGTCATATTACAAAGTGATTTAAAACCAACTAGATGGAATCAAATATTATGAAAGGGTTTATCCCAAGGAAAAAGCTAATTTCTTGAAAGAAAATACTGTAGTTTGCAGGAGAGCTCAGTTTGGGTGAATGGTTTTACTTTTTTTTTTTTTAAGATTTTATTTATTTATTTGTCAGAGAGAGAGAGAGAGCCCAAGCAGGGGGAGCAGCAGGCAGAGCAGGCAGAGGGAGAAGCAGGCTCCCCGCTGAGCAAGGAGCCCGATACGGGACTCGATCCCAAGACCCTGGGATCATGACCTGAGCCGAAGGCAGTGGCTTAACCGACTGAGCCACCCATGTGTCCTGAATGGTTTTACTTTGAGACACTGAATATAAATTATCCCGACTGAATGGGAGAGGTATCACAGGTGCTGACATATGCTCACTTGACTACTTAAGGGAAGGCAGCAAGCCATGTATATCATTTCATAAAGGCTATCAATTTCCCACAGTAAAAGAAGTTATGGACACAACTAAATAGAACTTCTAACGTATGTCTAAACCAAATGTTAATTTTAACTCTTAGCCATCAGTACGAAGATTGAATACATATACTAAAATGAAATTATCTCTCTTAAGTTATAAAGTCGTATTTAAAAATCATTTACTTCATTAAATTATATATTTTAAAGAGATTTTTAAAGATATAGTAGAGTTTGGAAAAGTTAAAAGGGAAAAAAATAGAAAAGAAAAAAATACAAATATGTGTATTCAAGGACGTCTATTTGAGAATGAACTGAAAGTAATTCTACCTAGAGGGACACAACGGGTTAAGCGGCAGACTTGTGATTTTGGCTCAGCTCATAATTTCATGGGTGGTGGGGTCAAGCTCCGTGTGGGGCTCTGCACTCAATGGGGACTCTGCTTGAGAATCTCTCCCTCTGTCCCTCCCCCGACTTGTGTGTGCGTGCACTCTCTCAAATAAATAAATAAATCGTAAAAAAAAAATTTCCACCTAGAAAGACGAAGGGTGACATGAAATTTGTAGGGATGAATTTCTGTAATTCATGTGGATGATGTTACAAAGAGCAAAGAATGCCTTTTAATATCATTTCCAGGAGATATAATACATTATTAAACTTCCAGGAAAAATACTGAAAAATACACCAATAATAAGCTACTGGTTCAAAAAATCATCCTGGAATAGGACAAAACACAATAGTTTATTATTTGTAATCTCTCCTTCCTGTTCCCTGAACTGCCCCTCACCTTCTTTGTCTCAAAGCAACCACCAATTTGCTTTCTGTCACTATAATTTGCATTTTCTATAATTTTGAATAAATGGAATAATGTAGTATCAACTCTTTTCTGTCTGGCTTCTTTCACTCCGGGGTCTTAGTTTGAGGTTATTTTGATTATGTTGCTGTATGTCTCAACAGGCCATTTTTATTACTAAGTAGTATTGTGTTGTTTCGATATATTGGTTCATGTATTCAATAGTTTTTGGACATTTGAGAGGTTTGTGATTTTGATTTTTACAAAGGAAGCTGCTAAAACATTCATGTACAGGTTTCTGTGTCTGGTTATATGCTTTCTTTTCTCTTGAGTAAACAAACAGAGGAATGGAATGGCTGGATCATATGGGAGGCACATATTTAAATTTTTAAGAAATTGTCTGTTTTATAAAATGGCTATGCCATTTTATATTCTCATCACTATAAGAGAGTTCCTATTATTGATAACTATATGATTTTCAGAACTCATAAAGAAATCAGTTCTATGGGAGTCAAATCAGAGAACCCCATAAAGACAGATCACTGGGCCGTTTCTACAAGGGGGGGCAGGGCACAGCTCTCTTTAGCTCTGAAAGTTACAGATGACCCAGAGGTTACTAGAAAAATGTTCTCCTGACTATTCTGTGAGATAGTCCGACTCTAATGTGAACTGGAACTATTAGAGAGTAACAAGGATCCCTAAGGCATTCAAGATAACAGAGCAGGAGGCAAAGAGATGTGCTTTAGTATTTAGCAGATAAATCACAACTGCAGTAGTGAGATTCCTTTGGTAATTAGATACTACTGCCTGATAACCTAAAAGTTTAGTTATGTATAAAGTATGAATTCACATTTCAAATACATTAATTTCATATTCCCCTGTGTCCATCATTCTTATTATATTAACACTAGCATTTAAAAGCTACACTTACTGAGCCCAACTATGTAAATGAGAGCATGGAATCAGACACCCCAGATTTGAATTCTGGCTCTACCATTTATTAACTCTGTGAGCTTGGGCAAGTTGTCAAACTTCTCTGTTTCAGATTCCCCTTCTATAAATGGAGGATTATAATAACACTATTCTCACAGGTTGTTGTGAGGACTAAACCAATTAAAAGAATGCTTAGGGGCGCCTGCGTGGCTCAGTGGGTTAAAGCCTCTGGTTTCGGCTCAGGTCATGATCTCGGGGTCCTGGGATTGAGCCCCACGTCGGGCTCTCTGCTCGGCAGGGAGCCTGCTTCCCCTTCTCTCTCTGCCTCCCTTTCTGCCTACTTGTGATCTCTCTCTCTCTGTCAAAAAAAATAAATAAGTAAATAAAATAAAAGAATGTTTAGTCCAGAATAAGCATTAAATTTATGTTAGCTACTGTCACAATTACGAACACTACAATTTCTATTATTATGCTAAAATGCAAGGCAGATACTTTGTATATTCATTGCCTTATTCACAATGTCCAGAACAACACCTGGCACAATGAAGAGATTCAATAACTGTCTGAATAAATTATTATGTGACAAGCACTATGATAAGCATTTCACATATTATTATTCTATTTATGCTTCATTATAAACTTATAAGATAGATACTAAGGCTTAGGTATGGATCAAGTAACTTGCTAAGGTCACATAGAACTTATAAAGTTGGGTTTATTTTGGCTATGAACCTCATGGTCCATGCTGCTCTACTATTTCCTATTACACACTGAATTTTAGAGATGTTTTTATTTAAATGTAATTTTTTGCACTTAGAGAGATCCTGAAAAACACTCTACTCTGGAAAGGCAATAAAAACATTGTAGTGAGGGGTGCCTGGGTGGCTCAGTCATTGTCTGTCTTCAGCTTAGGTCATGATCCCAGGGTCCTGGGATAGAGCCCCACATTGGGCTCCCTGGTCTGTGGGAAGCCTGCTTCTCCCTCTTCCACTCCCCCTGCTTGTGTTCCCTTTCGCTGGTCTCTCTATGTCAAATAAATAAATGAAATCTTAAAAAAAAAAAAAAAATTGTAATGATAATCTCTAAACTTGCTTTTGGGAAAAAAATATTTGTCTCTGAATTACTACTTGAGTCATAAAGTGAATGTATCCTTACCATTGGCTTTGGTTGACTGAGTTGAAATGGCAGACCTCTTAGAACCTGGGACTACTGGATGACCATCTCTGTGTTATTAAAAAAACAAAAAAGAAAGAAAAGGTAATTTCAAATTAATGTTTATTTAAATACCCTTTGAACCATCTTCTAACTATTGAGCTTCAGGAATTTTATTTTAGATGGGCTTCAGGAGAGACTAGGCACCCCTGAAGCTGTAGACAAAATTTGTATCAATTTATATCTACGCATTCTCTGGAGAGAGATATTCTTGATTGAAAAAAGATTAAGAATCACTTCTTTACATGATCTTCCTCTGGGTTTCAATTTAACACATTACCACATTTGCCCTCTCATTAAAACACTTGTAATATTCATGATCTAATTACTTAGTTCACTATCATTCAGGTGATAGTTCAAAGATAACTTAGGAATTATAGTATAGATCACAAAACTATACTGTTTTGTATATCTGAAGCCCTTGATATGTGTTTTTTTAATTATTTAAAGTGAAATCTAGACAAAATATATATGTTCAAAGGATTATAAGAAGGATAGTACCACCCAATGTGAAAAACTGTCAAAAAGACAGCACCTTGGAAGCAGAGGACTAGTATGCAACCTTTTCATTGCTAGTACTTGAGAGAAAAGGCAGTCTGCCTAAAGTACATAGTGCTGGGAGAAGCAGTTTGGGTTCTGTGTGTTCTTCCTCAGTACCCCAAGAGTGTAAGACCTTGAGTGCTTTTTATCTGGGCCAATTCTCAAGGCTATGTTTGTGGTGAGAAAGCTTGAGGGATGAGGCAGCCTCTCTCTCCAAATAAAAAGCAGGTTTTCTTATAGGCTGCCATAAAGCAGCGGGTTCCTCTTCTCCTCATGGTATTCCTCTCCTATAATACAACCCACTGCATGTTCAGGAATCCACTAGGCCCACATATGTCATCTTCGGGAGACTTAGAAGATGCATGAAATTGACACCAATACCATGCCCATGCTGCTTGTGGTGGTTACTCAAAAAATATTTTGTCTCTGATCCAGGAGTTTCATATCTTCTACCAGCATCCAAGAAATAGTAACTGGCTAGTTTATTAGCTTGCAAGTTGGGTAAGACATCAGACCCTGTTCAGTTCTTGACATACAGTCAAATTTCTATCCCTCCATTATAGCTATGCTTTGGACTTTAAAGAGGACAGATATGTATACAGTAGTGGAGAAAGCTGGAGGAAGAAAGAAGGGGAAAGTAATTGTGACTAGCATCACTAAAGCTGTAGTGACTACAGCGAAGATAAAAGCAGAAAGGCAAAATGAAGTGATTTTAGGACTGGGGTAAAGGTACTCTATGGATTTTGAGGCAAAAAAATTCAGCTATATCTATGAGTAGAGGAGTTGTTAATTTTCCCAAAAATATTTTCCAGGTTGTTTGAACACCTTCCTCCTCCACTAATTAACATTCAGCTACATCTATGAAAATAAATGCATGCCAATCAAATTTTTAGAAATATAGGAGGGAAAGAGATCAGGGATTACATTTAAAGAAAAAAAGTACACAGCCTAACTTAATGGTTTAGAAGGAACGAATGTTTATGATCAAATGATTTAATTATAGTTTCTGTATTTTGAAAGACATACTATGTAAAACTCACCATGTATCACAGATACAAATGTAATCTAGAAAGCCTAGCTGTATGTACATTGTGGTAGGCAGAATAATAGCCCCACAAAGGTGTCTACATTCTAATCCTCCAAACCTGTGAATATGTTACCTTACTTGGTAAAAGGGATTTTGTAGTTGTACGTTAAGGATCTAAAGATGGTGAGATTATCTTGTACTATCTGGGTGGGCCCAATGAAATCACAGGGGTCCTTATAAGTGAAAGAAGAAGGCAGGAAAGGCAGAGTCAGAGAAAGAGATGTGACAACAGAAGTACAGTGTTGTGACTGTTTGCTTTGAAGATGGAAAGGGGCCATGACCCAAGGGATACGAGGTATCTCTAGAAGGTAGAAAAGGCAAGGAAACGGATTTTCTTCTAGAGCGTACAGAAGGAATGCGGCCCTGATAGCATCTTGATTTTAGCCTAGTGAAACCCACTTTGTATTTCTGACTTCCAGAACTATTAAGATAATAAACTTGTATCATTTAAGCCACTATATGTGTAGGAATTTGAAACTAATACATACATTTTTTTCCAATTTATTTCTATTATTAAGTGAAAGAAAAGTGTCTATTAGCACTTCTTATAATGTGAAATTGTTATAAGGTGTAGTGAAAGTGATAATTCTATGACTCAATGGTTGTAGACATGAGGTTTGGGTAGGACTGACTTTACCCCAGCTCCAGGAATGGGCCAGGACTAGCCAATCAGTATATTCTTATCCTTTTGCCTCAATTCAGGGACTGGCCTTAATTTAGGTCTATGGCAATCAGCAGACAGTCCTTGCTTTACCATGGTTACTGGGGAGACTTGTCAGAAGATTGTTCTGGATAGTGCAGTATGTAGGTGTGAGACATGAAACTGACACAGACATTTAACAATCATGAAGGAAACACAGAGAAGGGAGAATAACTGAAAGCAGCAAAAAATGGAGCCAGAGCCCTGATCAAATTTTTTACCTGATGACCAGCTCATCTTTGGACTTTTTAAATCATATAAACCCTTTATTGTTTAAACCAAGTTGAGTTGTATTTTTCTGTTACTTACAACGGAAAACATCCTGACAATGGTAACCACCTTCTTAACAACTGTAAACATGTATCTAAACACTAATCCACTTGGAATCTCCTATCAAGAAGTCTATTCTGGGGGCGCCTGGCTGGTTTAGTTGGAAGAGCATGCGACTCTTGATCCCTTGGGGTTGTGAGTTCGAGCCCCATGTTGGGCGTAGAGATTACTTAAATAAATAAAAAATGTTAAAAAAAGAGTCTGTTCTAACTTTATTAATTCTTGCCAGTTTAGCTGTGAGTTACTAATTTAGGAATAGCTTTTTAAGATAGCGTAAGTGTAATCAACAGCCTGACACTCGTGCAAACACACAAAACCCACAAGTAATTGCAGAGTACCTTGTTGCTTTCAGCACCACCGAAGGAAGAGACATGTCTAACGCTCTCTTAGCTTCTTCCAAGGTCATTCCTTGTGTGCTGACTCCATTCACATAGTGGATGATGTCCAATAGCTGGAGATTACCCTCAACGGCTGCAACTGACCTTGGATTGATATCACTAATATATACCACTTCATGAAGGCTGTCATGACCTCCAGATAAGGAAAAACCTTCAGGGAATAGAAAATATTGGTTTCCTTAGTCTTAAGAGTATTTACTTTAACCTAGCCAAGAAAATCACACTGCACAAAGCTTGAATGTGCATTACCCAACTCCTCCTTGTTGCATGTTAATGTAATGTCAGGGAGCAAATGAGGCAGCACTGGCATCCTCGGTAATTCTAGAACTCGTCCTAGAACTAATCTGACTGTCTTGGGTGCAGCTCGGAGCAGATTCACTGCATCTGTGTGAGTCATGTTTGTAACATCCGTATCATTAACCTACAAAAATGAGAAATAGGCAAAACAGGATTAGAAATTGCTATGGAAATACAGTAATCTCCCTAGCTGTATATCAGCCAGTAAGAGAGTGGTCTCTAATTTATTGCTAATTCCCTTTATTGTGGAAATCATAAGTACAATGATCAAGTAATTATATGCAAAGTAATAAAGTAAAAATACAAATGCATCATTATTTTGCGAATATAGGAAATTTATCCTCATAGTAATTTAAGAAACTTTTTGTCCCTGATACCCAAGATAGCTTATTTAATGCTTTAACTGAGATAGAGGGACTTCCTAATTGAAAAAGAACTGTAAGCATTCCCTAAACTGTTAATGATATAAAGGCATTTATCATTAAGAAGTGGAGATGGGAAATATAAACCAAACAATAAATTGAGTGTTATATTTACTCAACCTTCTTGTTCTTCCTTCTCCAGCCCTGGCTTAGTTTTTGGCTACATTTGTACAAGTCCATTCTGGTAATGTCTCACCTTTATAAGCCGGTCCCCAGGTCTTAGCCTTCCATCACTTTTGGCTGGATCCTGAATGACATCATGAACATAACAACCAATACTCTGATTGCCTTTGGTTACTGTAAAACCCAGGCTTCCTTTTTCTGATTTAATTAGGGTAATGAGGAGTTCTACTTCCTAAGGGAAGAAAACAGTGACTCTTTAGGTTGTCTATTTTTGCCCATCGACACAAAGAGAGAACTATAAACCTTAAAAGGGTACCGCTCTTAACCAAGTGAAGAAGCTAGATCTATGCGATTCTAGACAGAACGTATCCCCATTAGACATGGGGTTGGGTTGGATTGGAACGTACCCCCATTAGACATAAAAGTTGGGTTTAGATACAATACTATGTGTTTGTCTAAAGACAGCTGAGACAAAACTTACTCATGCTTCAATTTTTGTATTTTCAGGATAACAAGGACTCATACTCATTAGTGGTTACACTTTGATGATCAAAGAATACATTTTCCGTGGAAGGTTCAGAAAAATTCTTCATATTTTTCTAAACAGTCAAGATAGATGCCAAGAGCCATAAAAGAAAAGATTTTCTTGTAAAAACCTGAAGCCTTTGGGTGACTAAGTATTACAGCTTTATTTAATTGCATAAAAAATTTTTAAAAAAAGATTTTGAATGAGATATGAAGGTTGCTTATAGCCTATAGGGTGCTGACACACTTCTAAAGGAAATCATTCAAAGATTTTCTTCTCTTTGAGAAAAGATTATTTTCTACTGCTGAGAATGAAACTGAAGATGTAGCCATTAAACACACATACATACACGCTTCTGGGCAAACCAAGTATCTGGAGAGATTAATTCCAAAATATTTATGATTTTTAGGCGGTGAGATTATCAGTGGTTTTAATCTTTTTTTTCTTTGTTTCTTAATTTTCCTACAATAAATATTTATTACTTGGATAATAAAAACACTATTGAAAAAGGCTGATTTCAATCAAGGTGAAGGATATTATTCTTGGAAATTTGGCTTCCAAACTGAATGTAAGTGTTAGAAGTCCTAGGGCTATTAGTGCAATGTAAAGGATTCCCTTTGGGCACACACAAAAAAGTGTGGAGGAGAAAAAAATTACGTTCAAAGTTGATTAAAAATTAAGTTGGCAACTCATCAGAATTTGGGAAATAGATACTCTCTTAGGTGCTCTACATATATTTCATTTAATCCTTACTTACTTGAGAAAATATGGAATTTTCTTAACACAGAGGAAATAACTCACCAGCTCAAAGTCTTCGAGGTGGTTTTCCAAGTCATTTTTCAAAGGTTTCAAGCTTTCTTGTCTAGCTGGTTCAGAAATGTGATATATATGATATTTATCCATTGAATTAGTGGAAGCAGATTCTGCTTGGAGTTGATAGCTCTGTCCAAGAGTCATGTCCGATGGTAGAGGGGAAGGAGGATTGCTACACAGACAAAGAAGTAAGACTATTTTCAAAAACATTTCAGTCCAATATAGTAAGTTTGTGCCACAAACAGAAAATGCTTAACAAATATTCATGTCTGCTTTTGGTTGTGATCCTGACTCTGGATTTTTGCCTGACTCTGGACTATGAATTTATTTCATATCTGTTATATGCTAACATTACCAATTTTTATTCTCTCTCCAGGTTTTATTAGGAAGCTCTTTAACCTGCATAAATTAGTAAGACAGGTTAAGTAAATATACTTTTGATTCCTAGTTGTTAATTCAAGGCTGAAGCTAATGTTATCAGAAGCCTAATGTGTGTTTCAACAGAATAAGAAAAAAAAAGAAATAAGAAAAGAATACAAGTCTTATTTCAGTGGTTATTTTTGATGATACAATGGGAAAAAAAAAACAAAACCAAAATACCCAAGAACTTGAACAAATATGGTTGCATCTGGATATACACAAAGATGTAACCAAACAATAAAATGTATGAATAACTGTTAGAGGTATAAATGTAGTCTTTCTTTTTGCATTTATGCTTTCAATCATCTTTCCCCATCTTCTGCAGTTTTATATCTTACCTTTTTAAACTCTGTCTCCTCCCTCCTAACCACTTCCGTTTATATTTGTACTCCCTACTCTCCTGCCCATCACTATCTAAATAGGTCTCTTCTTTTTAAGTAATATGAATGATGACAAAATGCAAACAACTTTCCCAATTTTGACTATATATGCTCAAGAGATCAGCAAGTCTCAGGTCGAAAGGCTAAAGAGCTTACTGAGCTTACTGGTTTGCTAACTAACACCGTCAGGCACAGTAACTAGATATCTAATACAGTCATCATCTGCCTGATCACTGTGAGGTTTATTTACACATAGACATATTTCATCCTTGGAGAAATGCAGGTTGCTGCTCCCATTATTCACAATAACCAGTTGCTTTGAGTGTTACACATGATATCGACAATACCTTTCCTCAAGTTCTGGTTTACTGGGTGTTTTCTGAGGGTAGTAAAACATGGTACAAATGGTGTCTTCTTGACGCTTAGATGCTTCATGTTGATTTTGTGCCTGTGATAGCATGTTGTTTAGAGTCTGATGCAAAGATGAACTCCAGCTCATATTTGGTATTTTTGCTGGAGCTTTCACCAAGTCTTCTTCTCCACTCCCACTACTGTCACTATAACTATCTCTCCTGGATGGGGATGTGCACTGTTTCTTGCTTTTGTCATACATTTCATTTTCATCTGAGCTGGTGCCTTGCTCCACACACGCTGGTTGAGAAGAGTCTTTACTGTTGTTTGGAAGTACTTGTGCTGGCGAGTGCAGTGGGGTCTGTAATGCACACATTGAAACAGAAAGAGTGTGACAACTTATATTAACTTTAGAACACTTAATTGAGGGGCGCCTGGGTGGCTCAGTTGGTTAAGCATCTGACTTTGGCTCAGGTTGTGATCTGGGGGTCCAGGGATTGAGATCTGAGTTGGGCTCCCAGCTCAGAGGGGAGTCTGCTTCTACCCCTCCCTCTGCCTGTGCGCTCTCTCTCTCACCCAAATAAATAAATAAAATCTTAAAAAAAAACAAAAACACTTAGTTGAAAAGGAACATGTTGAACAACAGCACTTTCTATTAAAATATTCAATTATATTTTAATAATAAAGGTAATTTATGCTCATTAGAGAGAAAAACCATATATAAATATCATATATAAAAGTAACTGTTAATATTACATGACTTATACTATATATTGTACTTTGTATCCTACTTTTTTTTTTAAAGAATTTATTTTGGGAAGCCTGGGTGGCTTAGTCGGTTAAATGGCTGCCTTCAGCTCAGGTCATGATCCCAGGGTTCTGGGATCGAGTCCCGCATCGGGCTCCTTGCTCAGCGGGGAGCCTGCTTCTCCCTCTGCCTGCTCTGCCTGCCTCTCCCCCTGCTCGTGCTCTCTCTCTCGCTGACAAATACATAAATAAATAATCTAAAAAAAAAAAAAAGATTTTATTTTTAAGTACTCTCTATACCTAACATCAGGCTCAAACTCAGGAGCCTGAGGCAAGGGTCACATGCTCCATTGACTGAACTAGCCAGGCACCCCTGTAACTTATTTTCAAATTTAGGTTTCTATCATGAGTACTTTCTGAAGTCCTTACATATGCTTTGAAAGAAACTGCATAAAACTGTAATGATCCCACAGATGGCTATACCTTACATTTATTACAGAATTATTTTATACAGAATTGTTTCTAACTTTTTACTATTAATAGAAATCCAGAGATTCTTTGTATGTACATTTTCACCTCAGTTTCTCATTATTTCCTTGTAATTTTCTATTTTTAAAAAAAGATTTTATTTATTTGAGAGAGAGAGACAGATAGCGACAGAGAGCGCAAGCAGGAAGGAGAGGGAGAATCAGGCTTCCTGCTGAGCAGGGAGCCTGACGTGGGGCTGGATCCCAGAACCCTGGGATCATGACTTGAGCCCAAGGTAGCCGCTCAGTTGAGCCACCCAGGTGCCCCTCCTCGTAATTTTTTATTTAATAATCAGCACATAGGATGTTCTTAAAGGCCTTGTTAAGTATTTCCAGATTGCTTTCTGGAAGGACTGTATCAATTTACATACTCATTCAGAGAGTTCCACTCAGTTCTTCCTATCTGGTGCCCCAAATAAAAGTATTCTCATAAAATGCTGTTTATAATGCACCTTCAGAAACGATGCTTTCCTAATAATGTCCTAACACTACCCCCCTCCCTGATATAAAAGCCAAGGTTTCTGGGGCTAGACATTCCTGCCTTTCATACCCAGGGGTCATGTTTATTTTTAATGGAATACCCTTTTAAATAGACAGGACAAAATTTGTCTTTCTTCAATTATATTATTATTCATGTAAGTATGGATTCCTACCTATCAGCATGTAATTTATAAATAACCATCAGAATAGATTTTGGATCCTTCAACTGTTTCCTTGACATAAGAAAGGGAAATGGACAAACATATTGCTTACTTTGTAATTTCCGGAATTAAAAATAAAGGCAGAAATTCTTAAATAATTTTCCTTTTTATCTAAACTAGCTCAAAATGAGAATTATGCTTTCCAGTTTGGTTCAATGAAGAAATGGACAAAAGGGTTTTGTAATCATTCTTTTGTATCTTTTCCTAATTATGCTTAGAAAACAAATTCCTACAATTCTAGAATTCTAGAAGTGGAAAGGAGACAAAGGAAAGTGAATTGAATTACTTTATATTACAAATGTAGAATACACTCGGAGGCTACATGACCCACACAAGATACTCCTAGCTAAAAAATAAAGTAGGATGAAACCCAGATCAATCAATGATGAAACCACTGCAGCTGAATTAATCACTCAATTGCTATTCTATAAAAATATAGACTTTTCACAGGTCTCACCAAAAGAGCAGGGTCAATTTCTGGGAGCACACCAGGTGGAGGTCTACAGAGCAGCAAGGATACTTCTGGAGATGTTCCCCTGAGAGCAGATATGACTTCCTAGGGGTACCATGAATGACAAATGAAGACACAGTTCAGCCAGAATTATGAAATTATTATGAAAGGCCAATCCATCTCATTATTAAAAGTGCTACATTTAACACTTGGGGGCTCACCTGCTGAGATAGTCCTTTCAAAGAGGCTCCATTCACTTTCAAGATAACATCTCCCACATCAATTTTTCCACTTTCTGCTGCTGGCTGTCCCGGAAAGAGCTTTTTAACCCTTACTATGCTGGCATTCATTTGTTCAGGAATCAGACTGTCTTCTCGAGAAAAACTGAATCCTAGACCTGAGCTATTTTTAAACAATTTTACTTCAAACGTGTTCTCTGGAGAGAAAAAAAAATAAGATATAAAAATCTTAAATATTCTTAACATGCTATCTTGAGATGAACATATGAACATACAAACATATATACTTTAAGACACATCTTAAAAAGCCCATTTTCTCAGAAAATTTACAGCTTTATATGTACTTACTGTACTTTTATTCTATATTCAAATCCTACCTCACACTCCTTGTCATGAAGAAAACTTAATAAACTAAGCTAAATGAACTAAGCAACTTGAACAGCAGAGGGTTTTGATATTACGGTTCTGAAAATAAAATTATTCTTTAATCCCATGTATTTTAAAAGACTGTAGAATAACATAAAAAAGAGAGAAAAATCTGGGAAAGGAGAAGAATGAGGGAAATTCAGGTACACAATGGGAGAGAGATGGTAAGAAGAGCAAAACAAATGTTAGAGAAGGGTAGAGGAAAGTGGACATTCTAATGTTTTAGTGAGGCATACTTTACTCCAGTAAACTACAATGGCATTTTGAAGAAATTGTCATCAACAAAAGAAACTGAAAGAATAATAACCAGAAAAGAATGAAAAAACACATTTAAAGAAGGAGTGATGGAAACAATAACGAATGCAAGGCAGTGAGATAAAGTTGAGTGTGCTAATTTTGTTTTCTTTCTTTTTTTTTTAAATTTTTTTTTCATAATGAGATAAAATAATACAGGTTGGGCTATTTTTTCTCCTTATTTTTGTGACTAATTCAGAGGTATTAACATTTGGCAAGCAAATAAGGATTTAAAATAAAAGACAAAACAATGACTATATACCCCCACCATCATTTATAAAGTAAAGGACATCTATGCCCCTAAAAATGAGATAAACGGAATCTCAGAATAAAGGGTACTTTTGTATCATGAACACTTTTAGCCTTATGAAAAACTCAGTACCACATCATTCTTAATTTTCTTATTTTTGTACCAAGTACTGGTATGTCCAAGGGCTTGCAAAATTTTTAAGAAAGGCCACTATTTGGGAACTATGAGGTGAATTTCTGCCTACTGTTATCTTGACAAATCCATAAAATTAAACCAAAATATAGAAAACGTGAGGAGTCAAGGTTTCATATGGATTTAAAGCCATTCTCAGCAATTATTTATATTTATTTTTTTCTTTTGAAAATTTCATTTGAATTTTACACTCTTTAGAGCACTTTCAGGTGGCCATAATTTGTTTTATGCAGGACTTCATTGTCCAAGGTCTTTCAAACTTTAAGAGGTGCAAATACGTGTCTTAAAAAAAAAATTGGTATGTGCTCCATCAGATTATTTACAGTTGATGAGAGTAGAGAAACTCACACATGAATTATGATCCAATATATAAAAATTAAATTTTGAGTAAGTCAGTAAGAAGTTAAAGGTGAGATGACAGTCTCTCAAGGCCTGACCTTCAGTGACAAAGCTGTAGTCTTTGACATGAGTCATTTTCTTCATTTTTTCTGGGGTTTGACTCTGGGCATCTGGATCTGGAAGGGTACACTGTGGAGTCATGGGGATACGTTCTTTGGACGCTGGAGACTGTCCCTTTTCTAATAACAGATGAACCACCTGGACAAATGGAATAGCACTTCATTAACTAAGAAGAATTATTATAAGAAAGTAGATAAATTTTTTTGTATAGGTGATGGTATAAAATCATTTACAGTAACTACTTGATCCATCAAAATATAGGTAGAAGAAGAAAAAAATAAAAAAACCAAGTGAGGGATTGAAAATTTCAAAATCAAGGTTTTCTTTCTCTATCTCCCTCTGCCTCTCCCTCACTTTCTTTCTCTTAAAAAAATTTTCTTCTCTTCTAGAATTAACATAAACACGTTATAGGAATTTGGGCACTAGAATAAAATCACCAGTATAATATACAGACCATTACAAATAATTTGGTAAACTTCAGAAAATAATTTAACCTTTGGGCTGAAAAATGACTAGAAGTGAAAATCACTAAGTATTTGTACATGTTTACGAAAAATTTAAAAATTGCAATCCCCACCCTTTCTCCTGTCAGTTCTAGTAACAGTAGGGCTAAATGTGTTATGGGAAGCCAAGTTTCCTCAGTGAAAAACCTCTGTCATACTACTTGCTTCCCAATTTGAAGGAAAAGAAAATACCAGAACATTTACGGGAATCAGGCTTGATTTCTTGACTAACAAATTTGGAGACCTTAGTGAGACAGATTTTACTCACTTATTATTATGTTCTAACATACCTTAAAATGTTGGTATAATAAGCTATTATTACCTGTCCTGTATTTCTCAGTGTTTCCACAGCTTGTTTGTGGGTAGCTCCTTCCAGACTAACTCCATTGACGGCTAGGACACGATCACCTTTAAATTAGGCAGTAATTTTTAAAAAAGCAAATGATAAGATAAAGATTCTATATACTTTTTTAATATCTTGTGCTATTGTTTTACATTAATTTATTTGAGGAGAGACTCAGACAAATTCTAGACAAACTCATCTCACAGAGTTTCTTTAATATGTATCCACTTTCTTTCCAAATTCTATGACTAATCTTAAATACAATTTTGAACAAGATATTGTATGTATTATAGAATCAATTTAAATCATGGAAAAAGATATACTGACTACAAATGTAGAGAGACTGGTGGGAACTAACCTAGTTAGTCTTTATTAAACATGTAGACGTCAGTGTTTTTTATAAGGGCACTACTCCTTTCCCATTTTCTGGCAATTTGCTTCTTAGAAAGTACAAAACACGAAATAAAACACTGTCAAGATATTTTCTGATGCTAGAGAACAGGCTGGAAAGAAGAGTTTTTAGAATGACATCAGGGAGTTTTTTGATGCTTTAGTCTTAAAAAAATTGCATATGTTTTTATTTTATATTATGAATATTTGAAGGTCTCTATCAACTTTCTAATTTCTTATTTATTTGTTGAAGTGATAATCCTATGTATAATTCCTGTACACACACAAACACTCTACCTTTGTGAATTCTACCATCGGACTCAGCTGCTCCCTTGGGAATAACAGCTTTCACGTAAATGCCACCATGTCTGACACTGGTATTCACACCTCCCTAAGTGGAAAAAGACAAATAAAATAACATTTTGTCATATGGAAAATTTCACACTCCATCTTTCAAATCTGAGACCTAGAAAGAATTCAGTTCCTCAGCCAAAGCAGGAGCACATCAGCACATGCAATTAATTCAAAACCCAAGAATATTTCTAGCCAAGTTTTTCCAAATGTAAAGCAGTTACTCTTTAGAAAAACTCTTTACTCAGAAAACAACATGCCAGGTCTTGACTAAATGAATTGCTCTCCCTTTGTGAGTTTACATCATGCATTATGAGCAAGCAGAAAGCAAAATCCATCTATGCAAAATTAGTATGAGACCATGACTGCCAGAAAAAACAGCATATAGAATAATTGACTTTAGATCATATTTGCTAAACTGCAACTTGCACATATATGAGTCAAGGAATTTTTTTTTTTCATTTTAAAAGGCTTTGATAGGTTAGTTTTGTTATGCTGTAAATGAGATTTAATGAGTAGATTCTCCATCTCTTGTGGATGCACAGCTTTTATCTCCCTTCACAACAGGAAGATGATCAAATTCTAAAGAAGTCAAGGGCAAGAGATAAAGAGTCACAATATTTTAAAAAGTGCTTGAAAATTAGGTTTTCTTTTTGATCTCTATATGTTAATAGTGCTGTGTCTACCATGTTTTGAAATGGCTCTTTCGGACTAACAATATTCTTCAAATGTCATAAATGAGAATGTTACAATTTAGAATTAATAGACTAAAATTATAAAGTATTTTCACCAGGTAGCCTATGCTCATATTTAAATACAGTAAAAGTTCATATGTTCCTTGGGAACCTCTAATTTTAATATGCTAATCATGTCTACGATTAGAATATATTAAGGGAGAAAGGGTATGTAAATATATATTAGAATTTATTTATAATGTAGTTTAAAGTGTATTACCCAATGCTTAAGCAGAAGTGTCAAATGTATGCAAAACATATTTTTAATTTTATATTTTCTTAGTCTTGTATTCAGGTTAAGCATTATGAAATCTATGTATTTTAAGTAAGTAGCATTTGTCTAATTTCTTTTAAACCACAGGAAAAAGTCACTAGCACACAAGTTTTTTAAAAAAGTTTTAAGATACAATTTCAATTTTTAATTTGGGAAATATTTGACAGGTTTCCCTTCTGAAGCAAAATAATTAAATTAATAAATTGGCATACATTAGGCTGCTGGAAATGGAGAAGAGAAAACATTTGAAAACCTTGTCAAACAGTACCGTGACACTTATCCCCAAGCTGTTATCATTTTTAGCCAGTTCAACCTCAAAGATGTCTCCAGGTTTAGGAAGTGATGAAGGAAAAGTTTTAAAATTCATTTTGTTGGATGTATTCATTGAGGAGGAAGATTCCTTAACAAAGAAAAACAAACAAAAGGATTTCTTGTTAGAGTCAAAATGAATTACTACTGGAAGATCAATAAGTGTTTTGGGGAAAAATTAAGGAAAGCAAGATATTAAGGGATAGAGTAAATTCAAAGATCATGAGGGCTGGAAGCTATCTCAGATATCATCTAATCCAATGCCTTTATATTTTATGGTTGAGGAAATTGAGGTCTAGAGATTAAAGGGCTTGCTTCAGGTCAAACAGCTAAATAAGGCAGAGTGAAGCCCAGAACCCAGTTCAAACTTGGCTTTCACATAATCCTTGTCCAATGTTTTTTATGCTCTCACATTTAGAAAGTATTTCTATTGCCTTTAAAAATCAATATATATCAAGCAGCAGCTTTCAATTGGGACCTCTAAGATGAATAGGCTTCCTGTTTACTTTGGTTATATTTACAAATCCAGTATAAACAGGCACAACAGCTAAGCCCCATTTGTTCCTCGGTGAAGGAAGAGCTTAAGGTTCTTTTCTGAATCCACTTTTGAATGTAAGTTTACATTTATATCATTTCTAGGAAATGAGCAATTTTGTATGTTGTTGTTCTTATTATTTTCATATATTCAGAACTTCAGAAGAATTTAGGCTATCACCATAGCCTAAAGTCAGTTGCCCATTATACGAACTATTTAGGAACAACTTTTTCAGACATTAAATTCTTATTAATATAAACATTAAGTATGCAAGAGACAGACAACTCGTAGAAAATAATCATAACCTGATTATTCATTTCTTTCTGTTACCAGGTTGCAAGTTTCCAGTATCATAGCCATTTCAGAGTTAGTATTCAAAGCTACTAATTTGTCTGAAAGTTAGCATCGAATGCAGTAGCAGTTAGTAACACAATACATAAACCATTCCTCCTTTCCAGAATAAGGTAAGCAGTTTATAGTTTATAGTAGATTATTCTCCTCTGTAATATATTTGCTGTTGTTTGCTTTATTAAATGAAAAAAAAAGAGATTCAAATTAAACTATGCCTTTTTTGGTGTTTGATGATCCTGATTGCTTGAATAAGTAGCTTCATCCATGTCTGAATCTCCACGGTCAGAGTAATCTGTTGCGTCAGAAATGCCTGGTTTTTTAGTTTTGCTTTGATTACTGTCAGTAGAAGTCCTCTTTTTCTCAGTGGTTTTGGATATCACAGAAGGGGAAGGGCTGCCGTGCTGTGATTCCTGCCAGGTTCGGTCACCTACAGGGCTGGCAAAGAAACCATTGACCTGGCTCTGGGACAGGCTGGCACTTTCAGTCCTGGAATCCTGAGAACTCAGGCTTCCTTCCCGCAGGCCCCCAGACAGCCCAAAAGAGCTCTCTGAGATGTGCCTTGGGGTACCATGTGGCCAGCGGTGATCCTCAGAAGAATCTATAGCACTGTCTTGCATGTACGGAGGTTTCTTCATGTAGTTTTTCATGCCACTGGCAATGTGCACAGGAGTAGAAGGCACTAGAAGTCAAAATCCATCAAGGAGAATAACAGGTTAGTGACACACATGCCTGTGCTTACATACTTGCACAGTGTTTCCTAATGATCGTGAAAGGATTTTACACAGGGTAACATATTCACAACCCCTGATCTGGGCCTTGAGCCAAAATGAGGACCTGACAAATGTGGCAGGTGCTGTTTCCTTTGCCCCTTCTTTTGGTCATTCCTGTTGCATCTTCTATAAAAGTGCATACTCTCCTTGCCTTAACTCCGTCTTTTCATTCTCCAATACCTATTTCAAGGGAGTCTCCTCTGTGAAGACTTTGATTCCCTAACTAGAAATAATCTGTCATCAACACTCCTTGCTCCTTAGTTAATGGTTATTTACTTACTTATTTTATATTGTCCTTCCAGACTGCATTTTTTAGACTCCAAATACTTATCAAGGCAACCCCAAATTCCTTATATATACAGTTCTTATCAAGAGCCACTTAAAGCTTTCCTAAGTAATACACAAATCAAAGATTTCAGTAAAAAAATTATAGTTGTAAATTTATAAAAAATTAAAAGTTTTATGAGAGCAGGTGAAACCAAGGGAAATTATAAGAGGAATGAGCAACTGGAGAGAAAATATTCGCAAAAATAGCAAAAAATAATCAAAGAGTTAATAACCCTAACAAAGAGTTTCTAAAAGTAAGAAAGAGATTTAAAACTCCTGTACAACAAGGATATGATATGTAGACTGGAAATTCAGAGTGCAATACAAATAATAAATATATGAAAAGACATTCTCGTGTTGCTCAAGGATGGGCAGTTTAATGCAGTTTTCTACCTCTGTGGCTAATAAAAATGAGAATGACTGATAATTTCTCACACCACTGCTGGTGTGAGGAGAACACTGTCACATCTACATGGCTGACTAAACATTAATAAAACTTGGGCAAACAGATAGCACTTGTCAAAAATTTAAATGTGCATATGCAATCTACTTCTAGGTATCTAACTTCTAGGAATAAGTACATTTTCCAATGGTGTATATACAAGTGTATTTGTTGGAAACCACATTTATAAATGAATTATGGCTAACCTGGATATACAATAAAAGAAAAACATTACATTTTGATACACCCATGACATGAAATATAATGCCACATGAAAAAAGTGCATATTCATGCATGTTCAGAATATAGAGTACGCAACTTGCAAACTGAATTTAGATTATAAAGAATAATTGGATTTTTCGTTTAAAAAAATGTATGTGTCTACGTGTGTGTGTATGTATGTATGTATGTGTATACACACAAATAGGCAGTATTTTTTTTCCCCCAAAATTTATCTCTAATATACAGGAAGTGACATAGACATCAAAGAGTTTCCCTAGAGAATGGGGTAGGGGAACTTTTACTTTTTACTTCATTGATTTCTGTATAAATTGGATTTATTTTAACTAACTAGTATGCATTCTATATTTTTAAAAACATTAGCAAACGAAGAAAAATAAAAACCTTCCCCTTTGGTGGTTGATACTTGAGAGGGACAGCCCAAGGAAGGTCTATACTGGTAATGTTCTAGGTTCTTTGAGTTTTATTTCAAGTTACACTACAGTATAGCTAAACATATGGTAAGATTAATCTAGCTTTCTGAAGAAACAGTTTCACAGAACTATACTTTAACGTTATGCTTTTAACTTTTATTGAGAATGAATAGTAAAAAATAAAATAACCACATGAAAGTCTGCTAAAAAGAAAAGCTTTATTGGTCCCTACACTAAACATTTAGCAAAGTTTCTTTGCTAAATACTCTCAGTACCTTGGACTTCTTCTTAACATTTATCATAGTTAACAATGAAACATTTGTTTAGTTAGTTTTCAATATTTGTCTTCCCTGATAAAGCATAAGTCCCATGAGGGTAGAGTTTCTGTGTCCTGCACATCACGGGCATTCAGTAAATATTTGTTGAACAAATGAATGCATTTTCTATAAAATGTCTATTGAAAAGAAAATCAAGATGGGAGTCCGTTAGAGATTTATTTATATGGAAAATGAGTTTCTTCTGAATTTATATGCTTCTTTTGCTAAAAAAGGGTGACTAAAAGATCCCCATTTTTTTTTTTTTTTTGGTTTTGGCTGCTTGAAAAGAAGTATGCTATATTTTCAAATGTGATCATTTTCCTTTGCCTAAGATGATTGGACTACAATTAGATTATAAGGCTCTTTTGGGGAATGATGGTGTTTTCTATTTGTCATGTTTGTTCAAGTAACAAGTACTGAAAGTACTATTTATATATGTACATATTTTGTATACACACATACACACACTATATATAAAATATTTAGTAAATAAAAAAACCACAGTCAAAATAACTCATCTGTATACAACCTAAGAAAGTTTTATGTCACAACATATTGTATAAAATATTTGCTTTTTGTTTCTATTGTATCTTAATTTTCTGAAATTATGCCAAAAATCCACTATCTAAACTTGTTTTACAGGTAATACTGAACTATTCTCTTACATATTTCTCAGTATCTTTGGGATGAAGGTAACTTGCACATAATTAGCACGATGTTTTTGAAAAATACTGTTAAAAATAACAGCTAAAACTCACACATTTAAGTGCTTAATATGGACCAGGCAATGTGCTAATTCTTTACATGTATTATCTCATTTAATTTTCAAAACCTATAAGATAAGCACTTCTGTATTCACCATTTGATATATGAGTGGATTGAGGCTTAGCAAATTCAAGTGATTTGCTCAGGGTATACGGTGTTAAGCAGTGGAAATAGAATCTGACCCCAGACTTTGGAGCCCTTCCCACTGCATGCACTATGGGTCCTTCTTTCACAAACACTGCCTCACTACCTGAGCTCCCGAACAACTCTGTGCAAGGCAGACAACGCAGAGCCAAGATCACCATCTCATCCTTAATGAAAAACAATCATGGCTCAAACTCAAGTCATCTCATCTTGGTCAAGTGCCTTTTCTCGCACAACATGCTAATGGCAGGAATTATGAGATAAAATGATATGGTCTTGTGTTAAAATTTCTGATGTTTTTATCCTTTTACTTTTTACAATCTTGTTCAGGATAGAACTTCATGGATAACTATTGCATAATTATATTAATTAGCCAACAGTAAAGAGTTTTATTTCTGATTGGGCCTATAAAGTGATGGAATGCACAAGTACTCAAAATTCACTTAAGTGACTCAATTTGGCACAACAAATCCATTTTTTATGCATATAGTACTGAAGACGAATGAGATAGAAAATCTTGGAAGTGATGAATGAAAAGTTACACTAATGTATAATATTAAGCAGATATTGTTATAATATTAAACACATATAATTTAAACATATATTAAATTTTCAGAAAGGAAATAAGGAGCTTAAATCCAATTTAAGCTTTAATCCAACTGGAGCTTTAATCTAATCCATGATATTGAAGTTCTTGTGAAAAGTGAAACAGAATGCACAGCTAAGAAACATCCAAAACATTACCTTTGGGTATCTTCTCTTTTGGCTGAGAGATAACAAGTGTCACATCTTCAGGTGCTTTTTGCAAAATTTCAATTGCAGCATGGTGGCTGACCCCTTCGAGACTCACACTATTCACAGATATCAAACGGTCTCCTGTAAAAACAGAAAATCCAGTATTTTCAAAAACAAAGAAAATTTCTTGCTAAGTCTTGGAACTGTCACTGCCGACATTATTTTTCATTATTTTTGTTTTTCCCAAGTTCTACTTTTGCCATCTGTGCAAATTCATGGCTGTCCATTAAGTACTTAGGAAATCACTTAAATGTAAAGTACCTGGCTTTAAGCATCCATCCAAGTCAGCTGGTCCTCCAGGGGTAATTGAACTAATAAATACACCTAGATCCAGTCTTCCCATCTTCTCCCCACCAATAATTTGAAATCCTGTGAAACAGCACATTTAAGAAAGATCTTCATGACACTGGAGCTTTCAATGACTAATGAGCAGTCTGTGGTGCACAGAACTGTAGAGATTCTCAGATCAGATATGATCAGTAGGTAACACATGTGAAATGGGACTGTTGAATTTGGTAGGAGTTATGCTTGGAAGCATTTCATCTTTCACATTTCCCGACTGGGTGGGTGGGGTGAAGGGGCTGTGGGTAGGCAACCAGTATCTTGATCCGTGGTGGGCTGGTGCCTCAATGCCAATATCATACTACAGACTTTTTCTCTTTGAATTCTTACATCCCTTGAAGAATCTCAGTGACTTACCTAAGCCATACTTTGCATCTTTTTTCAGGTTCACCAACGTGATCTCCCTTTCTGGTGAAGATACTATGCTCCATCTTTTGTGTAGCAAATCTATCAGAAAAGTATAATGTTAAGATAAAAAAAAATAACACGCTCAGGCATTAAGACCATCTGCTTGCCCCAATTTAAATGTTAACAAAATTCATTAATAGGTTACGTGGTCACTTTCAAATTCTCTTTCAAGTAATATTACGCCATCATCTTATGTTGATGGTGATTTATAGTCCACAAAAGGACTGATTATCATCACATGGTCAATATGTGATTATAATGCCACTGACATTATCATGTTAATTCCTCATAAATGATTCCCTGTGAAATATTTCAGGTACAAATGAGTAAATAACTCAAGAGTTTAAGTGATTTAAGCAGGTTTACTCAGCTAGTACAGGCAAGAGCTGAACCTTAAACTTAAGTTTTCTGACACTGTTTTAATGTTACATCATAGTTGACTTCCTGAATTTGACAATGCTCACTATATTAAGAATTTTCCACTAATTAGTGGTTCACATTTTTATTGGTAATGAATAAAATATTCATGGTAAGATGTATGGCAAAGCAGCAACAAGAGGAAGATGGATTTACTTTTTAAAATCCTGTTAATAATGAGTTGGCTAGCACATTTATGTTCTCAAAGGACTTTTATCTATTTGTGGAGCAATCTTATGAGTTAGGTAAAGAGATTTTAAATTACAGCTTTGCAGATGAGGAATAATAGTTCATGACTTGTTCAACATGACAGCTAGTATCACTCCCAGCAAAATGCCTTTTGTCAGGCTTTCTCTTTTTCGCCGCCATCTTGCTGTGTGTGGCTGATTGTTTCTCGCCATGTCTTCTCACAAGACCTTCAGAATCAAGTGATTCATGGCCAAGAAACAAAAGCAGAATCATCCCATTCCCCAGTGGATTCGGACGAAAACTGGTAATAAAATCAGGTACAACTCCAAGAGGAGGCGCTGGAGAAGAACCAGGCTGGATCTAGAAGACCTCACACGTCATGAGATGACACACCTGACTGACACACTTATTCGGTTAAGCTGCGTGAAGATCATGTGTTCTGTCCTGTCACTCTGTAAACATCCTTCCTACCTGGCTAACAGACACGTTTTATCAGGGGATAAATGTGAGCCCTTTTGGCTCTAAGGAAAAAAAAAAAAGCCTTTAGTCAGTACTTGATAAATGCTAGTTAAATAAATTGAGGGAATGTTAGCATCAGAACTAGAATTTACTTTTTCTTATTTCCACTGAGGGCTTTTTTTTTTTTTTCAGTAGGTTGATCATTCACAAATATCACCTAAATTAAACCAATAAATATGCTACTTAAGTGTCATGTTAATAAAATTACTTCATTTACTTAGAAATCTGAGCAATGTGAACACACACAAACTTTCTCTCATCTTTTCCTGTTAGGGGCTGAATTGTGTCCCTTTACCCCCACCTCCAAATTTAGATGTTGAACCCCTAACTCCCAGTACCTTAGAACTTAACTGTATTTGGAGATAGATTAAGAAACAATTAATGTTGAGTTCTTTAGTGCAAATCCTAATCCAGTAGGACTGGAGTCCTTATAAGAGGGAATTTGAATACAGACATGTGCATGCCTGTGGGCACACAGAGGAAGACCATGTGAAGAGAGAGGGAGAAGACTGCCACCTACAAGCTAAGGAGAGAGGTCGCGGAAGAAATCAATGCTGCCAACATCTTGATCTCAGGCTTCTATTCTCCAGAACTGGGAGAAAATAAACTTCTGTTGTTTAAGTCACCCAGTCTGTGGGAACTTGTTCTAGCAGCTCTAGCAAATTAATATACTTATTAATATCAATTATAATTTGATAGTTCAAACTGGTTTGTGTGAGAGTGGTGGTACTGATGGTAGATGAATGCAACACACTAGGAAAGATAATTTTTGTAAACGAGACTTTCAAATTAATCTCTATGTAGTTCTTGAGCATACTGAAGCTTTTTGAAAATTACAGATTATTTGCCAACATATGACTGTCCTTGGATTTAAAACTGTCTGAATATGTTATAAAATAAGTAGTAATTTTGTTACATAACATGTATTAATGCTTAAATGATGCAAATGTGATACTTGATATCCTAGAAATAAACCACTTTAATATCAGAAAAAATAACAGCAATCATTTGCTCTCTCTAGTAAATTAACTTTATCCCTCTACCATTAAGCATTAATGCAGGTTGGCTAGCTCTCTGTAGCATATGTGTGCCTATTTCATTGTTTCTTTTTGACCAAAACTTATTTATAAACTTAGTTATAATCAATAAGAGTAGTAGTAATTCAGTATTTCTAATTAATTTATAAGATTCCAAAAAGAAAAAAAAAATCACTAGACGATGGTGTGAAAAAACATTATACATTGGGTATGTATATATATGTATATACATACATACACATACATATAAGCATAAAGTCCATGAATTAGTTAATGCCTAGCTTAATATTATCATCTAAGCATCCAAAATACTTTTATCCTAAAATAGACAAGTATCTCTAATTTTCAGCTAGAATGAACAAAATACAACAGGACAAACCCATAAAATAAAGGGAAACAAATAAGAGGATAAGGTTAAGTATTAAATGTATACTTTTATCACCATTGTGAAGACAAACTCCCTTTACTTTAAGCAAAGTGTTTTTGCCCTCAATTATAAAACTGATCAATATTCTTAATGTGCCTAAGGAATACCTGTTACAAGTCAAAGGTATTGATTCAAAGTATAAAATGCCGTTTTCTTTTCCAGTGTATGTACTAACAAGATTGGTTATTTATATTACTTATTTGGCTAATAAGTGTGTGTGTGTGTGTGGGTATAAAAAGATATTTCCCAGGTAAACATTATTAGAATATGTATATAAAATACACACATACACAACAAATGTGCAATGTTTTTATGTATTTATGGCTAGAAGCAACAGACTCAGCTCTCTATATTCAAGGATTCACCAGTAGGATTTGAATAATCATTCAGTTGATTATTCTTTCATCCTTCAAATGTTGACTGAACAACTTTCCTGTCAAAGTCCCTCACTACACAATTTGGGAAAATAAAACGAGATTATATATATATATATATATATATATATATATATATATATATATGAAAGCTGGTGCATAGTAAATGTGAGCTGAATCAGTCAGGCTTCAAGAGCAAAGACCTAGCCTGAGTAATAGAAATGTTAACACAGTCAATGAAATAGCTGTATTACGAAGGCACGAGTCAGGCCGGTAAAAGAGGAGAGGCTTCTTCCTGCCAGAAATAAAGACTTCAAGGAAATGGGGTAGGATTTTAATAAGTGGATTATGGAAATGGTTATATAGCAATATAAGGCATTAGCAAAGGCTGAGATGGAAAGAAGGCAGAAAGGGTCCTGGAGAAATGTCACAGATCAGTTTGGCTAGAGTACATGACTTGAGTAGGGCAGAGATAAATATTATTTTGGAAAGGGAAGCTGTGCACACCCACTCTTTTTAACAGGGATGTCCTCCGCTGCACCCCCACTGATATACAATAAGTTCCTAATGTGAGCACAGAAGGAAGGCCGGATGGCATGCATCTGTGTTACTCCACAGTACTGAGCACACACCCAGTTTCTATTTGTATCCTATAAGTATTCTCCTCATGTAGATGTTCAAAATACTTTTCCCTTGGTTAAAAAAAAAAAAAAGTTAGAGGAGGAAGTATCTGAGGTAAATCTTATAGGACAACTCAAGTAAGCTGAAAGATGTGAACAGAATTTATGAATCTGAAAGTAAGGCAGCCAGATATTTCAAGAACCAAGACATTTCTGAGTTACTTGTATTATTATATAAAAACAAGCTTTAATATTGAAGGAGTATATGTTTTTAAATCCTAAAAAGGATTTTCTTTTCCCTTCAGTATACTCTAGGAACACAGAAAATTCTACGAATATTTTAAAGTGAAAAAGAGCTTCAACTTGAAATTTCCACTTCTTTAAGTAACATGCTGGTGTCATTCCCAATACTGTTTACCTGGGAAATAGCTTTAGAGTAATTGCTGAATGTAAAATTTAGAAAAAAAATGTAAATCCTTTCTGCATTAGACACATTTGTTTCACTGTTGCTTTTCTCATCTCTCTTAAGGTTCATGTGAACATATATAGTCCCGGACTAAAATAACTGTACATACTAATGATAGATATATCTACGATTAAACTAAATTTCCTACATGAACAATGAATCTTGTAACACTGAAAAAATAAAATAAAAGTATTTGGAAAAAAATAAAATAAGACCATGTTTCTGATAAGGCCAAAGTCATGTAATCAATCTGAGCATGAGTAAACAATTTTTTTTGCAAGGAAAACTGATTTCGTTGGTTATAGATATAGATCCTTTTCAAGTATCAGGCAGCTCCATGCCACCCAATCTACAAGGAACTGGACTGTAGGTGGAGGAGACTCTGGATAAATCCATCAGTCATTCCAGGGAAAAGGACCCATTTCAAATCTTGGAGATGATGGGTCAGCAGCACCATATTGATATAAAAACAAAGATAGGTATTTTTCATTATTATACTATTCATTATTATACTATTTAATATACTAACTGCTCCAATGGTAGGGTAAGAGGGATAATAATGGAAACGTCAGTGTTTTATTTCTTTGCCAGCACTAATCAGCTGAATAAACTGGGGCCACATAACATCTCTGGGTCTTATTTAACTCACCCATGGAATGTAAAGGCTTGAATATACTTTAAAGTTCCTTTCAGTTTCAATTTAGTTGACTCTATTTTTTGCTTCTGGTCAATTCCTGTATCTGTTGAATCCTTTTGTGAACACTTTGGACTTCAATTTTTATTATAATTTTCAACTTTGTATGTATTCTAATTAAGACTTACGTGGAAAAATCTAGCATTAACATTACACTTGTCCTTGACATTTGACTAAACAAAGTGTTTTAAAACCTGTTTATGTAACATTTTATTACTTGGAATTGAGGTTGTTCACAAGGATAATAATCAGTCTTAATATTGGGGAAAAAAGCTTATTTCAGTGTCTGTACCAGGTTACTCCGCACTTAAATAACCTACTTTACATGAGTTTTTTGTTTTGTGCATCTCTCTCTCTCTCTCTCTTTTTTTTTTTTTAAAGAATGACTACAGGACCCCATTATACACTTTTCCAAAAAGACAGATGGCCAACACACAGGAAAAGATAACTGATCAACATCACTAATTTTCAGAGAAATGTAGACCTGAAAAATAGAAAAAATTTTTTTTGAAGATTAGAATACACTGAATGTCTTTGCATACAAATACAAGGAGAGATCTTCCTTATGAGTTGAAAGTCCAATGCATGAAATATTCTAATCTGCAAAATGATTTAGGGATTCATAAAGTAATTGTATGTACTTACTAAAGAATAACGCATCTCGTCTTAAGAGTCCAGTGTTTGACCCTATTTTTGTGGTTTGGATAGGAAGGAAGGTGACAAATTTAGCTAAGAGTTACTTTTCAATTATATAGTAATCCTGATTTATAGTAAAATAAGAATTGCTGAAAACCAGTTTTATATAACTGTTGCATCAGTTCTACATTTTCTTCCTTTGGTTTTTATTCTCTTGGGAAGAAGTATTATAAGAAGTGTGTGTGTTGTTTTTTTTTTAAGATTAAGGATTTTTTTTTTTGAAATCACAATCAGAGGTTTGTAATCCTTTCTATATCTGTTTTATTAGAAGATTCATGCCTTTTTTTCTTTTACCTTCTTTGTCAAGTTTCACATTTCTTTAAGGGTCTCTGAAAGTCACAAAAGGTTAAGATTGAATTCTTTTTGTTGGTTCCTGTATTAAATGATGAATAATTCAGTGTTAACTGATGCTAAATTCTAATTGTCTTCTAATAATCCTGACCAGTAAGGAAGAACACTGAAAAATTAGTTAAGAAGTCCTATATTTGCTTCATGGGCAAGTAATTTAATTTTTGGATACTCAGTTACCTTATTTGGAAAAATGTGTTTGCCGTGGTCTTTTGTGTGAATCTTAGACTTAATTCTCAACAGAGCACTAAGTCGGGACTACATGGCAGATTCCAAGAGAATTTTGAAGAAAACAAACTTGTCTGCAGGCCAACTGGGGTACACCTCCACAGGAAGGTGGGTCCTCAGCTGGGGACACTAACCTCAGAAGATGAGGTTTCTGAAGGTTTAAACAAAGCAACTACCCTGCACATGTTGCTCATTTGGTGTCTACTGCAAATTCATATTCTTTTCCATCAGAACCTAGGTTTAAACACATTTCAGGTTCTCCTCTTTTAATAGATTATTATCCAGCTTCTTTCAAAAGATTAGCTTGGAGAAACAATACCTACAAACGATTAGGTATTGTTATGCTAGGACACAGTCTAAAGAGTAGATTAGAGTATGGGCTCTGGAAACACAGATCATGTGTTCAAATCATGACTCCAGTACTTGCCAGCTCTTTGACCTTCAGCACATCCCAACCTCTCCATGCTTTGGTTTCTCATTTGTGAAAAGGAAATAACATTAGCACCTGCCTCATAGGATTGTTGTGGGAATTAAATGAGGGCTTAAACATAAAGTGCTTAGAACAGTGTCTGGCACATGTAAGCACTCAATAACTATTAGTCAAAGTTTTTACCATATTGACTTGTTAAAATTGAGCTATTTTAGGCACAGAGGTATTCTAAATTCGGACCATGCAAGACATTTGGTCATCATAAAGCTTTATGTATAATGGTCTTAGTAACTTTTTTTTTAAAAAATATTTTATTTATTTATTCGACAGAGAGAGAGAGAGAGAGAGAGAGCATAAGTAGGCAGAGTGGCAGGCAGAGGGAGAGGGAGAGGTAGGCTCCCCACTGAGCAGAGCCTGATGTGAGGCTCGATCCCAGGACCCTGGGATTGTGACCTGAGCCAAAGGCAGATGCTTAACTGACTGAGCCATCTAGCCATCCCCAAATTCTTTTTTTAAAAAAGATTTGAGAGAGAGAGTGCCCATGCACAGGTGGGGGAAGGCGCAAAGGGAGAGGGAGAGAATCTCAAGAAGACTCTCTGCTGAGGATGAAGCTGCATATGGGCTTGATCCCAGGACCCATGAGATCATGACCTGAGCTGAAACCAAGAGCTGGATGTTCAACTGACTGAGCCGCCCAGGCACCCCTTCAAATTCTTTCCATAATATTTAGGATAAGACTTGGAGCTAGTCCCTATTTAGTTCTCAAGAATCACTCTGGCCCCACATGTCTCCATACTGAGATTCTTGCAGTTCCCTGAATCTGTTATCCTCTCACTTGTATCCCTGTCTGATCACACTATGACCTTGATCTGGAATGCATATCCACAACATTCTGTCTGAATTTCCTCCTTTTATCTCAAGATCCATCTCAAGTACCCTCAGTTAAAATAATTGCCTCAGTTAAAACTCTTTAGTCAAGATTATCTTCCACCTGAACTACTATCTTATTAGCTTCCCAGGTGTCCTTATTTATAATTCATCATTTCTCTAGCTCATCATCTAGTCTATATCACAGGTCCCATCACATCACCATGGTGCTGAAAATTACAACTCTCCTTTGACTCCAGTGTAAGACCTAAAATCCCTAGAATGGAATGGAAGACTCTTCAATATTATGTCTAAGACTATCTCATAAGGTACAAAAGAAAAGATATGATGGAAAGGAGGGGGAAAAACATTTTGTAAACCTACCATTTTCTTTTAAGGGTACTTGGGATGAAGAATTTCCAGAACTATGCAAAGTCATTCCTGTGGTATAAATTAAATTATTAGACAGTTTATAAAATGGTCAGATACTATAGTAGTAATTTCTGTAAAATTCATAAAAATCAATAAAACATTAAGGTAGCAACATTTTTTAAATTTACACTCAGAAAAATGTCTTCCCACAATGGGCTTATTTACTATTTTTAATGTCCAAGTTAAGCATATGAGCTTGTTTTGCAGAATAAATTTAAACACAAATGTATTGTTTCTGGCAATGATATTTTGATATGTCAAATATGAAATGATGAAACTGAAATGAGTTTTAGAAGCATTTGTTCAAATGTTAAAAGAAAATTTAATATTCAGTAAGAATGAATAATCTTAATCAAAAAACAAATGCAGAAAGTAAATTTTCTTTCATGAGTGAGTTTTATTCTGTGTTTTTCAATGAAATATTTACTATTCTACATCTGATATGTGATGGATTTTTATGTAGATGAAAGCATTTCTAATGAAAATAGCTTAGAATCTATAAGGGATTCTATTATATATGGATACACTTTGAAAAGTATTTTCTAAAAGATTGAACTAGTGTCTTCTTAGGCTATTTTCAACACATAGGGTGGTGACCTATGGGGTGAAATCTTGCCTTTTATCTGTGTAAAGTTTTTCACCAATTCAATTTAAAATGATGCTAGTATCATCTCCGAAAAATGTGGAAGCCTACATTAATAAAGTAATGTTGCTTTCTGTAAAGATCTACCAACTACGGAGCTCTCTTTTGACTTCATTTACTGCACAGATCTTCAACTACAGATAAAAAAATATTTTTTAACTTTGTGTAATGAGGGTTAAATGATCAAATGTTGGTCTAAGTGAGAGTTAACTAGTATTATTTGGTAAAACACCAGAAAAGGGTGTCTTTGTTTCTCTTTTGTCTCCCCAGCTGTCTCTTTTTCTGAGTAGTCATTCATACCTCTGTGCTGAAATATCTACTCCTCTTGAAAGATTCCAGTGCATTTCCCTTTTAAGATGCATTAAGCAATAGGAAACCTGAACTATTTATCTTATAAGATAGTATATGCTTATAAGCTTCTACACTTAAATACTTAATATGCCCCAGCTAGATGGGAGAATTGGAAAAACACTTAAGTCAACTAAGAATTTCCACCTACCAACCACAGCACATTTCATAAAATTATCTGGTTTGAGAGATAATTGCATTCACGCTAAGCTGGAAGTACCCTAAATAAACATTTCTTTAAAAAATACAGTATGAGTGAAGCCCACTCCCACAAGCTTGTATGGAAAATCCAAAGGAAGGCTGTTCAAAGCCATGGTACCAGACTGTCTGGGTTCTCTCAGTATGACTGTCACGGTTTTTAACTGTGACCAAGAGAAAATGAAGTAACAGTCTGTGCCTTGAAGTAATCACCTGTTAAATCAGCTTTTGATTTGACTTGGTGCATTTTAAGTAGCCTAAAATTTCATATTCATAAGCAGTTTTGGCAATTAGGACATCTAAGCAAAAATACTATATTGGTCACTAACATTTCGTTCATTTCACTACGAGCATGAGGTACGGGAGAAAGAAGGTAAGCTTGTTTATGCTGACCTATAACATATGCTTGCCCAGGGTCTTCAAAGGATGAAGAGTCTGATTCCTGTTTCCTCCTTTCAGGACTTCTATTTAAACTTGCAACAGACTTTGAACTAAAGAAGGAAAAGGAAGGTAGGAGGGGATGTGTCAATGTAAAAAAATATGGTGAAAATAATAAAACGTCAAAACAAAAACAAATGTATGAAATGTAGAATTTACAAATATGTAGTTGGGTAATTACGTTCTTACTTATTAAGTTTTGTGAATCCTGTCAAAGACTCTGTATCAGATCTCGCCATCTGGTGTAATGGTTTTCCTACCAACTCCGCAATGCTCTGTGGTGGGGATTCCATGTTAACAGTGACATTTTTCCGATGAGGGTAGAGAGAGGCCTGACTGAGATCGTGGTAAGATTTACTCATCCCTCTAGGCTTTTCCTCCCATGAAGCTTTGTCACTCTTCTCTTTTGCACTGTTCTGCAATGGCTGGTAAAGCGACAGCTCTGAGCAGGAGAGCCTCTTCAGAATCTCAGCTTGAACTGACAGAGGTCGAACGGCAAGTTTGTTCAGGGTGCTGCTGGCCAGACTGCCAGTGCTGATTGCTCGTCCCATATTAAATCCTCTAACGGACTCCGCTTGGAGATTCAGGCTCCTAAACGAAGCTCTCTCTACAAGGAAATAGGATGGCTTTACATGATGGCAACACCACAGTACCTTTACGAGAAGCGTTAGTTCAATAAATAAAATACAGCATGCAGTTTTTAATTGTTTTGATTGCCAACATAAGTAGCAGCTTTCCAAGTGTGGCAATCAAGGATCAGAAAAAGGAGTTGGGTTTTCAAACCTTCTCTCCATCCTTGTAGCTCTCTCACAGCCAGGGCCTGGTCAGCATTTCCTACCTCATCTAGTAAATCCTGAGCATCTAATAATGTTTGGGCTTCAGACTTGCTGACTCCAAATTCCCAATTACGGGTTTCAGTTAAAAATGAAAACAACATTTGACACAGAAATTTCAACTCCAGTGGTGTCTCTGCTAAAATGACTGCAAGCCAATGATGGGGAGAAGGAAAGCTGGAGCCTGGACAGGCTGACATGAAAAAGAAGCTATACAGAGGAGAATCTTGCCCAGAGAAAAAGTTCTTGAGTACTATTATATTTTTTAAAGCTCATGGCAGATTGTGACAGTTGTGCAACCCTGTGAATATACTGGAAACTGCTGACTTGTATACTTTCAGAGGGTGAAATGTAGAGCATGGGAATTATGTCTCAATAAAACTGTTACCAAAAAGGAAGAAAAAAAGCTTTTATAGAAAATTATTTCTTTTGTTATTTCATTACTACGCCAATCTCACCTTCCCACTTGGTTGACTTTTCATGATTTAACTGAGGCACAGGAGCCATGGGAGAATCAAGTATTATGTGGCTTCTTTCATTTTGTTGGTTACAGTTAATAAACATGATCAAGGAGCTGGGTTCTCATTATGCTTAAATTCTTTTCACTCCTAAATACACACCCGAAGTCTTTTAGAGGCTCAATTGAGAGATACTCTATGACAAATGCTTGGCCTCCTCTATTTTGTGAGAGCCAATGTCATGGCAATATTTGAGGCTATTAACAAAAGCACTGTCTCACAGAATTTTAGCATCAAAATCCTTTCAAGTAAACAAAGGGCTAAGAACACAAAATTTCAAATGATTTAGTTCATGCACTGGTAATCCACATTACAAGGCACTCCCCGTTTGGTGCCTCCATGGAAAGTATCAACCCTATGTTGCACACTATAAGGAATACAGATTGACCACTATGTAAAACAGCTGCAAAAACTTCCTTTAGAAAAGAAAATGTCAAATGATTCTGACTTAGATCTTTAGATTCTGTTTCATTTACCTTCTAATTCCCAAGAAGATTAATAATTAGTAGTTCACCTCAGGCATAAAGAGATAGGAAAGCATTGAAGATTTTTAAAACGCATCAGAATGAAGTTTAAATAAACATATTTCATTGTCAACAGGAAAATTCAATGTCCTTTAGCTGAATTGGAAGTGGACACCAAATTAAAACATTTTCGAATAAAAATATTGGTTTAAAAATGATCTTTAGCTTAAAATACAGTTTTATTAGAGCAGATAACATGCTTTTTATTTTCTTTTGCTTTGAGAGCAGACTAATCAAAGATGCAAAACTGAGTTTTACACAGATTCAACTATCAAGAAATGCCTTTATACCCAACAGGTTTCTTCACTCTTAAGGAAGATGTAGACCACACTTTGGTAGAAAACGGGGACAGACTGTTTTGTAAACATACCCAAGATTATGCTAGTCAAATCCATTCATAGCCTAGTCCTGGGTAAGACTTAAAATGCTGCATATATTCATTGGATGGGAGCATAAACCATCCATTTATCTGATCTATCCTTCATCCCTTTCATCTGGAAAGGACTCCAATATGTACTGCCAGGATGGGAAAGGACATTAGAATGAGCCCATATCCTAATACTAATGTTTCAGATTTGAACTCAAAGGTTGGCTATTCCACACAGAATCTGCCATCCACACTACCTAATCTCTGCTTGTGCTATCATTCAGTCCTTTGTACTGTTTGGTATTTCCTTCTATCATCAACTAAACTGTATGCTCTTTTGAGGACAGCGACTTCATTGATTTCTGTTATTCCACAGCACCCAGCATCATCTCTTCCAAGTAGTAAGTGCTCAATAAATGATTATTAATCTAAATTTCATTCTATGCAAATTAGTTTTTTGAAAACTTATAAATAAAAATTAAGAGATCAGGGTTCCAGCCTCATTTGACCTTTCTGAGGTTACGTGAGACACTATGTTCTGAACCTGTTTCCTCATCAGTAAAATTTGGGACTAAAAGGCCTCTAGGATTTGAGCACCAACATTCTATGATGCTAAAGAAGTAACATACATTTGTTAACCCATCAACCTCCTACAGACAACACCAGTTATTTTCACTTGTCTAGTACAGATAGTTAAGTAGGCAGGTAGTTACTTCTAAGCCATTAGAAGCAAAAAAAAAAATTCCTCTGAAGGTTTAACAAAATCTGGGAAAAGATGTAGATAATACCATCTTAAAGTGCTTTCACATATGAATTCAAGGATACACAGCTGTTGTGTTCCTTGGTGCAAACCTGTGAGATACATAGGGTATTCTCACTTCATGGATGAGGAAAATGAGACTCCTAGAGGTCAGTTACTTTCCTACAGGGTCATACTACTTCTACTACTATTTCTATTAGTGGTAGTAGTGGTAAAACAATGTTGATGGTGATGATAACAATAATGAGTATTTATTCAATACTTACCCTGTGCCAGGCACCTTTAAGGGGCTTACATGTATGAATTCATTTCATCTTCACAACAATCTCATGATGTAGGTATTATCATTATGATAATCATTTTACAGACAGGAACTAAGGTAGAATTTAAGCACCTGCCCAAGGTTTCAGAGCTTATAAGTAATAGAGCAAGGTTTGGATCCTGGCAGTCTGGTTCCAGAGCTCATGCTGTTAACTAACTACTATTTTGTTCTTCAGTATAAGAAATGCTGAGGATGAAAGGCTGGCTTCGTAGTTTTGTCTTCTGATTTTTTTTCATAATAGTACATATCACATCTGTAATGATGCAACCTTCAATTGTTCAATTTTGGTTTGTTATTGACTAGAGTATTAGTTCAAGTAGGAATACTGATAGCTCTAATAAGTTTGATATTTCACCACACTCTTAAAATATGTAAAAGCATATGATTTCTTAGCAGAGCAAAGTAGGTAGAAAAAAGGAATGAGATTACTTTACAGCAGTAGTTACCGTATTCTAGCATGCATAAAAATCATTACTGAAGAAAGCCTGTTAAAATGCAGATTCCAGGGACCCACTACCCAAAGATGGTGATTCACCAAGTTTCAGGTAGGTTTCTGGAATCTTCATTTTTAATAAGCATACACCCCTACCGTCTTGACTCTGAAAGGCTGAGAAACATCTAGTCATAGGCTGCCGTCACCCCAGTTTGATTCTACGGGGAATACATTTTTTTTTGTAAGATTTCAGGATGTGAGAAAGTTTGGATACAGAATTCATAGGACTCTGCCACACAAGGTCATCAGTGCTATTCCATTAAATTTAAAAATCTGATTTTTTCAGAGTATTTCACAGAAGTCTATAAGAATTTACTATGCATAACTAGATTTTGTATAACTTTAATCTCTACATGTGGTCTTGCAGAATAAGCTTTAAATATTTCAGTTCTGATGGAGATATTTTTTTCAGAGCTGAATCTGTTTCTTCTGCTTGTTCCTTTTCAAAAGGAACTAAAACCACTCTCCTGAGCATTTATACTGGGTATGGGGGTTACTGATTTCAGTCTCTGAAGAGGGACACACTCAACTAAAACTAACAGGTGGGAAATCTACCACCCCAAACCATTATAGTATGTAGCTTCACTGTTCTGAGTGCACACTCCCCTTGCCCCTGCCTTGTTTCTCATGTTTTTTATCCTCACCTGGAAAGCCCTTCCATTTATCTTAGTTACTTTTGTCCTTCAAATTCCATTCAAGTGTCACCACTGGAATATTCTGGCCTCTGATCTCCCTCTCTTCTTACTGCAGAACATGTAGTCTGTATGATCTAATCTGTTATTAAAACCTGGACCCTCTAATGTGTATCATTATTTCACGTACGTTGGTCTTACCTTCCCAAATAGTATGTAACTTTACTATGGGTAAAGAGTATGACCCAAATGTCATATTTACATCAGTTAGCCTCATGATTAGCACAAAATAGACATTTCAATAGGTACTCCCTGACTGATCTGGGGGGCTGTTTTCAAAATGAACATGAAGTTGAAATCCTGGTTTCATGTGTGGCACCTTTAAAAAGTTGACTTAGTCATTTAACATCTATACACCTTGTAACTTTCATCCTAGACATGGAAATTCTTTTAAAATTTGTGGCAAAAACCAAACTTGCACCCTGATCATCTGACACAATTTGTTTCTTCTTACCAATATCTTGGGCATCTTGGTTGCTCTGTCTTGCTCTCATCTGCAGCTGGAACTTATGCTGGGAAGAGCAGAGGTGTAGCAGGTACTGGCAAACCTTACTGTTGTCTGTCTGGAAGGCATGTTTTATTCCATCTGATGTATTTTGCAATGTGATTTTCTTTTTCTACAATATTAATCAGGGGTGTTAATAATTAGGAGGTTTTCATACCACATGACTAAATTCTGTGAACAATAATTAATAAGTACAAATATTATTTTTATTTTTCATTTAACGCTCATTAGGCATGAGTGTTCCTGGACCTGCATCTAATATAAATGTAGAAAATAGATAAAAAAGGAAACAAAAATAGAACCCTGTTATTATAACAGGTTCAGCAAATAAATCAAATTAATATCACTTGTCACTTTCAAATATTATAGCCTAAATCAGATAGTATACCAGCTACCAGCAAGGGAAAAATTTCTTTTAATGAGCTTATTGATATTTTGAGTATACTGCAATGTTTACAAATACCATAACTGTTTGAAAAAGACATTACAAAAATATGTTCTTCTTGGGTAAGAAAATGAAATTCAAAAAAATTGACTTATTGATATATAAGGCTATGATTCTGCCAAAAAGAATCTTGGTGGCCCGAAGGCTGGGATGGAAATTGTGAAAAGTTAAAAGAAAATGTGAGAATAGAGAGGCACCGGGTAACATGGCTGCTGGGATGAGAGATAAAACACATCAATAGTTAGAGACAGAGTGATTCTTGTATTCGAATTCAGGGGAAACAGGGGAACCACCAATTAGTGTTATCTCGTCTATGTTTCTTTGAAAAATAAATGTGTCTTGTGTAAGAGGGCATCCCAAAATGTTGCAACCTCTGAGGTGAGGCTTGCAGATGATCTGTATGTCTTAAAAGACTAGCATTCAGCATTCCAGGAATGTAAGACTAACGTCTCTGGAGAATTGCTTAAGTCCAGTTAGATTTTACTCTAGCTCTTGGCTGCTTCTACTGTGCAAATTATTCCCTCTACTCATGCCCCTTGTCTTCAAATGCAGAAATAGGAACAGAGAAGCCAAAGTTGGTGAGGCTCACAAAGGACACAATAACAGAGTATTACTCAAACTTCAATCCTGCAGGTGCCTTCTTCATAATTTCTGGTCTTGTTAATTTATAAATCTTTAAATTGACTTTGCTTATATAAATTCGCTTAAACGTTATATCAAAGTTATAAATAGAAAACCAGTACCACTTGCCATAAATAGAATTCAGCTATTAAAAATATGTAATCAGGAGCGCCTAGGTGGCTCAGTTGGTTGAGCGCCTGCCTTTAGCTCAGGTCATGAACCCAGGGTCCTGGGATCGAGCCCTGCAAGGGGCTTCCTGCTCAGCAGGGTATCTGCTTCTCTCTCTCCCTTTGTCCCTGGCCCCTGCTCACGCTCTCTCTTTTTCTGGCTCAAATAAATAAATAAATAAATAAAATCTTTAAAAAAGTATATGTAATCAACACAATAAAAACAAAATAAGGTTATTAAATTCTAGCTGGATATGTTGCCAATGAGATCTCTGGGACCCTGCTCTCTCTTTCTTAAAAAAGGAAATCAGCAAGTATTAAAGAGGAGTTAAAGACTCAGTAGCACCAAATTAGTATTTTGGCTAGCAGTAGTATACCTAGTGACGATTCAAATAGCTGGGGAATTTTTTTTCCAAACAAGCATAACCAAGTATGTTTGTCAAGTAATTCCCTAGGGTATTGGTCTGCCAAGTTGTAAAGCTGTACAGGTTTGAAATAAATTATAAGAATATTCTAAGTGTTTACTGAAAAACTGGACAAGAAATGTGTCCATGGGAATTCAGTTGTGAGAGATGAGAAAAGGCGAAGGAGGGTGACATTTCCATCTGCCCATAGGCTAGTGGAGGAAAAACAAAGGAGGGTTAAAAAGGGCTCTGTGTTGGAGAAGGAAGTTGGGGATAAACAAGTTTTGTTAAACACAAGAACAGTCTCCGTGGGAATGCAGTCTCTTCTCTATTACTGGAGATCGTTAAAAATGAGCTAATCACAGCTAGTTCTATATATGGCAGGGCTGGTGCGATAGCTTGGCAAACAACAGAGAGCTGAATGCTAGATAATTGATTTGATTTGTTGCCTTTTCTAAATTGGTCCAAATTAGATTTGTATTTAATTAATCTAAGGTTTCCTCCAGATATTTGTTCTGCCAGCATTTCCATTGGGGAAGGTAAATTATACAAGGGCAATTTCCTGGTATTGACAATCTTGGGAAGATAAGGCTGTCTGGGCTTTCCTGAGAGAACATAACATTACCTGGTAATCTTAGTGGTACCTCTGGGTTTCATAGGAAACCAACCAATTAACCATCAAGTCTAGAACTGATTTCAAAGGTCTCTATTGAAAACTAACCAGAGTAAGTTGGGACCTTGAGATTGGTATCCTTAAAGTTCAAACATAGTTGCTGTGAGGGCCCCATTACTGAGCTAGACAAAATTTACTCAGGTTGAATAATTATTTTAAAAAATATATTAGAGAGATTCCTCCATGTGAGAAGTTAGTATCCCAGAATAGGTTCTGAATTAATAGAAAGTCAACTTGGTTGTAATTTAACTAAGTTAATTGAGCGTGTAACCAGCTAGGAATGTATACTATTCTTTTAAAAATCACTTCCTGATAAAACTAAAACCAAATAAAAATCTCAATAATACTTCCTACGACTAAGAAGAGTTAAATAGTATTAAAATGTATTAGCTCTACTGAATAGAAGGTTCTGAAGTTTACTTAAGGGTAATCAATTAATAGGTTACATTTGAAATTGACAACACGTATTTGGCTGGGTTATGGACATTGGGGAGGGTATATGTTATGGTAAGTGCTGTGAAATGTTTAAGCCTGATGATTCACAGACATGTACCCCTGGGGCAAATAATGCATATTATGTTAATAAAAAAAATAATGAAAAGGAGTTTAAATGGACATACAGAAAAAGAAATCTTCTTGGTTTCCCTCCATGGAAAGCGAAGGACCAGTGTGCGAACTCCATTGTGAACCTCAAACACAAGGACGCCTTTAGAACAGACTCCAAGCAATATTCCAGTCTGTGACTTTTTCTCAGGGTGCACTCGATGAAAATGAACTCCGTATTCTGTCAGTCTTTGGCAGACCTGTTGGAACAATAGCACATCATAGCGATGCACCTTGGTAGAAGGTGACAATGATATAGAAGTTGTACCCCTGTAGTTTGATATGGAAAGGAGAGTCCTTTCAACAAATGGTGCTGAGGGGCACCTGGGGGGCTCAGTTGTTGAGCATCTGCCTTTGGCTCAGGTGATGATCCCAGGGTTCTGGGATCGAGCCCTGCATGGGGCTCCCTGCTCGATAGGAAGCCTTCTTCTCCCTCTCTCACTCCCCCTGCTTGTGTTCCCTCTCTTGCTGTCTCTCTGTCAAATAAATAAAATAAAATAAAATAAAATAAAATAAAATAAAATAAAATAAAATAAAACAAAATAAAACAAAATAAAACAACAACAACAACAACAACAAAATGGTGCTGAAACAAATGGGTATTTGCAGGTAAGAAAATGAATCTTGACCCTCACTACACCCAATATATGAAAATTAACCCCAAACGGGTCATAGACCTAAATACAGGAACTACAACCATAAAGCTTAGAAAATCTTTATGAGTATGGATTTGACAGAGATTTCTTTTTGGGACATAAAAAACATGAACTATAGAATAAAAAATTGGTAAACTGAAACTTTTGGTCTTCAAAAGTCGGTGATAAGAAAATATAAATGCAATGAGGTGCCTGGGTGGCTCAGTCAGTTAAGTGTTTGACTCTTGATTTCAAGAAAAAACTATGGTAATAGAAAGCAGATCAGTAGTTGCCAAGGGCTGGGGTAGTGGTGGTAGGGGATTGACTGCAAAGGGACATGAGGAAACTTTTTTGGTGTTGGAAATGTGTTGTATCAGGGGTTGGCAAATCTTTGTCTTTAAAGGGCCAGATATGGGGTGCCTGGCTGGCTCGATCCAAAGAGCATGATTTGCAGAAAGATGTAACAGAAGTATAAACTTAGAAAAGTGTATTAATGTGATTTAAAAAACTCAGGTTAGAAGAAAGATGCTAAGCTGGTGCAGCCACTCTGGAAAACAGTGTGGAGGTTCCTCAAAAAGTTGAAAATAGAGTTACCCTTCGACCCAGCAATTGCACTACTGGGTATTTACCCTAAAGATACAAATGTAGTGATCCGAAGGGGCACGTGTACCC
>CM052899.1:114980148-115111121 GCA_028534135.1 Potos flavus
AGATGTGGTATATATATACAATGGAATACTATGCAGCCATCAAAAGAAATGAAATCTTGCCATTTGCAATGATGTGGATGGAACTAGAGAGTATCATGCTAAGCAAATTAAGTCATTCAGAGAAAGACAATTATCATATGATCTCTCTGATATGAGGAATTTGAGAGGCAGGGTGGGGGGTCATGGGGGGGAAAAGAGGGAAAAAATGAAACGAGATGGGATAGGGAGGGAGACAAACCATAAGAGACTCTTAATCCCATGAAACAAACTGAGGGTTGCTGGGGGGTGGGGTAGTAGGGATAGGGTGGCTGAGTTATGGAAATTGGGGAGGGTATGTGCTGTGGTGAGTGCTATGAAATGTGTAAGCCTGATGATTCACAGACCTATACACCTGGGGCAAATAATACATTATATGTTAAAAAAAAAAAAAGTATGGCAGGGAATGCAGAGGGCAACTGCATGTAGTTGGAGGCAATATGATATGGCTCAGTCTTTTAAGACTGAGGGTTCTACAGGCAGACAGAACTGGATTCAACTCCACCACATCATTTACTATCTGTGACACTGAATAAATTATTTAACCTTTCTAGACATCAATTTTCTTGTCTGTAAAATCAGGATAGTGCTAATTCCTGCCTTATTGTAGGGATCAAATGACCTAAGGCATATAAAACACTCAGTAAAGCATGTGGCATATGGTAAGCATTCAATAAATATTAATTATTATTTATTGAGCTTCCAACTGAAAGCTAGGAGAAAAAATACTCATCATTTTATTTTTTCATTTTGTAATTCCATCTAAATATTATTAACTCCAAATAAAAGGTTATTCAATAAAATCTGACTTATCCAGAGTGCTCAAGAAATTAGGTGTATTATACAGCAATTGTGATTAATTGTTCATGTGAATGGTATTACCTGATTAGTCTAAACTTGTAACTAGTAAAGTGACAGAACATTAGTAGGCACTAATTGAATGTTTATTGGATAACTACAAAGTGAACTATTAGTTTTTACGAAACAGGAAGTCAATAAACTAAATTGAAGGAAATATTTCTTTTGTGACAAAGAAGACATTATCCTAATCTTGTAGAGATTTAAGATAATTTGATCCTCAGTCGCAATTTATGGTACTCTGTTGTCTAAGCTAAGTTAAATTTTGAGGTAAATAGGAAATTGAAATATTGAAGAGCAATTTATAAATATAATGATTTATTAAAGCCCAACTCCAAAGCAGTAAGAAGCTATGGAAATTCTAACTGATAAATAGGAGTGATTTCTACTGAAGCTATGCTCTGAGACCACTGGGGATGTCACAAAGTTCAGTGCACATAAAGTTTAAAAAATATGTAAAATGATGTATTTGCAGTCATGAAATGAAAACATTTAAAAAAGACACTATGTTTTTAGGATAGTAGGCTAAAGAAGCTGATGTGGAGATTCAGATATAGGATCCTGCTATATATTTAAATTCAGATTAGCAGGATACTAATTTCTAGAGTACATATGTAGGCAATTGAGCTATGTAATGGTCCCCAAAATATAATAATTAAAATCCACTTTAGTATACTGAGCTAAAGAAAAATCTTCACGGTCAGGTAGAGAAGACGCTAAAAGACACAGCTATTAAAACAATGAACCTAATTAGGAGAAGGGAGTTCCTAACTCCCACTTCTCAATGCTGACAAGTTCATGTAGTTAATATTTCCCAAAACAAGTTGGGCAATAAAAGGTATGGAAGTCAGCTTGTTGCCAAGTTTCCGTACTGAACCCTGAACTTAAAATATCTTGGTACCTTTGAGGGTAGCTAAAGCAAACAAATGATGTTCCACTAAGCCAATGTGGGCCACAACCATATCAAACACATCTTTACATATAGTTTTGGTATCACAAGTCAGTTCCAGTCTCTGCCCACTCAGAAGCATTATGTTTACTTTTCTTCGGTTATCTTCATTCTTCCCTTTCTTGGCCTACGATTAAAAAAAAAAATGAATGACATCTATTAAAGTAAACATTATAAGAATTTTAACTGCTTTTTTATTTTATTTTATTTTATTTTATTTTTTTAATTAAAGCATAATGTATTATTTGCCATTAACTGCTTTTTTAAAAGTCATTATTGAAATTATTTTCCAAGAGTAACACAAATTGGTTTTATTACTTACAAGGATAGACCGTGGCAAATCCAAAGATATAAATGGTTCAATCGTCATCTTCATAAACTCAGGGCCAAAGAAATTCTGCAAATTACATAAGTAGAATCAACAGTTTTTATCTTTTAATCTAGGTCTTTCCTTAAAAGACAGAATATAATAATAATGATGATGATGATGATGATGATGATGATGATGATGATAAATTACGTGTAAAGCCACCACAACAGAACCAGGTGATCTGAAACAAATGTAGGCACTTTCAATAAAGAAGTATGGTGGATTTTATGAAGAACAGGAATGGAATATGCCCTTTACCAAATGTAAACAGAAGTTCTTCCTTAGTTTCATTTTCTACCAGTGATGTCAAATGTAAAGCCTTGCTTTACATTTACATTTACAGTTTTACAAGTTTTTCATTTTTTGGCCTTCAAATAAACTTAGAGCCTCAAAAAAAATAGTAGTCTTAATTACTGAAGAGTTATCAAGCTCATGATAAGGATTTGGTTTAGTACTGCTAAGGTATGAAGTGATTGAATACAATCTCATTTTCCTTTAGAGAGTGATATTTCATGTATCCTAAAATAAATCGTAAAGGATGAAATCTACTTTGTAATTACAAAAGACACATATCCATTCATAATCATGTGCTTGGAACCCTGTGACACTCAGTCTTTTTTTTTTTTAATAAATAGTTGACAGCTAAGGATATTAGAGGTATCAGCCTTTGTCCCCCATTGCTGCCTCCAGTAAGAAAATATTATCTCAGAAGATAGGGGAGACTTGGGAGCTGGGGAAAGTGGAGTCCTCACACTTCATTTACTGCTTCTTAATCTACTTCTTCCCTGCATCTCTTGTATATCCAGAAGTTTCTGCCAAGAATGGGTAACTGGTTGAGGAAATAACTTAAAATAAGTTAGACTCCAGATGAGAGCAGGATTCAGAACAGACTGAAAGATTATGTCCAAATGGGCATAAAGTAAAATGAAATGGCTAATCTTAAGGCCAAAGGCAGGTGGTGTGTGTGTGCGTGCGCACGTGTGTACTAATGCACATGCATACGTTTACGCTCATGAAGGTTACTGGAGTTTTATTTTTGTTGGTGTCTTCTTTGGTTACTTGGTGTGGGAATTCTATCCAGCTAACCAAGTGTGGAACATGTGACAGATACCATTTAAGTAAAACTTTAACATTAAGGGTTTGTTAATACTCAACGAACCAAGTAGGACACATTTTAAATGAGAACAGGAATAGGGCAGAAAAAATGAAAATGGTCTGCCTTGGGAAATATAGAATCCAACACAGATCAACTAATGCAACAGTGTATAAACAAGTTAAAACGTGTCTGCACCAAAAGTAACAGAAAAAATTAGGGCCACCTGGGTGGCTCAGTTGGTTAAGCGGCCGCCTTCAGCTCAGATCATGATCCCAGAGTCCTGGGATCCAGCCCGCATCAGGCTCTCTGCTCGGTGAGAAGCCTGCTTCTCCCTCTCCCACTCCCCCTGCTTGTGTTCCCTCTCTCTCTGTGTCTCTCTCTGTCAAATAAATAAATAAAATTGAAAAAAAAGAAAAAATTAAATACTTATATTTTGGGGAAGAACATTAATTAAATAGTGTAATTGTTCCTTCAACTATTAGCACTGTTTTTCCCCACCAAAAACATACCCTTCCTGCTCTTCTCAGAGAAAACACGTGGTCCTTTAATGACCACCAGTTCACATTCTGTAGTCACTGATACAGTAAGTCTTTGATGAAGAGTTGTTTTTGAAATAGCCACAAACTGCCTAAAAGGCAACACAGGTTTTTAGTGAGATGGCACATAACAGTGGCATACTGTAAAGGTAAAGAATACCATTTATGAATCTGTAATGAGCCGTGTTCAGCATTAGCTCTCCAAAATTATGATTTAGGAAAAAGGGGTATATGTATATGCTCTTTATGCTTTATGCGTTCCTTTAATTATTGGAAGCCCACACTATTTTGTATGATATCCTGCCTAGTGCATAATTTTGACAAAGGTATTGGTAATAATGATAAATCGATGAGGCCTTATTGACTTTCTTCCTTTCAGCTTAATCATATTTTATTGGACTCAAGCAACTTTAAAAGTAGACAATATCTTATAAATTACAACCCAATTCCACATTTAAAAAATTAGCATAATAAAGAACAAAGTGGTTTAAAAATTTGCCTAAAATCATATAACAGCATCATTAAGAATAGAAACCAAGTCTTCAAATTTGTGGTTCAAACAATTTTCACCACCTAGTACTGCTTCTTCTCCTTAGAAAACTATGAGGGAAATTTGAATTCTATCAACTGTAGAGCATACATACGTGCTTTTAAGATAATTCTTTGAAACAAGCAACAAAAAAACAAAACAGAATGTGGGTAATACACAATGCAGAACTAAAAAGAAAAAATTAATCCTAGATTTTTATCGCTTTTCCTACTATTTATTTCATGTTTGAAGAATTATTTGTATAGGGACATTACAAACAAGATACTGCCTCATGTATTGAATTAGTGATGATAAAAAAGAGAAAAACAATATCCAGGGTAGGGAAGAATATGGTGAAAGAAGCATGATCACAGGAAGCATAAATTCATACAAACGTTTTGAAGCACAATCTGATAAGATGAATCAAATGTCTTTTTTTTTTTTTTTTTAGATTTTATTTATTTATTTGACAGAGAGGAGAGAAATCACAAGTAGGCAGAGAGGCAGGCAGAGAGAGGGAGAAGCAGGCTCCCCACTGAGCAGAGAGCCTGATGCGGGGCTCAATCCCAGGACCCTGAGATCACGACCTGAGCTGAAGGCAGAGACTTTAACCCGCTGAGCCACCCAGGCGCCCCGAATCGAATGTCTTAAAAAGTGCTTGCCTTTGACTTGGCTATTCTACTTGGAGGAAGTTACCTGAAAAGATTTAGCTAAAGGGATGTTCATCAAAGCATTGCTTGCAATAGCAACAACAAATTAGAAATATTTCCAGTGTCCAGGGCGCCTGGGTGGCTCAGTCAGTTAAGCATCTGCCTTCGTTTCAGGTCATGATCTTGTGGTTCTGGGATTGAGCCAGTGTTGGAGTCTCTCATCGCATCGGGCTCCCTGCTCAGTGGGGAGTCTGCTTCTTCCTTTCCCTTTTCCTTCCCATCCCCCACTCCTGCTCTCTCTCAAATAAATAAATAAAAACTTTGAAAGAGAAAAAAGAAATATTTTCAATGTCCAATAATTGGAAACTAATTGAAGAAATCATGGTACATGTTAAATTCACATAATGAAGTACTTCACAGCTCTTAACAATAACATTATAGAAGTTGTAAAATGTTCAAGATATTTTACATGAGAAGACTGTTCATTTTGAGCTTATGTTTAGAAAAATACATATGTTGAAAGAAAAATAAACTAACTAAACACATTTAAAAAAATCCCCCCGATATAGGATGCAGATTTGTTCCTTTTGTCTTTCAATATTGTAATACAAAGATATGATGTTTGAAGCCCATGTGATCATCTTTTGATTACAAAGGAAATCACTATCGAAAATCTGAGAATGGCAGAGCAGAAAGATGGAATGTACGTGATAACATTCTTGAGCTTCTGAACCAATCCTGAACTCTCTATTCCTGATCTTCTTGGTTTGTGAGATAATAAAGCTCTCAATATTAAAAGACAATCCCCTACAATACTGAATAAATCCAGTTGACTTTAAGGATCATGAATATACTTTTAAAATATACAGTATATTTAGAATATCTTATTCTAAATCCATCTCATGTTATTTTAAAAATGAAATAATGAAACAGCTAAATATTTATTTTAATATCAGTCAAAATAATATGTAATTATTATGGGAGTTCGAGTTCATCTACAGGCAACTTTAGGACACCTACAAAATTTAAAAGTGTTTTGCATAACATTTTCCTGTGAGTATGTTAACTAACTGGAATTTTTTTTTTAAGATTTTATTTATTTATTTGAGAGAGAGAGCATGAGAGAGAGAGAAAGCATGAGCAGGGAGGAGGGGCAGAGAGAGAGGGAGAAGTAGACTCCCCGCTGAGCAGAAAGCCCACCTCGGGGCTCAATCCCAGGACCCTGAGATCATGACCTGAGCTGAAGGCAGAGGCTTAACTGACTGAGCCACTCAGATGCCCAACTAACTAGAATTTAAGTAAAAACTTAAGAAAAGAAAAAAAAAGAAATTTCCCTGTGAGACCACGTTTAAATGCAGTAATCTGAGAATTAACTTACCCTTAGTTTTCTTTGGGTCATGGCTGTTTCAAGGGCCATTTCTCGTAAGGGATCCCTGCTGATGTCAAGCATAGAGGCTTTGATTGTGTCTCCTGGATACAGACTCAGCCGAGACTGTCTAAGGGCCATTCTGGCTTGCAGCTGCACCATTTCTTCTTCTTGCCGTTTTAGCATAATCTCTTGATTAATTACATTGCCTTCAAGGGGTGTTTCATATTGTCTACTATATAGAAAAGAGAAGAAAACAATTATTTTAGAAAGAAAAACAGTAAGGTATCATGAATTTAAACAATTTTTATTTAGTCATCTCAGAAGAACCCTTGCAGTAACATTTCAATCCTACTTTTACTCTATTGATAATAGTATGCTGTCCCATTTCCACTAGATAGATCTACATGTTCCACCTCTTCTGTAAGCATTCTAGCATCCTCTGAAAACTGCTTCCACTGCAATTCTCTTCAGATGGGGCTGTTTATTTTTTTATATTTATTTTTTTGAAGATTTTATTTATTTATTTGACAGAGATAGATCACAAGTAGGCAGAGAAGCAGGCAGAGAGAGAGAGGGAAGCAGGCCCCCTGCTGAGCAGAGCGCTCGATGCGGGGCTCGATCCCAGGACCCTGAGATCATGACCTGAGCTGAAGGCAGAGGCTTAACCCACTGAGCCACCCAGGCGCCCCGGGACTGTTTATTTTTATAGTCCTTTACCACTGGGCCCGCAGATGGGAGAGAGATTCTCCTTCTTTTTTTTTTTTTTTTTTAAGATTTATTTATTTATTTGAGAGAGAAAGAGAGAGAAAGAGCAAGCACAAGCAGGAGGGTAGAGGGAGAGGGAATGAAAATCCAAAGCAGACTCCATGCTGAGCACAGAGCCTGACATGGGGCTAGACATCATAATTCCGAGACCACAACCCTAGCCGAAACAAAGAGTCGGACGCTCCACTGAGTGCGCCACCCAGGTGCCCCTAGATTCCCCTTAATTCTTATTTCCACTTCCAGACTATTGCTGACCTACAAGAACCCCCAGCTTCCCTGAAGTACATGCTATGAAATCATTTAATCCACTGCTTTGCTTTTGCTCTAGACATAGTTGTCCTATTGGTCAACTCTCCCTTATTCATTAGACATTTAAGTACCTGACGTCAGTACTCCTGTCATCATTCAAGAGGGCGTTACAGAGGCTGAGGAGTCCTCCAACACTCTGGCTTCCTACACCCCAGCCAGCCGCCATTTACTCCCATGGTTATACCGCCTATAAACAGTAACTCTGCTACCTCTAAAATGTCCTATTACTATCCTCCAATGACCTTTCTATATAATCTTATCTTTTTAAGCTCACTACCTCTAATACCCTTCTTCAAATAATTCATTGACTCCACCACTTTCTCTATTACCCCTCTCTTACCCTGACACTGCTTGAATTCCAAGGCCCATCATTAAAATCACTCTTTGGCAGACAATCTCAACTCTCATGAAACTGCAGAACCATGCTGACTGATCTCACTGGGCTCTCAGCGCTATCTGGTAACTCATTTCCTTAAAGAACTATTTTATACCTTCTTCCCTCCCTTTTCTTTTCAGAGCTCAAATACTCTCTTCCTCTTTCACTTTACTAATGACCTTTCCTCAGCTTTCTTGGTGAACTAAGAAGCAAATAGGAGATAACTTCCTCATCCTTCTGCCACCGAACTTTCCAGATCTATATCCATACATTCTGTCTTCTCTTCTGTAACCATGATGGATCTCCTACACCCTTGCAGAGGCCTGATATCTCTCCTGGGCATGGAATTCCATCCCCTCTCCTACTCAGAGACTTTGCCCCTGCAGTTATCCCCTCACGTGCATCCATAATATCTTACACTATGTTATTGTCATTAGTCTACAAACACGATGTACTATTTTCTACTCAGAACAAAAAAAAAAATTCTCCTTTGGTTGTACATCCCCTTTTGGACTCTATCCCCATTTTTTCCTGCTATCTTTTAGAGTAAATCTCTTCGCATCATCTAAATTTTATCTCCACTTCATCTCCCTCTCTCTTGGACTCAGACCGATAGTTTTAGTCCCTACTATTTCACCAAAGCTGTTCACAAAAATGACTGACCTCATTGTTGTCAAGGCCAAAGGATAGTCCTCAATTTTCATTTTACTTGACCTCTAAGCACCAAAAGACATAGTTGCTTAGTCTTTCCTATTCTTTTTGTTTTGTTTTGTTTCAGAGGTTGGGAGGGGCAGAGGGAGAGGGAGAGAGAAAGAATCCTAAGTCGGCTCCATACGCAGCATAGTGTCGGACGTGGGGCCGAGCTCATGACCCTGAGATCATGACCTGAGCTGAAATCAAGGCACTAGATGCTTAAATGACAGAGCCACTCATGTGTAGTCCTTCCTAGTCTTAAAACATTTTCCTTCTGGAAAACCATGCTCTTTTTATTTTCCTTCTACTTTATTGGCTTTTCCTTTTTGGTCTCTTTTGTTGGTGCCTCCTTCATTTCTAATCTCCTAGTTTTAGACTACAATAGTGCTCAGACCTCCAGATTTTCATAGTCTCCATACATACTCCATACCTACATGATCTTATCTAGTTACATGGCCTTAATTACATTATATATGCCTATAACAGTCTCTCCACTGAATTCTAATTTTATTTGCCTAGGTGAGGTTCTACTTGGATGTTAATATGCATCTTCAGGCTAATATGTCTCAAATCAGATTCTCGATATTTTTTCCCTTGTCCAACTTTTCTCAGACATGCACCAGTGGCTTACAACACACCTGGGGATCATTCTTGATTCCTCTATCCTACAAATATCCTATACAATTGAGCAGGAAATCCTGAAAGCACAACCTCGAAAATATCTATATCTGACTCTTCCCTATCACTAGCAATCTAATCTGGGCTATATCCATCCAAATGGATGTGGGGCTAGATCTCACTATCATTACTTCCTCACTGGGCTTTTACTCTTGCAGTCTGTTCTTCAAAGAACAGAACAGAATAATCCCATTAAATGTAAATTAGACCTATGTTTTCAAGCTACCCAATGGCTTCCCATCATACATTCGAAGTGTTCACTTAAGCTTCTGAGGTAAGACATGATTTGGATTCTGGTTACTACCCACTCTGCCTTTCTCTCATTCTGCTGCACCCACACGTCCTTCCTGTATTCCTCTGACATGCAACACATCTCCCATAATGCAAGGCCTCTGCTCTTGTCATTCCTTTTGTCTAGAAGGAACTCTCTGTCTCCTGATATCTGCACAGTTCACCCTGTCACTTAAAATAGTTTTCTGTTCAAATGTAATCCTTGGGAGAGGCCTCCTCTAATCACCCTGTCTATGTAAAGTAGAACTTGGACATCACAACCCTGTACTCTCTATCCCTTCATCCTGCTTTCTTTTTTTTTTAATGTCTTTTTTAATTAAAATTTTTATTATTGAAGTGTAGTTGATATACAATGGTATATTATTTTCAGGTGAACAACATGGTGATATGACAATTCTATAGTACTCAATGCTTACCACGTTAAGTGTAGTCACCATACAAAGTCATTTCAATATTATTGACTATATTCTCAACACCGTACTTTTCATTTCTGTGACTTATTTATTTTATAACTGGAAGACTGTACCTCTTAATCCCTTTCATTTATTTCACTCTCTCCCCACTTTCACAATCAATAGTTTGTTCTCTGTATTAATAAGTCCGTTTCTGTTTTGTTTGTTCATTTGTTTTGCTTTTTAGATTCCACATATAAATGAAATCATATGGTATTTGCCTTTCTCTGTGTGACTTCTTTCACTTAGCATAATACCCTCTAGGTCCATCCATGTTGTTGCAAATGGCAAGATCTCATTCTTTTTTATGGCTGAGTAATATTACAGGGTGTGCACGTGCGTCCGCGCGTGTGTGTGTATGTGTGTGTGTCTTCTTTATTCATTCATCTACTGATGGGCGCTTGGGTTGCTTCCGTATCTTGGCTATTGTAAATAGTGTTGTAGTAAACACAGAGGTGCAAATACGTTTTTAAATTGGTGTTTTAATTTCCTTTGGGTAAATATCCACTAGTGGAATTATTGGATCATATGGTATTTCTATTTTTAATTTTTTGAGGAATCTCCATACTGTTTCCCACAGTGGTTGAACCACTTTACATTTCCACCAACTGTACATGGGGATTCCTTTTTCTCCACATCCTGGCCAACACTTGTTTCTTGTCTTTTTGATTTCAGGCATTCTGGCAGGTGTGAGGTGATACCACATTGTGGTTTTGATTTGCATTTCTCTGATGATTGATGATGTTGAGCATCTTTTCATGTGCCTATTGGCCACTGTATGTGTTCTTTGGAAAAATGTCTATTCAGGTCCTCTGCCCATTTTTAAATTGGATCATTTGGTGTTTTTTTTTTGTGTTGAGTTGTATAATTTCTTTATATATCCTGGATATGATCCCTTATCAGAAACATCACTTATAAGTATCTTCTCCCATTCAGTGGGTTGACTTTTCATTTTATTGATCAGTTTCCCTCTATGTGTACTCTCTATCCCCTTAGCCTGCTTTATTTTTCTTTAAAGCATCATGATTATCTGATAGTGCATTACTCACTTGTTTTTTAATGGTTTATTGGCTATCTCTCAGCCCTAGAAATTCCCTTGAGGGACCCTTTTTCTTGGTTTTGTTCATGACTCTATCTCCAGTACCTAAAAGTTCCCAGTACACAGTAGGTGCACAGCAATCATTTCTTGAGCAAATGACAGAATTTAATTTTATGGCTCTCTCACTTAATGGGGGTATCAAGGATAATAATAAGAATCTGAATCTATACATTTAACTTGCACCTGTTGGTTTCATTAAATACATTAGCCTTCTTGTTCAGATTAATTTATACCAGAGATACAAACAGGTAGGAAAAATGACTATCAGTTTATCGCTTTCAACACAATATCTGGTAGAGTTCCTATATAGGCTAAAAAGTTTGAGAGACAAACAAAACAAAACAAAACAAAACCTAAACAAAGACAAAGCAAACAAATGAACAAAAAACAAAGAAAATCTGGATCATTTAGGAATGAATAAGTAGGTTGTTTTAAATCAGAAAAATAGGTTACCTCGTCAAGCAGATAGGCACAGAAGCAGTGGGAATTGTACCATGTATAAACTGTACTTCAAAAGTTAACACAGAAAAAACTTAGAGATGTTCTTTGGAAAACAGCTTTGAATATCCTTTTTGGTCACTGAAAGACACTTTTGATAACTCAGAATCAAAAAATTACTCATTCTGCTGTATCTGACTCATAATTTCCTGTTAATTTCCCCCCACCCCCTATGATACAAATCAATAGCACTGCCTGGATCTGTTTTTCCATTTCATTCTAGCTAAAGGGAATGGAAATTTTTATAAAGAAGCATGCAAACATGTCTAAATAGAGCACTATTTATAGATCTCACAAATATATGACCTAAAGAACGAAACAGGACCTCCTAATTGTGTGCCAGCATGCTAAGGATGTTATCAGAAACCTTTGTTCACATTCAGAAAATTCTGCACGTAAATAAGGAATTTAGAGTATTTTAGTTAATGTGTTTTTCTGTGGGTAGAAAAAGGGGATGAGATTTGTCTAAAAGAAGTGGAGTTTAGCATCTTACATTAAATATAACGTATACAGAGATTTAATCTACTTCTCCTTGAAATATTTTTTTATATATGTCTTTATCTAATGGAGAGGCTACGAATGCCAAATTGAGTTTTTTTCCCCTTTTAAAGTGTGAAATAAAAGTTAGTTTATCATTAGAATATGATTTAATGAACTAAAGTGGCTTTAAAGTTAATGTGTCCTAAAAATAAAGCTTGGAAACAGTTGAAACAAATATTCTCTCATAATCTTTTTTTTTTTTAATTTTTTTAAAGATTTTATTTATTTATTTGACAGAGAGAGAGAGATCACAAGTAGGAAGAGAGGCAGGCAGAGAGAGAGGAGGAAGCAGGCTCCCCGCTGAGCAGAGAGCCCGATGCGGGGCTCGATCCCAGGATACTGGGATCATGACCTGAGCCGAAGGCAGAGGCTTTAACCCACTGAGCCACCCAGGCACCCCACCTCTCATAATCTTTTAAGGTAACTTATCAAGAAAATTGAAATAAGATTCACAAAATGATTTAATTTTATTTGGAGGAATATGTTTTTAAACAACTAATAAATGAACCATAAAATCTATTTTTAATACATAAGCCCAATAATTCTCCAGTTGTTATCTTTACTCATGTTTTCAGCGAGCTAAAAAGGATCATATTATTTACATAAATTTTCTCCAAATTAAATATATAGAGAGGAGTGACTCCCTCAATTTACCACAGAGCTGATTGCATTTCAATATTTGCTTCATATTGCTGTTCATCCCAAAATGCTTTTGTGTCTTTAAGAAAACTGTATAACATCAAACATAAACCTATCTTTGTCTCTTACCTCTTTGTTCAAAATTACTCAGTCATGGTTATCACCACAATGGGGTCCTAGTAATATAAAATTCTATTATGCAAATAAAATATTGCTTTAGGTAAATGAATACTTATTAGAGCTCTCCTCCAAGGAAATAAAGTATCATGGACTATTTTAAAAGGCATGAGAAGAGAAAGAGACATAAATTTAATAAAAACTGCAATATTAAAAGGAATAACTTTAGTGTAATGTATTTAATTACTTGGATCTAAACCCTAGATAAATTGTCTATTTTAATCACATAGCTAGGGTTACCTGGTCTATTAATAGTTTACAGGTGTGAAACAGTGTCTGCCAGAATTAATTAGCTAAGGGGCAAGTTTTTGTTAATCTCCACCTGATTCTTTTGTATATGGTGATACTTGAATTAAACGAACTAAGATATCAAATTTAAAAGGATTTCCATAGTTTGGGAGTAAATTCTGAAGCAACCTCTGGTTCTGTAATAACACATTACAAACTTCAAATTAATGTTTAACATTAACAATATACTTTTATTCATGTAAGGGACCTGTGCAAACATGAAAAGGATATACATCAAAATATTCAGTATTGACTTGACACTTTTCAGTTTAAACAAAGTAAATCAATATATAGCTATAATACCACCATCCTAAGCACAGCACACCTTATAAGAAAGCTGAATATTTCAGTATGAAAATGAACTCAAAAGAGTCCAAATTGAACTAAAAAAAAAACACAAGATAACCTCTTTTAAGCCAGTAAATATGTAGTGAATAATTAACTTTTTAAATAATAGTTTACTTAGTAGAAACCTACTAATTATTCATTTGACAAAAAATACTCCCTGAAAACCTGCTTGTTGAGCCTATTCAACTTTTCAAAAAAGAAATTATTCTCTTAGAAATCAAGGTTTACTATTTTCTCACAGATTCTCTCTTTTTTTCTTCTTCTCACAGATTCTTGATGCCATCCCTTCAGAATTTCCTGTTTGTAAGTTATTTTATATAATATTGACAATTTTAATTTCAAGCACAAACTATAAATAATCACAGCCAATTCTAATTTTTAAAGATTCCAATAACTCAAATGCAAACTACTACAATGTCTTCCACATAATAAAATGAATTTCCAAGAATTTAAAGAGGTAAAGAAAAAGGAAAATGGAGAATATAGAGAAAAGAGGATAATTTTCAAAAATTCTCCTTGATTCTAATAAAGAAAAAAAAACCCTATAATTGGCAATAGATTACTACTATTTTTTCATATTACATACCTTGGTCTCTGTGACTGGCCTTGACTTGGGTTTTCATCTACTCCTGCGAGACCACTGTTGGATTCAAATCTCTTGGAAGCTTCACTTTTTCGTACTAATTAAAGAATGAAAAAAGGAATGAATAAAGAAATCACATCACAGGTGATAAAATATGAAGTAGCCCTATTTAAAATTCAAACATTTAACAGATACACTAAGGTAATTTTAACAAATCACATTCATACCATCAAATTAATGACATAATGTCTTTAAACTCTTCAGAGATAAGTCACATTATTCTTGAACACAATGAATTATTTCCCATTATGAAAATGACTACATTGTTGTTTGATGAAACTGCTATTAAGCTCCTATAATACTGTTAAAATGAGTAATTGACAGCTTTTTTTGTTTTTATATTTATATAGAATTATTCTTTTGAACCTTCTATCTTAACACTACTGAAAAAGAAGGACATTCATGGTTTCTTAAAAACATTTTGGTTATTCAGATGCCTCTCACCTTGTCGGAAATCCGATTCAGAGGAAATGATAGATGGACTTTCACTGGAGGTACTAAAGATATCACTGTGGTAAGTTTTATATCTTCGAATTGGTTCTAAAAGGATTAAAATAAAAACATTAGGAAGCAAATGCATTAACTGTTCCACACAAATCAAATCAAATATTAGATTGACTCTTTTGAGACTAGAACATTTCATATATTGTTTTAAATTTACCAGTTGCTGGACAGTATTCAAACAACATGATTCCAATTTTGAGGCAGTTTGGCATACTGGTTAAGAACCCGGAGTCTGACACCAGATTATCTGGGCTCGAATCTCAGCTCACTACTTGCCAGCTGTGTGACACGTTAGGAACTTTCCAGAAATGAGAATCTGAGCATATTACTATTATTTCTTCAAGTCTTCAGGATACAATTTAAAACCTTCTTTGCTCGGTATTCAAAGCCTTTCATAACCTCGTCTCTGACTACATTTATAGCAGTGGCTCTTAATATTGTGGAGTCACAGATCCATTTGTTAGAATTTGATGAAAACTACAGACCTCTCTCCACCCACTCCCCCAAACATACAAAAACACAAACATTTAAATAGAATGTTAAACATATAATGTGTAAAAAAAAAAATAGACTGAATGAGTTATCCGAATCTTTGTGGCAGGGTGGGATGTCTGAGCAGGAGGTTAGTGGATAATAAGTCTGCAGATTGAGAGAGACTGAAGTTGCAAATGATTGTAGGGAAAACTGATGAAAAAATGTGCAGGAAACAGAAGATAGAAAAAAAACCCCAACACACATGGATAGTCATTTCAGCAAGGAGGAAAAACTTTTTCTTCTTCTTTTTTTTTTTTAAAGATTTTATTTATTTGACAGAGAGAGAGATCACAAGTAGGCAGAAAGGCAGCGGGGGGGGGGGGGGAGCTGGCTCCCTGCTGAGCAGAGAGCCCGATGTGGGGCTCAATCCCAGGACCCTGAGATCATGACCTGAGCCGAAGACAGAGGCTTTAACCCACTGAGCCACCCAGGCGCCCCAGAACTTTTTCTTCTTAAGAAATGATGGACAAGGGAAAGAGTGAAAATACAGAAGGAATCCCAAGATACCCATATCAGAAGTTGTCTTACTCCTGATAATAAAACGTGTGTCACTTCCTGGGAGCCAGTGGCCGGGAGCTTGAGAAGAGTAAAGAAATTCTGCTATGAAGAATGTGATAAGAGTCAGTAAAAACCACATGAAAGCTTTTATATAGCCATGAGAGTGTAGATTAGGCTGGAATGCATGAATTTTATTGGAACCAGTCAGAATGGTTTTGTGGCTGTTTCTTAGCACTAGAGAAAGAAAACCATGGGAAACACCTAGAACTGAGGGAGGAGACCTGGGATGAATGACGGCACACAATGGATATATGTAAGGGATTCTTTTTTACTAGTTTGCAAACTCGAGAACAGGAACTTTACAAAATGAATTGAATTATTCCTGGTGCTGTAAGGTGTTCAGTAGAGATTGTTAAAAGAAAAAGGGATGAATAAATGAATGAAATAGTCAAATGACACCATGGGAACCACGCTTGTAGAAGTAGGATGAAGATGTCGGGCTGGAAGGATTAGGAGGTCATGCTGAAACAAAGAAGGAAAAATAGCCACTTGACAGAGGAAGTTGTGCGTCGTTCTTGGGGCAATGTTTACCTGAAGAAGTAGGCATGATATAGAAGACTCCTATTTTGCTCAGCCTTGTACACACTGAATGTGAGTATGAAATGATACCATAATTAATAAAGAGTTTTGGGATTGAAAATCCAAATATTTACTAGTACTTTAAAAAAATGATTCCATTCTACCACAAGGAAGTCTGATGGTGAATAAGATAATTTTTTAAAAATTCCTCTGGTTTAAGATAAATGTGATTTGAAAAGATTTTAGAAGACATCAAACAATGGTTTTGTGTAGTTCTATTTAAATTTAATGAACAGTTAAACGTTACTTAAGAAGAACTGCTATTTTCCAAGGGCACTGAAGAAGTTTGTTGTATTGTTACAGAACTGCAATGTTAAATTTTTGAGGGATTTCCCCAGGGTAACTTGAACAAATTACGAACCTGGCATTGCAATGTACAGGACAGTAAATGAAACCAACGAGGCCAAGGAGAAGACTCAAATGTACAGAGGCTATATGATTTTTACCTTACAAAGAAAAGTACACAGTCGCAATAAGCCTATTTTGTAGACGGAGTAAAGAACTTCAGTCACTTGGATGTTATGCCAAGCAATAACAATTTCACACCCCACAATGAGTGAATTTACTGTTTTTTTTTCTTTTTTAAAAATTTATTTATTTATTTGTGAGAGAGAGAGAGAGCGCGAGCACGCACAAGCAGGGGGAGTGGCAGGCAGAAGGGGAAGCCGACTCCGTGCTGAGCAAGAAGGCCGATGCGGTACTCGATCCCAGGACTCTGAGCCAAAGGCAGACGCTTAACCAACTGAACCACCCAGGTGTCCCATGAATTTACTGCTTTATAACTATTTCTGCCAAGTGGCTGTTAAGTTAGTAAATAAGTTTTAAGTTGAATTTCCGTTCTTTGGTGATGCTTCAATATTGTTTTTACATTAGTTCATAAGTCCATGTTTCCTTTCCTTTTTTCAATTCTTGGGTTCCTTCTGTGAGACAAATTAATGTAATACTGATTATCCCCTCTTAAATGCATAGCAATAACTCATTTTCCCTTGAAGAGCTGTTGGTCTTTAAATGTTCTCAGTACCACAACTGGGGGGAGGGAGGGCACTGACTTATGATGCCTTATTGTTTTATAGTATTGGGGCACTGGCACTCTAGAAACATGGAGAGGATACTAGCTTTGCAGCACTACTAGGGGATAGGAAGACTTTCTTTTTTTCTTCAAAGACTGGGGTAAGAATGGGGAGTCTGTGTTAATTAAAGTGTAGGAATCTCTTTTGTAAGCATCTTGTATTCTGGAATGTATCTTTTAAAAATGTTGTCAGCCACATTCCTTTCATGTAGTGGCATGGCCAGATTAAAATTCCCAGGCATTATTTATTAGTCAGTTATGCTTAGGAGAAAAGCTAGCCTTTGTAAGTATTGGCTTTCCACTTTTGAATTAAATAATAAATTTAACCATTTCAAGAATTATTATAAAATTCCCTGCAAACATAAAATTTTTACAAACATGTCCTTTCCCAAGAGTATCTCTTGCATTGGTGTATGTGGAGGGCCATATTTTGCATGCTTACAGATCAAGTGATCTGATAGAACATTGCTTGGCTTTCTGAGATGACCTACTTAAAGGCATCCAGTAGACACTAACTAGTTTCAGAGTGGATTTCGTCCACTGTTCTGGTCTTCAGAAGGAGAGTGATCCCTAATTATCCATGAGGTGTCCTAACATTATAGACAACTTTTTTTTTGAAGGATCCAGATACCACAGATATGTTTTCTATCTATATTTAAATGTATAATATAAGCACTTTAGATTTGGTCCAGATCCCAGGAATGGGGTATTAACTGAATGATTAAAAAAGAAAAAAAAACCACTTTTATTATGAAAAATTCTACACAGACACAAAAACAGAAAGCACAATACATCCTCACATACCCATCTTCCAGATCAATAACACCTACGATTGTGATTTTAATTAAAAAGTGTCAGACTATTTTTTAAACAAAGAAATGCTTCTAAGTATTTATAGTATACACAAAGTTTTATGAATGCCAAAATTCTTGAACCATGTGAAATGGACCTATTAAGAACATTCAAATACGCTTTTTATAAAATGCACATATGGTCCATATGGTCATTTTCACTGCAATGTTAAAATTGTAACAGCATAATTTTAAGCTTTCACCATTATAATTGCAGGACTGTATTTGACTTTTGTGGGATAAAATTAGATTCAATATCTGATTTGTTGACTTGCAAATTTCTCAGTTAGTAAATATTTAAATGAAGCTTGCATTGTACAAATCAGTGTTCCAGGGTCCATTTAGGGCCATGATTATTCTTCATTTCACTAGACAATTTCCTTCTTTTTGATTTTCTATGAGTACTCAGTTTTTAGATGTGGAAAGTGAAGTTGTCAGAAAGAATCTTAGTGTAGAAATAATGAATGCAAAAGAATAAATTAGAGTGCAAAATCAGCCTTGGTACACGTCACCAAAAAAAGCAGCACCAAACTGGGTGTTTGTAAATATATGTATATAAGCACATAAAACACAAAGGAATATATTCTGTCCAAAAAACATTTTGTAGAATAGCGGTGAGAGAATGAAAAGAATAGGATCTACAGAAGGAAGGCTTAAAGAATTAGCATTTGGAGAGAAGTCTAGTTATAGAGATTCTGTAATCACACATACCCTGACAACTGAAGACATCTTTTTCATTTCTAGTACTATTTCACCATAATTAAAAGTATACTATTTTTTTATCAGAATACAAGATACAAAAATCTGAGATATTTTATTATTCTTTAACCATAACCTGATCCTTTAAACAAAAATCACTCCAACCGGAATATCCTATCGACTCCACTTACATAATAACAATAAGAAGCAGCTTTTCAATAGGCTAGAGCATTTAGTCATAAGTTCTTGGCAGTTAGAGTCACAATTTCTACCACCACTTAACACACTTAACATTTTAAACGTATAAAGCTGTAGTATGTGATCATGAACACTACACTTTTAATATTTAGGATATTATGAAGATTTACATGATATTCTGAGCTTACATAATGCTATTTCAGATGGAACGTTCAAATCTACAATCTTCACATTAAAATGAAACTAAGCCGGCACAAACTGTAATCTAAAAACATCACTTACAAGTGATACATATTCAAGCTTAGACAGAGACAGGCAGAGAGTGAGACTCAGACAACTGCAGCATCAGGAACTAAATAACTATAAAAATTTTTTAAACTCCGCATTTTTAAGGTTATGGCCCAAACAAAATATTTCAATTTTCAAATACACCAAAGAAACAAAAATAATAACATTATGTTTTCATGTTCGAAGTATTTTTCTCTGTGCTTTCTTTCCGGGGGATTCATTTTTAGGGAATAAAGATTATTCCTTTTATATGTTCACTAGAGTCCAGTGTATTCTATATTCTACTATGCTACATGATATATGAATAGAACATATTCTAAAATCCCTTGAGAGCTAGACATGATCAATAAAATTTTTAATCAGGAAGAACAGAACTCATACAAGTATAAAGATACATAATTGAGGAAAAATATATGGAGAAATGCTCTCTGCACTGTAAATTACTTTATAGATGTAAAATTTGTGCAGAGTAGGAACAGCAAAAAGAATAAAGTCTCCAGTTCCCTCGATCTATAACAGTTTTATGTAATGTAGTAGCTACCAATCTAGGCTGTGTCTTGCATCTGGGCTGGCTGTGCCACTGTTCTACAATCCTCCAGGATCTCGTGTTATTATGACTTCACTACCCCTTCTAAAGCTTTCAAACAGTCCAGAGCTCTAAAGGAAATTGACCGCATTTGATGTTGGTTGGTAAGATTATGACTCTCTTGGAGTTGGACAAAACACAGGAGAAGGAGGTATGATGTCTCCTCACTACACAGAATTCATCAGAGAATATCGTATCACATATCTGAAATAACACTTAACAAATATTTAACATTTATAGCTACATTGCAATACTCAGTTTAGATTAATACTATCACGTAGAGTATAGTGGTAGAAACTAAGGACATAGCTATGAATTAGACCATGCCAACTTTCTTCTTCTTTTTTTTCTTTAAAGATTTTATTTGTTCATTTAACAGAGAGAGAGAGAGAAAGAGAGACAGAGACAAAGACAGAGACAGAGAGCACAAGCAGGGGAGGGTAGACGAAGAGGGAGAAGCAGGCCCGCCACTGAGCAGGGAGCCAGAGTCGAGGCTTGATCCCAGGACCCTGGGATCATGACCTGAGCTGAAGGCAGACGCTTAACTGACTGAGCCACCCAGGCCTCCCAGACCATGCCAAATTTCTGATGTTTATGAGGAGAAAGAAGCTCCTGAAAACAAACAATTTCAATGAAAAATAGGACATCATCCTAAACTGGGAAGGTGAGACAAGGCTTCCTGCACCTGGTTATAACTTAGAGTCTTTTTTTTTTTTTTTAAGATTTATTTATTTATTTGAGAGAGGGAGATGGAGAGCACATGAGAGTGGGGAGGGCTGTACAGAGGGAGAGGGAGAGAAAGAATCTTAAGCAGGCTCCACGCCCAGCACAGAGCGAATGTGGGGCTCGATCTCAGGACAGAGATCACGACCTGAGCCGAAATCAAGAGTCAAACATTTAATTGACTGAACCACCCAGGTGCCCCAGTTTTGGATTTTAAAAGAGAGATAAGTTTTGAAGAAAAATTCCTCTCTCCATAACATGTCACTAGAAGTGTCCTGCATGCTGAACTGTAATATTTATGAACCCATCCCCTTGTTTTTCTGAAATGCAACTATAAAAACATGTGAAGTTTCAGATTCAATCTTCTCATGAAAATGAAACATTAAGGTGCCTCAGTAGTAAGTGCAGGCTCACATACTTGAGTGTTTACATATTCCAGTTGCACAGCACAGAGTTTAAGCTGCATTCACAAGGCAGGCACAGAACAGCAAAACTAGGCTAGACCAGAGGTCACAACATTGTTGTCTTTAAACAATAGTTAAGGCTGAAGTAAAGTAGATTGACTTAAAACTCCTAAATAGTAATATTTAACCGTAGTCACTTTTGAAGGATTTAATTATATCTGTTCTTCATATTCCCTTCTAGTATTTATACAGGATGCAGAGGAGTTTTGGCTGTTGGAAGCAAAATGCTATTCATGGTCCCCGCCCAGGGTGTGCAGTGCTGTTCATACTATACTCACAGTACTGGTTCCAAGTCAATCTCTCATAATCAGGAATGTGTTGCCAACCCACACGGCAATGTCAGATAGGGAACGTGTGGTAATCACATACAAGAAAGACGGTGACAGATACTTCTATTAGAAAATAGACAATATGTCAGATTTTGAGATGGAGTAGAAAGGTGGAAAAAGATACTAGGAACAAGGAAGAAAGGGAAAAAGTAGACCGGGACAGTCCTCTGCTAAGGTGAAAACAGTGAAATGAAAAGAATAAAGCAAAAAAAGTGTCACATCAAATTTCACAACTAGTTTCCCAAGTTAAACCTGTTATGTTTCTTCCTGCCCCTTCCTTCCTGCTTTTTATACGTAGAAAACTATCTGAAAGATGAACTTAATAATTATAGAAATAATCTTATATTTACAATTTTCAAGCTTCAACTACAGTTTCTCAGGGTCTTTTCTGTTTCTTTTTTATTTTGTTCTCAAGGAAATCAGAGCACTCAATGTTCAGCACTACTCTTTGATAGTTTACACCCTTATTTGATTGGCTACAAGGATGACCATCTTACAAGATCCTACTGTAGGAAAGCTCCATTTAAACACTATCTACCAAATAACAACAACAACAACAACAACAACAACAACAACAACAACACACTATTGACCACAAAAACAACAACAACAACAACAACAACAACAACACACTATTGACCACAATAGAGCATGAGACACCACAGAGCTCCATCTTAAGCCCTAGCCAGTGTGGTTTGCTGCAGAAAGAACCAAAAGTGCCTCATTTGAGCCTTTTTTTCATTTTACTATCTCATTTTACTGTATTGAAAATTACATAATTTTATTAGGAAGAGACTCAAGGGGTTTGTTAGTTGGTTAGTTGAATGCCCAACCTTCCAGTCAGTAAAAAATTTTCCAAATAATGTATCTGAAATGTATCTCGTTTCTGCTTGAAATCAGAATGGCAGAGTGGAAAAAATCTTATTCTGGGTTTCAAGAGATCTGGATTCTAAATACAGCTCTGTTATAAATTATGAATTATGTATCTCACTTGGCAAACTAGACTACTTTGGGCTTTTGAAAGTGAGAGGTTTGGTTTAAATAGTATCCAGATTCCTTTAGTACCAAACTCTGCTCTTCCCTGTGTTAGTTGGCTGGTTGATGTTGTCAGCTAAGGAAATGCTATAGAAGTGATTTAGGAAAAGGCTCCTTTCAAGAGGATGGACTTGGGGCGCCTGGGTGGCTCAGGGGGTTAAAGCCTCTGCCTTCAGCTCAGGTCATGATCTCAGGGTCCTGGGATCGAGCCCCACATCAGGCTCTCTGGTCAGCGGGGAGCCTGCTTCCCCCTCTCTCTCTGCCTGCCTCTCTGCCTACTTGTGATCTCTCTTCTCTGTCAAATAAATAAATAAAAATCTTTAATTAAAAAAAAAAGGATGAACTGAGGAAAGGGCTACACATCTGAGGTAAAGCACACAACTGTTCTTTCTTCTTTTTTTTCTTAAAGATTTTATTTATGAGAGAGAGAGAAAGAGGAAGAGGGAGAGAGAGAGACAGCAGGAAGAGGAGCAGAGGGAAAGGGAGAAGTAGACTCTGTGCTGATTGCACAGCTGGATGTGGGGATCGATTCCACAACCCTAAGATCATGACCTGAGCTGAAATCAAGAGTCAGATGCTGAAATGACTGAGCCACCCAGGTGCCCCAGACAACTGTCTTTCCTATAAGTTCAATGAGCCTCCTTGCATACTTAAAAGGACAAACCAAAATTTGGCAGTTACTTTTCTTGCAATTGCTGTATTAACCCTATGAACATTGGGATACATCTTTTTTTAAAAATTAAGAAGTAACAGAGATTTGGAAATTCTTAGACTAGAGCTCTGAAATCTAGATGGAAAGCCACAATTTCCCATAATGATATGTTATCATTATGATAACGTTTCCAATAATGAAACGTTATCATTAACTAGTTATGTGGCCTTGGGTAAGTTATTAATTCTTCATGAGCTCAGGACTATGTACTCCAAGACCTCTTTTTTTTTTTAAGATTTTATTTTTATTTATTTGACAGAGAGAGAGATCACAAGTAGGCAGAGAGAAAGGGGAAAGCAGGCTCCCTGCCGAGCAGAGAGCCCGATGCAGGGCTGGGTCCCAGGACCCCGAGATCATGACCTGAGCTGAAGGCAGAGGCTTTAACCCACTGAGCCACCCAGGTGCCCTCCAAGACCTCTTCTAATTCTATAATTACTGATAGCCAGTAGCAACTGCCAGATTTAAAGATCACAAAAATTGTACAGAGCACTATGAATATTTTTAAAAGGCTTAAAACAAGAGTATTTAAAAAGAAATGTGTACATTAGCAATATTCACCGTTTTGCTTGATTTCTCACACATAAAAGGGAACTGTGGAGCCTACTTTTCATGAGAATTAAAAGAGATAAATGGGATTTGTATTGTTTTCTACTCTTTTTTCTTCTCTGTATACTAGCTAAAATCTTTATATTAACAATCCGCACTTTTGTTTGAACAGCTAACATAAATTATCTCACTTTTAGAAAATGCACAGTATAAAACCAGCAAATTACTCAACTAAATAGCTAAGAATTATTGCTTTTGAATTCCAAACATCATTCTTTTTGAAGAATACCTTTAGTCTAAAGCAAATATAATTTATTACTACTTGCAAGTTATTATATAATAATGGAGCTTATTTAAGATGGTGTAAGCATTTCCATAATATATCAACATTTTCAAAGTGTTTGTTTAACTTGGTTATAAAATACACTCTGGGAAAAATGGGTAGGTTCTTTGTGAGAACAAATGCTTTTGAAAACTTCAATAGCAAAGAAAGATTTCAGGATGAAAATGGTCCTGTATCAAACAATTCAAAGCACATTTGATTTTTAAAAAGAACTCTTCTCCTTTTCTTCTTTTCTTGTATCTCTTGTAATGAATATAAAATTTCTAAATTTGGAAGTTAGGTTTTGTAGCAAGTTACCATTTTTAATAAATAAGGTCAATAACATTATACATCATCTTTGTAGATATATATGCATATTTGGAAACAAATTGTAAACAAGTTGGTGTATTTGAGTTTCTTTAACACATGTGCCTGCACACATTCCCTGACAAGATAAAAGCCTTATATGCAAACTAAGAGATACTTTGGCTTACTGCTCATTTTATAGGTAATCAAAAAAAATCACCCATCCAAACAAAGTATAGTAGACTAGTGTAGCATAATTTTACACATTAAATATATTTCCATCAGTGTTTAATTTCTTTACTGTTTAACTCTCAAACCAAAGTTGAAGTGTAAAAAAAAATTTTCTCAGACTTCACTAAACCATATTACTATTAATTTACCAAATATGAAATAATCTTTTAAAACGCACACGAAAACATAAGAAATTATGATTTAATTTTTAATATTCATATGTTAAGAAAGTATATTACCCAATTTCTTAAATGTTAGACATCTACATCAGTAGGTAGCTTTGCTATTTATACTCTGAGACTATCACAGTTTTGTCTATTTGAATAAGTAAGGGTTTTTCTTTTTCCCCCACAATGGGCAAAAATTCTTCACATAAACGTCTCTATGAGGGCATGTTCATAAGGTCAAGCTGTTATTATTCATATGCTAGTTGTTGCACAACATTAAATAATCATGAAATACAACTTATGAAAAAGAAGACTTTAAGCTACAGAAAGTGCCTTTTCTGCCACAACTCTAGAAGCTTACTCATCAGAGTTAAATAGTATAATCATGCATATAACAAATTTCTAAGGTATTTTCTGTCCTTGAAAGTTTTCAGATCAAGATTATATACAATCATCTCATAAAGCTGGCTAGTGTTTGTTTGTTTATTAAGATTTTACTTATTTATTTGACAGAGGTAGAGAGAGAGAGCACAAGTAGGGGAGCAGCAGGCAGAACGACTGGGAGAAGTAGGCTCTCCTCCTGAGCAGGGAGCCAATGCAAGGCTCAATCCCAGGACCCTGGGATCATGACCTGAGCCGAAGGCAGACACTTAATCAACTGAGCCACCCAGGTGCCCCTAGTGTTTTTTTTAAATGCACATACATACAGACCTGTAATATCAATTAAGTGTTCAATAGTTTCCTTTATAATTCAAATTCATTGCTAATTTGCAATTCTCGAATTGAAAAAAAAAAGCAAAGCTTCTTTTACTAGAAGTAAAGCACAATGTGTAGAGTATGTTCAGTCGGGAGCTATGCTTAAGCTTAAGTAACAAAACAAACCAGCAGCAGAGCACTTTAAAGGTAATCTACATAACCAAAAATATTCCACTGGAACAATGGCCTCGAAAATGAATATGACCCTTAATCATGCCACTACTCTTGTTGAACTAGAAACACCTTAAAGTTCTCTTTCAGCTATGTCCCAAAGTTTGTCTACAAGGCAAGGAGAGATAAAACTTTAATCTTCAAAAAGGCAGAGGATTAGATTGATGATTCTAGTTTTGTTTTCTCTTCCATTTTTTTGTTAAAAATAGCCTCTATCCACATCTAACACATAATTTTATTCTACTCAATACATTGAGGCTTGTGTGCCAATCAGATATTTTTGAACCAGAGCTATGCCCTGCAAATAAGCATTTATCATCGATAAAGTTGTTTTTTTATGTACCTCATACTAATATTGTAATAATTTGATTTGTTAATCACTTTACATTCATTACTGAATCTACTTTTGTTAAGCACGTTTTACAGATGGGGTAACTTACCCTTGAAAGGATTAAGCCCAGTTGCTGAAGAAAGGATCACATAGCTACTGATGCAGAAAATAATTCAAGCTTGGGCTGTCTGACTCTAAATCTATAAACCTAAACACCATGACTTCTAAAATATAGATTTAAAATTTCATTCCAGACCAAACAAATTATGTTCCCCAGGAGTTGTGTGGTTAAGTTTGTTTTTTGAAGTCGGTGGTTTGGGAACAAATGCACTCTCACCGGGCTACTCTGCCTCCCTAGAATTGCTGATTTTGATTACTGCCTCTTATTTCCATGAACCAATCCTTTAGGGAAACCTCTTTTGAGTGCAAGGTACACAGTGCTGTGGAGGATTAAAACAAGTAGAAAACATGGCTCCTGCCTTGAGAAGCTTACAATCTAAAAACATGCTACCCAAAATATTGAAGGGCTATAAAATGCCTGGACTGGGATGCTTACTAGAGATGACTGTGTCGTTTGATTTGGCAGTGTCGTTAGATTAGGGTTTTGGTGGAGAGGAGGACAGAAACTGACAGAGAAGAGACTAACCTGGGTATAAAGCTTTGGCAGTGGAAATAAGACTTGTGGAATGGTTTAATAACCCTTCTTTATTTCACAACACAATTTTAAATATTTCAATTCAATTCTCTCTCAAACACATACAAAATTACTAACCTTCTACATTCATGGCTTCTCTCAGAACCTGAAGTTTCTTTTGTCTCTCTCGAATTCGGTCCAAGGCACTTGATATTGCTGAGGAAGTGGGCAATTCTCGCATGTGAAACATGGGATCCACTCTCTGAGGGCCAAAGATATCCAAGGCTATGCTTCCATCTGAGTATCTTGCTTCTTTTTTTCTAGGAGTAGTTGAAGTCCGCACTGTTACTGTCTCAGGGAGGTATTGTCGGAATCCGTCAGTTTCCCCGGAAAAGTCTCTGTCGGCTGTGCAAAGCAAGTCCATGGATGAAGCCCAAATCTTCTTCTTGGGAAGCACATCAATGCCAGGGAGAGTTTTTTTTTCTCGGACACTAGTTTTGAACTGGTAAGGGGAGCAGGCATTTTCAGAATCTTCGTGTCCAGAATTATTATCTGATGAAATGTCCTTGAAATAATCTTCCTCATCTTGTGTGTTTCTGATGGACAGAAATCCCATAGATTTACTAAGCCCTTTGTTAAGAAAGGTCTGATGAGAGAATGGAGACTTGTGTATGTCTAGTACATCAGAAGTAGTGCTTCTTCCTGGAATGATAAGAATCTATCATGTATGCACAGAAATTTTAGAAAATAACTGGAATGTAACCTTACTGTTGACAGTGAAAGTGATGGTAATTTCCTAAATCTTCCTAATGGAGGATCAGAGATGAAATGGATGGTAGTGATAATAAAGTGGAAAGAGATGCTATGTTTGTATAGCTTTTCATAGTCCAATGTTTCTTACCCAATGAAAACAATAATGTTATTTTTTTGAGTACTAGTATTTTATATTCACCAGAGGTGAATTATTTGGTTTTTAAAAATAGACAAAGTAAAAAAAAAAATAGGCCAAAGTTTCTAATACTATCCAGTTTGGCAGAATATTAATTTAATCCATGAAATGATTTGGGGTAATAATAGAATGAGTATACTCCTTTAACTTCTAAAGATGTAATTCAAGTATGTATCACTTTAACATAAAGCCTTGGTATTTTCTAGTCATTTAAATATTTTTAAAGAAGAAACAGAATTCTTGCTATATTCTGGATGAAAAAAAGATTGCAGCATTTGGAATTCTTAAGTGTTGAAGTTTTATTATGATTAGATATGTTTTCAGAAAATTTGACTGTTTGAAATCCAGATAATCTGTTTAAATTATGTAAGAAACTTAATTTTTCCATGGCAGCCCATCATGTATTAAAACAGCTTTTCCTCTTGAACATAATGCATTAGTATTTGTCAATTGGAATAAAGTACTAATTCTTTTTATTCTTTAGTCCTTGATGTTGATGTAATCAAAAATCAGTAAGCCATTCTAATTTTTTTATGGCACCAGTTTGTAAATGCATTTAGACATAGCAAAAATGCCCAACCAGAAATTAATTTTTGGGATTCAGAGTTAATAACACAAAAAAATCATATAGATAATGTATATATACATACATATATATATGTATATGGCTCCACTATAGAAAAAGAAATGTAGAAAAATACTTTAGAGTTACTAACCCAAAAGCCCACGAACACTGAAGATTTCCTGTTTGACCTTCTGTGATCCCTCTTAATAACTTATTTGCTATGAATACAATATAAAATAATGACTAAAACTTTCCTAGTAGTAATAAATTGCTTAGTAATTCATCTGAATAAGTCAATTTCCTCGTCAGGGTAATAGCTATAAGCTTTAATTCCCTGACTCCACATTTCACCTTGACAATCTTAGAAAAGTGAATTCATTTCAGAATGGTCAACAAATAACTGCTTACTGGAGAATTAGATTCAAACATTTTGCTTTTCTTGCAACTCGTCTTCCCTGGACACGGATCCACTTAAGTGCAGATAAGGACAACACCAATATTTGGGGCATGTCATATAAATAACACTGAGAATATACCACACCACAACTAGACATACTCTAGTGTCACACTCTAGCTTCTAATGTAAGATAATTTAAAACTGATAAACACATCTATGTTATAGTATTTTAGGAGTAAATTATATTCTTAAGCAAACCACATATTGAAACTCATTAATTTAAAATTTTCTTAAGAATTAGGGAAGAGAGATATTCTTGAAAATTAGGTAAAAAAGAATTGAAAGGACTTAAGGATCATACAACCATAGATGAACTCAACAATCTGTCTTTTACTGCCTTGACTCCCAAAAAGTAGCCAAAACCTAGAGAAAATCAAACAAGTGACGATTTTGGCAACATCATAAATCCATAGTCAAACACCCTGGACACTCAACATCAATGTGTTAACAGTAATTTCACTCACTCTCCATCCACAATGCTTCACTTTTCCTCATTCTTCAAATTTCCCACATTAATTCCCTCTTCTCTTTTCTAATGATCTTTTCTCATATTTTGGCAAGAAAATAGAATCTGTCAGAAGAAAGCTTCTCATTTTCCCATGGCTAATTTTATACATCTACCGGTGTCTGCCTATCTTTTCCTTTGTCTCAAAGATGAAATTTTCTACCAGTTGAAGGCCAATTCCCAATATGTGTTCAATCCCCTTCTTCTTTTATGTTATCGGAGATTTTACTTCTTTGGTTAATGCCTGCCCTCAATCTTAACTAACCCCCTTTTCTGTTGAGTCATTCCCATTAGTATACAAACATGCTTTAATATCTCTATATTAAACAAAATCTCTCCCCTGATACCACATTTCCTTCTAGCTCCTGCTGTCTCCAATTTCTTATTTTCCATTAGTATTCTACTCACTTTAGTCAACTTCCAACTCCTCCACACCTTGGCAACTCTCAGTATGTAAAACTAATGACCTCCATATTGCTAAATCCAACAGATATTTTGCATCTATATCTTACTTATCTCTCAGCAACAACTGATGGTGATGACAGTTACTTAATGAAGCACTTTCGTCTCTTTACTAGATCGATTTTCTCCTACTTCTTAGACTGCTCATTCTTAGTTTTTGCTTTTTCCTCCTCTATTGGATATCCAAATGTTGGATTCTCTCAGATATCAGTTTTAGAACGCTATCTTTTCACTCTCTTTTTGTATAATTTCATCTACTAACAAGGCTTTAAATAATTAACTACATACTGATAACTCCCAAATTTATATTCTTGGCACCAATGTCTTCTGGGAGCTCCAATCTCATATAATTGAGACTTCTATTAGTATATCTTAGAAGCACCTCAAACTGAACACGTTTAAATCTATTTTGGGGGGGCACCTGGGTGACCAGTGGGTTAAAGCCTCTGCCTTCAGCTCAGGTCATGATCTCAGGGTCCTGGAATCGAGTCCCATATTGGGCTCTCTGCTCAGCAGGGAGCCTGCTTCCCCCTCTCTCTCTGCCTGCCTCTCTGCCTACTTGTGATCTCTCTCTCTCTGTCAAATAAATAAATAAAATCTTTAAAAAAATACTATTTTTTGCTTGCCACATCCAGAGATGTCCATTCAACCCCAATTTTTCCAATTTCAATAAGTGGCATCACTACCCAACTGATTGCTCAAAACAGAAATCTGTACACCATCCTGAAATCCTTCATCATCCTTATTGCTTGTATCAAATCCATCAGAAGTGCTGGCTATTTAACTTCTCAAAGATATCTTACTCCATGTGATTACTTCTTTTTTCACTGGCATCACCCTATTCCCAGTTAACATTATCACTTGACTAGAAAACTACAATAGCTTCTGGATAGGCCTCCCTTCTTTCTTCACCCAACTACCTCTCTACTCAGCAGCTAGTGTTATCTTCTCAAGATATATATTCCATGATGCCACCACTCTTGTTAATAAGTCTCACAGGCAAACTATCACACTCAAAATAAAATCAAGACTCCTTGCAGATCTGCCATTTGAATCTTTTTTTAACCTCATCTCCACTTCTTCCATTCCATCCAGGCCACAGGTTTTCCTGTTAAGCTCTCTTATATGTTAGGACCTTTTTACATAATTTTTTCTATGCCCTGAATGGTCCAGACCTTTCTCACAGTTAGTTGTTTCTTATTCTATACTTCTATTTTAAATATGACTTCTTTAGTGAGGCCTACCCCAACCACTATTGAAATAATCGCTTTCTAAGTGTATCATGATTCTATTCCATTCCTAACAGGTAGATTTATCATTCTCTTATGGGTCATTAGTAGTTACTAACATTACATTAATGGGCCACGGTATCCTAAAAGAGCCATGTCTTCTCACCAGCCATATGAGACTTAAAACTAATTGCTAATAAGGTGGCTTTTGGATAACTATTGCTCTATAAATGCTAAGTTTTTGCTTTATGCAAATTAGTAGATATAAAAATATTTCAATTCCTATTTATTAGAAGTCCAGAAGTTAAAAAAAAAAGGCCAGAACATTACCATTTTTAAATTCTGTAAGGTAGTACAAAATTATAATGAAAATAATTCACTTAAAAGTTTGAACTACCTTCCTATTCTGCTTCTACAAAATATGCCAAATTTAACTATTTCTCAATTTGCTCTACATGCCTGAAAAATCCCATTATGATAGCCAGGTTAAAGTTTCATAACCATTATTTATAAAAGATGATTTTTTAACCATAATAAGGTCTCTTCTGGTAGCCAATAAAACAAAGAAATGGGTAAATAGGAAGAGGAGAGAGAAAGAAAGAAGAGGTGGGGAGGGATTGATATTCCTGGGGAAAATGGGCAAAAAATTGTGGAGATGAGAAACAAAGTTCAGAGTGATATGTATATATTTGTTAGACATGGTCTAAAGTAAAATTGTAAGAGCTATGAGCCACAAAACATTAAAGGGAGAAACTGAGTGTGGATAACCTTTTGAAGGAAGAAAAAGGAAGTGGTAGGAAAGAGATATTTGGGCTCCACAGGCCTGCACCTGCCTGAGGGTCAGGGAAGCCAGTTGTACCTGATGGTGGGAGGTAGTAACCCCCTTTTCTCTTCTGCAGGAGGGAGAGTTAGATAGCCTCTCAAAGAAAACACTGTGAAAGATAACTGATATCAAGAGACTACTGCATACTCATCTTTTATGCAGATTTTTAATTATCCTAAGCATCTTCAGTCCATCATTCTTCTTGGAGAACTTTTCAATATTGGAAACACACTTGCCATGGTTGGGCACCTGTTCTGTTTTTGTAACTGCCGTCAATCTAGTATTATATTTAGTAGTGAAACCAAATACATCCACTAAAAGAAGCTCATTATCATACAAGATAACCAGATTTTTGAAATGCTGTATCTAATTTCTTATGTCATGTTTCTGCTTTCACGTAAGTTTTGTTCTATAGGGAGCATCACTCACAGAGTTGGTGTTGGAAACATTTTTATTTGCTGTTATTTTGTCTACTTTTACTACTGTACCTTGTTCATGTTTGTTAGAACCAAACATCATAGCATGGCTAAGAGTTTTCAGTAGAAATGGAGTCACATCCATTTGGGAGAACAGTCTTCAGATCACTACAATTTCTAGCTTTATAGGAACATGGCTTGGAGCCTTTCCTATTTCGCTCAGTTGGGAAAGACTGTGGTAGATACGGCCAATCTTCTGTACACTTGGAGTGACTTTTGGCTACATGGCTGGCTTTGTGATTTCACCACTCTGGATACACTGGAATAGAAAGCAACTTACATACAAGAACAATCAACTGGAGCAAAGGGAGAGAAGATATTTCTTTGTGCAGATTCCATATAGACTGTGCAGACACGTATATGGGTCTAAGCCAGGCAGTTCCATTTATAGCACCGTTTTTTATGTAGTTACAACGTGATGTGACTGTCGCTTTTTAAACTATGAAAGCCCTGAGAGATTGTACCTTCTAGTTGAAATAAAATATTTATAGTAGAAAAAAAAAAAGAAAGAGACATTTGGAGCTAGGTGGTTTCTCCAGTGGGTCTAATAGTTTAGGACTGCTTTTGTTTGCATTTTTGGATGAAAAAGGAGACATACCTTTATCTAGGTAACAGAGAGGTAGATTTTGGCTGGTACAAACACACCCTCTTTAAATCACATATTCTTAACGGGCTCTCAATGCATTTTGTCCTATCAGTGATACTATCTTCAGCTATACAACTGGCTATGGAATTGCATGATTAACACTTCACAAGTGGATAAAATATATATAGCATCACATATCATCTCATGGTTGCCTTATATTGCTAAAGTACTACTGAAAAAATTTCACTAATCTGGGAACTAAAAATGAGAGCTCAGCTATAGAATATGGCTCTTTATATGAGGAGAAACAGGAATTCTAGGCTCATTTATTAGGTGCATAGGCTGCAAGACCAGTGAAAACCATGTACTGTTAATACCAGTGCTACTTGCTTACTAACTTTATTTGAGACTAGGTAAAATGCAATTTCTTCAACTGCTTTCCAAATCTTCCTGAACATGTGCTCAGCTATTATAATTATTTTACTTAACAGGCAATAAACAGCACTGAAATCATTAAGAACATCTAAGAGCTGTGCTCACTACCCATTTGATCACAGGAAGTTAATGTTGTTTTTGAAGGCAATGCCACTGGAGCTACTCTTAAAAGATTTCAGGTAGAAACTTCTTTACTATTTCCTCATCCTGGGAGAGTTACTAGCTCCTTCCACTATATTCACAGAGCTTGCTGGCCCTCTCTTAGGACATTTCTTTCACTATATTAAAATTATCTGTTATATTAGATATCTGTCATCACTCCCACTCTTTTCCTCACTCTACCATCAACTGGAATAGTAACATAAGAAAACACGTCTTACCCGTTTTTGTATTTCCAGTTCCTGATTAAAGACATTCCAAAACAATGCTTATAGAATGGATTGATTACATAACTTTTTGAAATCTTTTAAACCCAATTTAGGTAGCATAATCTATCAGAAAGATTACTGTCAAAATACCTGGACTTTACTTATTATACCTTCTTCTTAAAGATGACAGGATAAATGTACTAACACTTCATGAACTCTCATGAGCTCTTCTGAACAAGGGCAACATAAAATTCTAAATTCCGCTTCCCTTTTGTTTTTGCTTTATTTTCCTCAGCATATCATTATCTACCCAGGGGGAATTTAAAAGTTCTTTTGAGAGGAAATCATGAAACCAGAAATCAAAAGATCGCCTATAAAAGTTTTAGAGTCTGTTACTTAACAAATCAAATTATTCAAAACTGGATAAACGGTGACTATAGGTGGATTTTACATCTTCTGAAATGGCTCTGAGTTCAAAGAGAGTTTACAAACAACATTAGATTACATACAATTACAAGTATCCAAATAGAAAATGAAACTATAAACATTCTCCTTTTGGAGAATACGTAGAATACTTGCTAAAAACCAAATGGGGGAAAAACAAATAAAAATAAAATATTTTAAGAACATAAAAAGTCTTCATAATAGGACATATTCCATTTATTTTAGTCAAATTGAAAAAAAATCTCCCTTGTAAAGTACATTGTGTTTTAACTATATTTGTTAAATATGATTAACATCATCCTTAATCAGATATCATCATTCACCTTTCCCCTCACACAAGACTCAAAAAACTTAAGCATCTCTTAGAAGCTAACTTCAAAATGACATTTCAGTATTAAAAGAGGTTCCCCGATTCCCCATCTGTCTTCACAAGTGTGTTCAAGTACACACAAAAAAGAAACATGATATTGTCAATACGCCCAAGTTCTGAAGCACTATCATGCTGATCTGATCATGGTGTAGGTTTCCGCCTTAAGCTTGGCAGGAAATGTTTGATTTCTTTTTGCTGAGTGAAGCCATTTTATCAGCCTTGGCAGTATAAAATAACAAAATGGGGGCAGACAGCCCACTAGTTTAGGCCTTAGCTTTTGTAACAGATCTGAGAGGTAAGATATAAGGAAAGACCTTTCAAGGTCATTGACTCATAGATAAAAAATGTTATTGTTAAGTTTCAGTTGAAGAATCAAATCACTTAGACACAAGGCATTATCCCTAAAATTGCTTACTTCTTTTAACCTAATTCTATATCTCATTGTGCAGTTAGACATCTTCTTTATTGAAAACTATGGCCAGGAGCCTAATAAACTAAAGCTATCAGTATATAAAAGTTTCAGGTTGGTTCGCATCAAAGAGAATGCTTTCATACTGATGTAGTTTAACAAGGCACTTTGTTGCAAGTGACCACTGACAGCGAAGAACTGCACTGTCCAAAAGTAACACTCCTGTCCTATAAAATATTTCTTTTCCACAAGGTCATTTTTTAATCTTAAAGTTTTTATATTACATTAGTATATGCCATTGACTATTAACTGCTAATTACTTGTCTGGTAATGAGTTTAATTAGTACATTATGTCAATTTGGTCTTTGAGATGTGGTTTTATACATGTGTTGAAGGCAAATTAAAACAGCCCTTGAGCAGTACTACTGTGGAAAGCAATGCCTAAGAAGAATTGAAGAATTCTCTTGCATTACACTTGATCTAAAAAAGGCTATTGTTTAAGTGTAAGGACCTCTAATTCTACCCAAAATGTAAATATAAACAAATATTTCGAGTGACAAACTGTAATTCCTTACAAATTCTCTTGAGGGAAGATTTAATTCTCCAATAAAGAGATAGGACCATTAAAAAGTAAAATCAATGGACAGTCCATTTACAGATTTCTCTGTTAAATTTTTAGTTACTACTGTCAGCTCAAGATTATCTGCATTTGGATAGTCTATTAGTCAAAAGAATTCTCAAGACCTTATCAGACAATAATATTAAATATTTCTTAATATTATAAAAACAAAATCACAAAAGGCATTAATAATTTGGTTTAAAACTTCTGATATATTTGTTGTTACAGTAAGAAAATAGTCTATGTTAACACTCGAGTCTTTAAAATTTGATAACTAGATATGGCAGAGTAATCTTTTTTCTTTTCTATAGAATTAATGTTGGATAGGGATAAAAGGAAGGGAGAAGCAGAGAGATAGTGAGGGAGGGAGAAGGATTGGTGGAAGGGAGTAAGAAATTAGAAACATGATAAATAAGATAAAAAAAAACCCAGAAATTATTTAAATCTAACATTCACCTATTAAGTGCTCATTATGTCTCCTTGAAAAAGACACTTTCTACTTGCTATTGGCATTTAACTATAATTTTCTATTATTCAGTTTTAAAATAGGAGTCTGACTGAAAATCTGATGGATTAACAAAGTGCTGCTCTTCTTGGCATCAAAGTTCACACTATCTCAAATCATATCTCAAATCCTTAAAATAAAGGGAAAGCAAAGGCATGTGTTATGATGAGCACTGGGTGTTACACGCAACTAATGAGGTGTTAAACACTACATCAAAAACTAATGATGTACTATATGTTGGCTAACTGAACATAATGATAAAAAAATAAAGGGAAAGATTTTTACCTACAAGAAGAAGGTGTGTCAATATACATATTTCCTTATTATACTTACGCCTTTCTCTCTATATACATATATAGAGAGAGAGTCCTAAAATCAACTTAAGGGGTTGTGATTCCAACTAAAAAAAGAACTAGAACAGAAATAGGGTGCAGCAAAAATAATGTTGGTTTCTGAAACTTTGTTTCAGTAGTGTTTCACCTTGCTTTAAAATATATCTTTAATATAAAATTCCGCGACAAAGAGGTAAAATAAATGTTATTGCTATAATAACAATATTGTAAAGGAAATGATTTACTGTGGGAGTTCTGTATTAGTAATGTTTTTTGCATAATTTTAACGGATTTATATATTAATACAGTTAGTGCTCCTGTCTGTTTCCTGTCTCCACTTTGCATACTTATGTTCTAATTATGGTCACAATTATCAGAGTTCCAAGACAGGTAAGTATGATTTAATGAAATCATTAAAAAAAACAATGAAATAAGGTTAAAACTTAAAAATTTCCTACTAATATACTCTTACCTGTTGGTAATCCTTTTCCTCTCAATCGGTCTCGAATAGCTTGGCTTCGATCAGGCTTTTGTTCATTGTTATAGGAAAGTTGATCCGTCTGTACATAGATAATCAAAAATCCAATTTGACAAAACAATCACCTCTTCATTTTCATGGTAATTATCTACAGAATGACACTAGTTAGACAATTTTTGGAGAGTAGTGTTAAGTAAAGACACTCCACATTTGCTATTCTTAATTTGTTTTCCTTCACAGGATTTATGTAGCTCAGTTCTGGCCAATCCATCTTCAGGAAATGAAAGACAAGACAGAAGAATTATCTGCTAACTAGGGAACAAAGTTAGCTGAACTGAAGTAATTAAAATGAGTTCCATCTGAAAACAGTAAACTAGAGGAGTTCTTTTTTTCCTAACTGATAACTATGTTAATCGCTGAAGTTCGATTATGATTTTAAAAACACATTAATTCTGGTATAATAAAGCCTTCTCCTGATTATAACTAAGTACTGAGGGTACTGACTTCAATTATTTTCAAAAGTAATTTTTTAGATTTTTTTCTGCCAGAAATTACATTTTTGAAATGCTTTAAGCCAAATGGACATATTGAGGGATGATAATTAAATTTAAATCAATGATCTTTTGAATATCCTTTATAACAAAATGTTTGAATAGTCTTAAGCTTTAATAACTTTAACCGAGAGAAGTCATTTAAAATAAAGCATATCATTTTTTTCCTCCCTAGCTGCTTGAACCTCAGCTGCCATCATGAATGACACAGTAACTATCCAGTCCGAGAAGTTCATGACCAACCGACTACTTCAGCTGAAACAAATGGTCATTGATGTTCTTCATCCCAGAAAGGCAACAGTACCTAAGACAGAAATTTGGGAAAAACCAGACAAAATGTACAAAATCACACCAGATGTCATCTTTGTGTTTGGACTCAGAACCCATTTTGGTGGTACCAAGACAAGTGGCTTTGACATGATTTATGATTCGGTGGATTATGCAAAGAGAAATGAACCCAAACCAGACTTGCAAGACATGGCCCGTATGAGAATAAAAAGACCTCAAGAAAACAGCTAAAGAAACACAAGAACCGAATGAAGAAAGTCAGAGGGACTGCAAAAGCCAATGTTGGTGCTGGCAAAAACAAATAAAGTGTCTAGCAGTGAGCTGGAGATTAGACAACAGAAAAGGAGTAAAGATTCTGCAGTGACTTTATCTGTGGTAATTATGCAGATTTTTCATGAGAGGATTAACAAAGAACTTTTTAAAAAATTAATAAAATAAAAGCACTTGAGCACGGAGTAATGTATAGAATTGTTAAATAACTATATTGTACACCTGAAACTAATCTAACACTATATGTTAAGTATACTGGAATTAAAAATAGAAGCATAAAAAATGTATTAATGGAAAAAAGGATATTGCCTTTAAAAAAATAAAATAAAAGTGTATCAAATTTGATAAAATTCCACATTATAAGGGATGAAAAATTAGAACACTGAGTGTATTTAGATGATCGAGTAGAAGCTTCGAAATTTAAATAAAAAAAGAAAAAGAAATAAATGAGGAGATAATGATGAAGAGAAATTACTTAAATCCGGCATCGAGAGCATGCATACATATTTGTTTATACACATAGATACACAATCATTTTAATATTCCTCCATTAGTGAAACTTGTTTGAATATGGATTAAAAATCCACTTACAGTAGTAGTTTAAGGTAGTATATTCAAGGTATTATGTTTCCTATTTATAAGAAGACTTAAATGGAAATATTTCTGGAATGATGTCATCCTTTAAATTAAATGATATTAGTAGTGTATTGCACTATGTTGTCAGTAACTGAAGAGATAAGGAACATCCTGTATCTGGGAATCCCTGCACTGACACTACTATTAATAATAGCTGTCATTTATTGAGCAATTACTATAAAGTAGGCACTGCTTTAGGGGCTTTACTTACTTTATTTAATCCTCAAAACCCATATGTGGTAGGGTTACTATCCTTGTACTGCAGACAATGAGATAAATAGCAAGGAAACTTCTAAGACTCTTGAAGCAGCTCCTCAACATTGAAATAATTATATTCACAACTGTTCAGTAATATGAGTGGATGGTATGTGTTACTATTCCTATTTTACAGATAAGTTAAATTGACGCCAAAGATGCTGTAACATTAAATCAGTAGAAGAACCACAACAAGTAAGCTGGCCTGCGGACTTTACACTCTATGCTAATTAACTTTAAGTAGATAAGAATGATGGTCACCTGAAATTAATTTCACTCTGAGCAAAACACTAAATCATTCTCTCAGCTCCTGGAGGCAACAACAGCTTTGGAGGAGCAAAATGTACTTTCTTTTTTTTTTTGTTTTTGTTTTTGTTTTTTGATTTGTCTCTTTTTATTTTCCTTTGTTTTCTTTTTTTTAATTTAATCTTTCTAAGCTTTAGTTTCGTTATCTCTAAAACAAGAGTGAAAGTATCTTTTGTAACCTGAGACTGTTATGATGAACAAATGTGGGAAAGCGCTTAAGTCATTTAGCACAGTGCCTGGCACAAAACAAACATTTAAAGAAAAAAAAGGAAGCTGTTGGAGCTCTGTCTGTGAGTCTGCAAGAGCAATAGAAAGATGAGGGGAACAATGTTATTTCTTCTTTGTAGAAATCTGCCTCTGGAAAGGCAGGCTATCTATATACTAACTCCGACTGACCCTTCTATTCTTCTCTCCTACTAAACAATCCCACAACACACCCCATGTCAGACTTAATACTGTTCCTCAAACATATCCCGCTCTTTCCTATTTCACAGCATTTATCCAGGCTTACATCCCTCTGCCTAGATTACTTTCTATCAGACTATTGGATCTAGTTCAAAGTGCTATTTTTTGATGCAGTCATAACTTATATCCTTCCCCCCAAAACTTCAAAGCTTTTAAAATTCTTCCTGTGTTGCTTTTCATACCTTCCTCTGCATTTTATAATTAAGCAAATGGTTGTAGAACTTTAAATAAGAGCTTGTAGAAGGTAAAGCAAGTATTTTATTCAAAGTTGTACCTTCTGTAGTATCTAGATAGGTTTCATATATAGATGAGCAATATTAGTTACTGTAATAAACCGGCTTAAATACTAAATGTAAAGAGATGGAGATCTTTTACCTAATATGAGCAACTATTAGAAGGACAACAGAATTCCATGGAGGACTATTTCTTCATTGAAAGAAGGAAGAAAAAATAATTCCAGCAATTTTACTATAGGGATAAAATCAGCAAGCCAAGTCTTAGAGGAGATGTGGTAAAATAGAAAGATCCCTGGACTAATAAGAAATATATGACCCGTAAGTTGTGTGAGTCTCAATTTCCTTATTTAAAAAGTGAAGGAATTAGTATAGATCACTATTTCTCAAAGGAAGTTTTATGGAACATTAGTATTATGAGAAAATCAGTTAAAAAAAAGGACCTAAATAAGTTTGGGAAATGTTTTATCTACATGCACATCATTCCTGAAGGTCAGTAATGTAGTCTAGTATATTAAAGGCTCTGAGAAGTTCTGCAGTGAAAATATATTTTAATTTCTCTTAAACAGGTTTTCCTCAAACATATTTGATCACAAAAGAATTTTTAAAAACAAAACTGTATTTGATAATATGTAGGAAACTTTGGTCTGGATTGAGGGCTTTCATAGATTTTTAGTAGCTTTACCTTTGTTCAAAAAAAAATCAGATGCAGGAATATAAACAAATAAGTAAATTAAAACTGGAGCAGCTCTAGTTAAGGAGGGGAAATAAGCAAGCAAGAACCCATTCACTCATCCTCTACTACCTATATTCCTTTCACAGAAGTACCAAGGCTGCGCAGGGTACAGTTTACAAACCATTTACCTGGAAGAATCTATGACACTGTTTCTTGTCAACTAGCAAACTGCATGGAATTTGGATATACCCCTGCCAGCCATACAACATCCTTGTTAAGACGGCAAAAGTTAGAAGTAAGAAGCCATCAAGAACACTGTGTGACAATGGCAAATTTGTAGTTCATAGAAAGAAGAAGGATCTCACTCAGGTACCACAATTCTAAAGGGTAAGAGCACATAAAGTTTGGACCTAGATCAGATATCAAAAACCAAGGAGTATCTAAGTACTGCATATTCATGTCTTTTTGCCCTAGATAAAGTATTACACATGATTTGCAGAGGTGCGACTATAGATATAGGGTTTGTTATTCTTGGGATTCTTCATATCTATGACAAGAGAGAGAATGGGAGACTCCAGGTCTTGGGGCAATCTAGCAGGGATACAAGCATGTATCACTCCCTACACACCAGGGGACAGTATCCATAGAAGGTGGGGAGAGTTTTGAGAATACTTAAGGGGTCCAGACAAATAAGTGGTCAAGAAAGATGTACAAAGCAACAAAAAATGTATTATTAATGCTAAAACCCATTTTGTATGTCAATGTGTTTTTCACAATAGACAGAACCACTTGCTGGAAGCTCCTTATAATGTAAGAAAGGAGGCAAGAGTCCATAACTGGGCTCTCTATTCTGTTCCATTGATCTATATGTCTGTTTTTGTGCCAGTACCATGCTGTCTTGGTGATCATAGCTTTGTAATATAGCTTGAAATCAGGCAATGTGATGCCCCCAGCAACTCTGTGGTAAACTAATCTTCAACAAGGCAGGAAAAAATATCCAATGGAAAAGACAGTCTCTTCAATAAATGGTGCTGGGAAAATTGGACAGCTATATACAGAAGAATGAAACTCGACCATTCTCTTACACCATACACAAAGATAAACTCAAAGTGGATGAAAGACCTCAATGTGAGATAGGAATCCATCAAAATCCTAAAGAACATAGGTAGTAACCTCTTCGACATCGGCCACAGCAAATTCTTTCAAGACATGTCTCCAAAGGCAAGGGAAACAAAAGCAAAATGAACTTTTGGGACTTCATCAATATAAAAAGCTTCTGCACAGCAAAGGAAACAGCCAACAAAACAAAGAGGCAACCCACGGAATGGGAGAAGATATTCGCAAATAACACTACAGACAAAGGTCTGATATCCAAGATCTATAAAGAACTACTCAAACTCAACACCTAAAAAACAAATAATCAAGTTAAAAAATGGGCAGAAGACATGTATAGGCACTTCTCTGAAGAAGACATACAAATGTCTAACAGACACATGAAAAAATGTTCATCATCATTAGCCATCAGGGAGATTCAAATCAAAACCACATTGAGATACCACCTTTCACCAGTTAGAATGGCAAAAATTGACAAGGCAAGACAAAAAAAAGTGTTGGAGAAGTTGTGGAGAAAGGTGAACCCTTTTACACTGTTGGTGGGAATGCAAGTTGGTGCAGCCACTTTGGAAAACAGGGTGGAGGTTCCTCAAAAAATTAAAAATAGAGCTACCATATGACCCAGCATTTGCACTACTGGATATTTACCCTAAAAATACAGAAGTAGTGAAAAGAAGGGTCATATGCACCCCAATGTTCATAGAAGCAATGTCCACAATAGCCAAACTGCGGAAAGAGCTGAGATGCCCTTCAACAGATGAATGGATAAAGATGATATGGTCCATATACACAATGGAATATATCAGTCATCAGAAAGGATGAATACCCAACTTTGCATCAACATGGAAAGGACTGGAGGAGATTATGCTGAGTGAAATAAGTCAAGCAAAGAAAGTCAATTATCATATGATTTCACTTATTTGTGGAACATAAAGGATAGCATGGAGTACATTAGGAGAAGAAAGGGAAAACTGAAGGGGGGGGAATCGGAGTGGGAAACGAACCAAAAGAGACTATGGACTCTGGGAAACAAACTGAGGATTTTAGAAGGGAGGAGGATGGTGGGATGGGTGAATCTGGTGATAGATATTAAGGAGGACACAGTTTGCATGGAGTACAATGAATCATGGAACACTACATCAAAAGTTAATGATGTACTTTATGGTCACTAACATAACATAATAAAAAAAATCAATGCGATAATAATAAAAAAAGAAAGGAGGCAAGAGCAGACATTTTCAGCTCTCACATGTTCTGAAAAAAGACAAATTCTCATAAAATCTAAGAGATTAAGTTATTGCACCGGGCTTCTAAATTTTAAGTCCTGTTTCAAGCAAACAATTAACATTAGAACAAAAAATTTAATGTATTGTTCCTGGTCTTCCTTGAGAAAATGCTACCTACAGTATCTTTAAAAAAAGGTTTGCTAAATTTTAAAATATGACCATATGTAGCAGTCGAAACTGTAACTTACCCCAGAAAGATTTCCCAGAACCAATTTTACCAACTGTTTCACATAGGAAAATGAAGGTGCACAATTGCTATTCCTAATGTGGGCACTGCAAGCATCCAGAACAGTCCGAACAGAAACTCGAGCGTAAATAACATCTTCACACATTCCAAGCAGGATGCTGTTGAGATGATCTCCAAGCTTGATAGGCTGAATATAAAGAAAGGAAAAGCCACTTTGAAAAGTGTGTGTAAATCTTATCCAACATGGGACAAGCCATTTTAGGAGTCAGAGGAACCACACCAAACACACTTCAAATACTTGGAGGAAAGGAACTCCTTATCTAGCAGCATATATATTTTAGTACACTTTACCTTTTCATAATCCAAAAAAATTATTAGCAGAAGATGGTTAATATAACTCTCCCAAGATAGGAAGTATTACAGAAAAACATAGGTTTTTTTTTTTCTTGTATGATAGAGAAATGGAATTCCTCAGTTATTCAAGTGTTTTGGTAAGCAGTTACGTGAATGTGAATGTGCACACACATTTTGGGTGAATAAATGATTTCCTAACAATCAAAAAATGTAATATATTCAATATAATTTGACACTGATGATAACTTAGATTTCAAATACAATGACTTAAGATCATTTAAATATAAGTTCTCATTATGCTCGTGAAATGGAGAAACTGTAATGTAAGAATTTTTAATTAGTTGACATGATTTGTAGAATATTCTATCCAAATGTCCAATAAGTATACTAAAAAATGCATATTAAAACCAAAAAAGAAGCCACTACACAACTCAAAAGAATTGCTAAAAATAAAAAGACTGATAATTTGAAGTACTGATAAGAGAAAAGCATTGTTGGTGGGAGTTTAAACTGGTAAAACCACTTTGATTAAGCATGCTTTTCCTGTGACCCTTCCTTTCCACTTCTTATCCACTTGAGTATTATGTCATCTTTTAGATCTCAGCTTGGATGCAATGCACTTCAGTAAACTCATCCTAACCTTCTAAGTCTAGTTAGAGGCTCCAACTCTGGTTTTCCACAGCAGCCTTCATTCCCCTACCATAGCATTCACACATTGTTATAATTGGCTATTTTTTTTGCCTGTGCCTACGGATGTACTCCCACAGGCATGGGCCATCACATTCCGAGTGTCTAGTACGGTGTCTGACACAAGATAGGGGCTTAATACTTTTGAAGTGGTATTACATATTTGCAAAATGATTAGAATTTCTGATAGCAAGATATAAGTTAAAGTTTATACTTCCTTTCCAATTTATACATTACTGATACTTACTTAATTTTTGGCTATCTGAAGAGTATAAAGTGTTAATCATAGGCCGTGATCACATTTTACACCTAAGTTAGGTTGTACAATATAGGACACCCGTATTTCCAGTAATAATTCAACTTTTTCACCTATATTTATAAAATTGAAACTGAGGAGAGATAGCAAATCATAGTATTTTTCATGATACAAAATGGGACCAAACCAAGTTGAAGATGTCATCCATCTTTCATGGATCTTAAGATGTCTGAATTTTAGAATAAAAGCCTAAAATGCTCACTACTTCTTAATTTGATAAAACAAAACAAAACAACGCTTATACCTAGTTATTTTTTGTGTTGACTTCTAAATGCCTAAAATAAAACCTAATTCTGTATGTTGCATCTTTGCTTTGATGAAATACAGTGATTTTTAAATTTTCAACTTCAATTTATTATTATTTTTACACTGGGTCTTGAGGAATCAGTTATTTTAGAAAACAAGGACTAGAAACAGCCCAAAGGTCATCAGAACCCAAAGCTTCAGAAACTGTTGCTTTAATGTTGGTGTCTGCTGCCATAGGTTTAGTGAAATATGATTTTGAAGCGTTAAGGAAAAAATGTAATGAAGTATAAACTATATTTTGAGACAGAGCGACTATTCCTATGTGTCTGCATCAAAAAGGGTTATCACTTTATATTTGGAAAAAAAAATAAAAATAAAGATGCCCTTATGTTTGCTCACATGTAAAAAAAAAAAAGGCTATCACTTTAGTTCAAGAATGAATCATCAACATTTAGAATCCCTCTTATCAGTCATTACATTAGAAGAAATACAGTGGACTCCCATTTCTCTTGCTATAATTTTTGAAGAGGCCACTACATTTCATAGATTAAATTGTATGTAGATAGTAACTGCTATAATTCTAAGAACATTCTGAGAACAATAGTGTCTTTAGTACTTTATTATTTCACGCTGAGAGTATGACATTATTAATGTGAACAAAAGCATAGAAATGCTGGTATGCCTCATAACATGCTGTAGAACATAAATATATAAGGAAGAGCTTTCTAAAAAAGGGTAAAGTTGTACAGATGTGACAATGTGACTTACTTGGCTCTGAGGCACTTCGTGATCAGCCCCCCAATACAAAGTCATTCCAAGAGAATAAATATGGATCTAGGAACAGAATTAAAAAAAATCATTTTATGGTGTAGTAAAATTTAAAACTTTAGCAAGTACTAAAAAAAACGATTTAGTGAGTACTGTATATTCATTTTTGGTCCCAGATAAAGTATAACACATGATTTGAGAAAAATCATCATTTCATATTTTATGTAAATGTAAGAGCTTAAAATAGAAAAGAATGGAAATTATCAGAACAGATTTTTCCCCATAATTCCCCAGCCTATCATCTATGAATATTTTTATTACTTCTTATTTAAGTTTCTTTATGCAAACTCATGGAAATATACTTTCTTTTTTTCTTCCTTTTTTTTTAAATTTCATTTTATTTTTTCAGTGTTCCAAGATTCATTGTTCATGCACCACACCCAGTGCTCCATGCAATACATGCCCTCCTCAATACCCACCACCAGGCTCACCCAACTCCCCACCCCTGTCCCCTCCATCTTCCTTTTTTTTAAATTAAGTAACCTCTATGCCAAATATGGGGGTTGAACTCATGACCCCAAGATCAAGACTTGCATGCTCTATAGACTGACCCAGCCAGATGCCCCACAAATATATATTTTTATAAATGCCAGAAGCTTTAAAAATTACTCCGCACTCGCATTTTTAATTTAACAAGAGATATATGTGATGTCATTTTGTACGTACAGGTATTTCTCTTGAATTGATTCTCCGAGATTATGGATTAAAGGGTAAATCATCTGTAGTTTGATACATATTGTTAGATTCCCCTACACAGAAGTTGGGGATGCAAAAAATCCATTTTGCATTTCTGCCAGCAACACATAAGAGATTTTTTTCACAAGCCTTGTCTATAGAATGTGCTACAAAGATCTGATTTTTGCCAATGTGAAAAGAGAAAAAAAATCTCATGGAAGTGTTTTTTTTCTCCTTTTTCACTGAGGTTTTGATTAGCATTTTTCTTACTAAGAATGGATGGGGTAATGGGTGGAGAAAGAAGCTGGGTGAAAAAAGATATTTTTGCATTGTTTGTATGCTTCTTAAAGATTAGAAAAATAACAGCACATTTTTATGGTGATAGGAGTGATCCAACAGGGAAAACTGGAACTGCAGGAGAGAGCGGAGGTTATTGGAAGAAGATTGTTGAGTAAGTGGGAGGAGTGGAAACGAAAGCACAATAGAAGGAGTTGGCTTTATGGAGGAGGACGGATGGTTCCTCTGTGGTAAGGAGACAGAGAAGATGGGAATTTATGTGAGTAATCTGGTAGTGGGATCCTGGGAGAAGTTTCTCCTAACTGCTTCTACTTCTTTCCAGCGAAACAGGAAGTGAATGAAAGTGAGGACAGTTAATCTTATAAGTAATCATTTCCCATTTTTCCTCCTGTTAAATTCAGAGCTAAACCTTTAGACCATCTCTATCAATACTGCATCATCTTACTACGTGCCTTTTTTTGCACCAGTCTTACTCCAGCACCATCTTATTTTCTTGCCTTTTATTTTCATGTTGCTCTTATTTTCTCACCTTTATTTTTTAACTCTCTAAGTTGTCTCAAATCCTCTTTAGAAACAGGTGAGGTATGCACAAATAAAATTAGGTATCCCTTTTTACAATTTCATAGCAGTTTTACCTACTCCAACTTTGTCTCCTAAATTATTCTAAATCTCAGATTAGAAAAGTTGTTCCTCTTTTCAAATATTTTCATTGCTCTCAAAAAAAAAAAAAAAAATCCCAATTCTTTATAATGACAAACAGGGCTCACTCTGATTTGCTTCCACCTCCTTTTTCTAGACAGATTTATAAGTCTTCCTTCTGTTATTACTCCTTCACCTATCATAACCTAAATACCTCAGTACTACTAAATAATTTTCTGCTGCCAAATTAAATCCTTCTGTTTCTCAATTTTTCTTAAACAGTTCTTTCTTTCTTCATCTGTCAATAAAATGCCTATACATTATTGATGGTCTAGAGATGTATACAATATAAATTTTCCCAAACAGGATAAAGCATTCTCTTGCATGTACAGTTATATTTCACTTGCATCTCTAATGAAACAGTTAACTAATATTGCCTATAATATAGTTAAGATGTGTCCATGTTTGTATTTCTTGAGGAAGTCTTTTTTATATATCTTACAATACCTCTTAGCAACTAACACAGAACTTGTATATAGTATGTATTCAATGTATGCCTGCTGAATTTCATGAAATGTACATCACATAATGCAGGCTATTTGTATATTTCTGTTCAGATTTCTTTTCAAAGAATCTCATATGTGAATACCTTTTCATATATGAAAAACACTTTTCATGGCTTTAGCATAAAGAACTAATTATATATTCAAATATATTTCTCTTAACATGTTAATATTGATTTGTGATTCTCTGAGTGCTTAAGATTCTTTATTATATTTATTGCTCAATATGCTAAATGAGTTACTATGTTTTAATAATTTTTATACATGACTATATAAAATTAGTAGCACAATTCTTAAAACTAGGTTATAAAATTATATATTTGCTGATCATCTATGTATATAGTATAATGATTAATTCTATATATGTCAATTTGACTGGACCACAGGATGCCTAGACAGTTGGTCAAACATTATTCTGGGAATTTTTGTGAGAGCTTTTGGATAAAATTAACACTTAATTAAGTAGACTGAGTAAAGCAGATTGCTCTCTCTAATGTGGGTAGGCCTCATCCAATCATTTGAAGGCCTGAGTAGAACAAAATGGTTTATCCATTCCTGAGGAACGGAAACTATGTTTCTGTGTGACTGCGTTTGACCTAGGACGTTGACTTTTTTCTTGCCTTTGGACTTGAACCGAAACATCAGTTCTCCTGGTTCTTAGGCCTTAGGAGTTGGAAAGGACTAGAACAGCTAGACTTGGAAAGTTGAAATTAAGAAATTCAGGCAAAAAAAAAAAAAAAGAAAAAAAAGAAATTCAGGCAATTAAGTAGATATGTGAAAAGGGAGGAGTCAGAGATAAAGATACAATGAAAATGTGACATGGTTAGGAGGGCACTTGAGTGAGATAGTTAATATAACTCATTTATCTTTATAGTTATAATGGGCTGGAATGTAAACTCCATAAGTGGAAGGAATTTGTCCCACTTACCACCCTATCTCAGAACCTAGAACAGCACTTGACATATACTGGTAATATTTAGTGGGTGTTTACTCTGTGCTGGGTATTGTTCTAAGTTCATTACAGGTATTATTTAACTTTCTAATAACCCTATGAGGCAAGTACTATCATTATGCCTTAACATATAAGTCACCTGAGGCATAGAAAGGTAAGCAAATTGTGTGGGGTCACACATCTTTCAAGTGTCAAAGCCAGAAATGTTACTCAGAACCCACACTTGATAAATATTTGTTGAAAAATAAAATGGGATAGTAATGAAAACAGTCATCACTGAGAAGGCTCACAGAATAATTCCACCTCTACATCCATTCTCTAAAGAGGAGATGTTAAGGCTTCGAAGACTTAGCTAACTGACCATAAGACACTGGATAAGATACTGCAGTCTGATATGCAGATACCTCCTACCCAGTGATCTCTGTGAGGAAATAAGAGCTGCTTTATGTGTGCTACATTGTTCCTTTTAGCAAAACCCCTTGACATTGTGTGGCTATGCATTTAATAGCAACAAAGCATAAATAGCTTTGGGTGAAAAAAATCCTGAATTGTTTCTACTCATTCAACAAATTTGCAGAGCCTCTAAAGTGGCAGATATGGCATAGACCAACGGTTCTCCAGTTTCAACAGAGATCAGAATCATCTGGTAAAACATAGACACAGGGTCCTATGTCTAGGGTCTCTGATTTAGTAAATCTGGTGTGGGGTCTGAGAACTTGCTTTTCTAACAAGTTCCCATATGATGCTGATACTGCTGGTTGAGGACAACACTTGGAGAACCACCAGAATAGAGCAGAAGGGAGATAACAATGAGTAGGACAGGAACGGTCCCTTCCATCTCAAACCTTCTGCTATAGTAAACAAGATGAGATAATGTGATGTACAAGACAGTATACAGAGAGTACATTTAGTGTAAAAGAAAGCTTTAGATCTACAAGAAAAGTTAGCCAGGCAATGAGGGGATGAGGCAAGAGCTGAGATGGCATGAAAGAGTACTGGAGGTTGAAGGAAAGGAATGTGCAAAGGCTAAGAAGAAAAAAAGCACTTAGCCCATCCAGGACACTGAAGTCCAGAATGGCTGAAGCATAGAACTTGAGATAAAGAGTGTTCAGAGGGAAGGCTGGTGCAGTACACCCACAAAGGCCATGGTAAGGAGTTTAGAGTTTATTCAAGGGAAATGGAAAATCTGAATAATTTTAAGCAGCAAAAGGACAAGATCAGATATGAGGTTTCAGAAATGTACTGACTAGGGGCAGCTGGGTGGCTCAGTGGGTTAAGCCTCTGCCTTCGGCTCAGGTCACGATCTCAGAGTCCTGGGATCGAGCCCCGCATCAGGCTCTCTGCTCAGCAGGGAGCCTGCTTCCCCCTCTCCCTCTGCCTGCCTCTCTGCCTACTTGTGATTTCTTTCTCTCTGTCAAATAAATAAAATCTTAAAAACAAAACAAAACAAAAATGTACTGACCGTAGTTTAAAGAACAGACTGGACAAGGTATGTTTATATTGTTGTATACCAGATCTCTAAAACTTCTTCACCTTGCAAAACTGAAACTCTATATCCACTAAACACAAATTCTTCCTTTCCTCTCTCACTAGCCCTAGGTAATCACATTTCTACTTTCTGTTTCTATGGTCCGACTACTGTGTGATTGGCTTATTTGCTTAGCATAATGTCCAAAAGGTCACCCATGTTGTAGCGTGTGACAGGATTTCCTTCTTTTTAAAGGCTGCATAATATTCCATTGGGTGTGTATTCCACATTTTCTTTATCCATTCATCCATCAATGGACATTTGAGTTGCTTCTTCTGGGGTATTAAGAATAATGCTGCAATGAATATGGGTATGCAAATATCTCTTCAAGATCTTGCTTTGAATTCTTTTGGATATATACCCAGAAGTGAGAGTGTTGGATTACACAGTAATCACACAGAGATGTCTATACTGTTTTCCATAATGGTCACACCATTTTACATTCCTAAAAACAGTGCACAAAGGTTCCATTGTGTCTGCATCCTTGATAACACTTACTATTTCCTGTTCTTTTGATAGTAGCCTCTTAGTAGGTGTGACATAGATTATCTCCACAACCCCAGAATTTAAAATGTTCAGTTTAACAAAGTTACTACATATTGGACTCTGGTACTAGACAGTCCCAGAGTTTCCTTTTTAGTGATTTGCATAGTGCCCACCATATAACAAGTATATTTGTCAAATTTCTGGATGACTTAATAGACAAATGGGAAGGAGGGGAGAAATGATGCATTAATAAGATTTAATATAGAGTAAGTAAAGGATAATATGCATAAGGGAATTTGGTCTTTTTTTTTTTTAAGATTTTATTTTTAAGTAAACACTCAATGTGGAGCTCGAACTTAGAGCTATGAGATCAAGAATCACCTGCTCCACTGACTGAGCCAGCCAGGTGCCCCAGGTATTTTTTTGACAAGTTCAGTTGAGGCTTCTGCTAGCACTGGAGAAGTGAATTTCCAGTATTGTTCTTATAAAGACGACCCCTGATATTCAAGAAGCACAGAGATAATAGCAGCCATAATTCCTGACACTTAGACTGCAAGTTAGTGGAAATGAACACTTAAGAACTAAGATTCCTTTAGTTTATCAGGGATATAGTACAAATCCCTGGCGCATATCAATATTCTTGAAGACAAATCACAACAAGAATTTGACTCAGGTTCCAATCCCATCAAATTGATTTCAGAAGAGCTGCCCAATTAAGTACATCATGTGCTATGCAAGCAGGAAGTGAACAATTACCAAGTAAAACAGAAAAGCCAGAGGATCAAAAAGCTTAGTGTGACCTGTATAAACCTGTGTAGTTTTAAAGAAGCATGTTATCTTGAGAAGTAAAATTTTAAGGCAAATAAATGAAAGTGCCTATTTCTAGAGCTGTAGTGAGGTAAAATTTTTCCAACAACTGTACATATACAGTTTACAAAACAAGTTCCATTGAATAAAGAGAACATTTTTATGCATCAAGATCTTACTAAGCACTCATTATTATTCACAATATTGTGCTAGGCATTGAGTATTATTTTTAAAAATAATAGCAAGCATGTATTGAATACTAGTTAATGACATAACCTTAACTCATAAAAGTCATGAAATGCAGTTACCATCCTCTTTTTCAGTACACCCCTTCACCATTAAAATCAGAATACTAGAATAGTGATTTTTAATTTTAATTTCCATACTAACAATATCAAATTAGTTTCCATGAATTTATTGGCCATTAGTCGTCAAATAGATGTTCTTTTGCCCCCACCACCAAAAAAAGAATACTGGAATATATGACTATTCCTCTGACCTTTGCTTTATATTTACATTGCAAACAGGAATGGAATCAAGAAAATTGCCTTTGATTCTCTTTATAGTTAGAATTACACTGGAGCTTTTGAAGCATGAGGTAGGTAAACTAGAAGTTCCAATTAGATCCATTAAGAAATCAACTCTACTTTAACGAAGTAATGGCAACAATCCCACACCCATCCCATCCCATCACTGGCTCCTCAACACTCAGCCTAGTAATAGGGAGGTGTCAAATCACTTTCCCAAACATATGCTCTAACAGTTGTACCTAAACACAGGACAGTTTACTAGTTTGGGTATCTTGACATCACAGGGCAAAATGGGAAAGCCTTCAGCAAATGAAAAGCACTGGTGTGCCTGAAATTTCTACGAAGCACTTTTCCCCTTTATTGTGGATTTTAATGCTTTCAAGAATTCATAAACACCTGTGCAAAACTTTTCATAATCAGAAAAAACCTTACTATAATTCAGTAGAAAGTTTTAAAACTAAGGCAGGCATGGCTTTATTGCAGTGTTTCTTCATTTTTCTGAGGTCACAGATCCACTTGAGAGGCTGATAAAGTTATGGACACTGTTCCTCAAAAGTGATCAGACATGCAAAACTTGGTTTGCTATTTCATTGGTTTGTAGATATCCTGAAGCTCAATTAAGATTTATAATCCCAAGGTCCCTGGATGGCTCAGTTGGTTAAGTGTCTGCCTTCAGCTCAGGTCATGATCTCAGAGTCCTGATGGGTTCCACCCTCAGCAGGGTGTCTGCTTGAAGAATCTCTCCCTTTGCCCCTCCTCTGGCTCCTACTCTCTCTCAAATAAATAACTCTTTAAAATAAAATGCACATGCCTTTTCATTTAATAATTTTACTATTAGGAAATTATTAGGTTAATTTTTACACTTATGTGGAATAATGTATGGGAAATGATATTCATACCCAATTCTGAATTCTCCAAAGTTCCATATCTAAATTATCATAGCTGGCTGCACACTAACTATATATATATATATATATATATATATATATAATTTTTTTTCATAGCTTTGATAATGAAATTAGATCTGATGTCAATGATATTGCTATCCTCAGACTGGATATTTCTATCATAAATTTTCCTTAATTGTTCCATCAAATGAATTGTCAAACTTTGTCAGCTTCACTTCCATTGTATCCCCTTCATCCATGCCTTTATATTCCCAAGGCATTACATGATTTTCAGTTTTTTCCCCCAGATTATTAAAACTCCTCAGTTAGATTTCTATACAGTTCCTATACATTCTGTTATTTGTGTGTGCAGCATTGATTCTGTATATTGTATAAATTCCTATATAATACAATTCCTATACAATCTTTCATCTTACCTAGTTAGCCACTTTTGTCAAACATACCCTCTAAAATCACAAATCACACTATATTACTCCTCTAAAAAAATGCCTCAGAAAAGTCTCAAGGTCTGGCATTCAAAGTCTTCTTTATTCTGATTAAATAGCCTCCTTCTTTTTATCCACAACCTTCCAGGTAGCTAATGTTCTAGCCTAACTGGTCTAGCTAAATATTTCCTTATCACAGTGGGCAATTTCTTACCTATTATCATTGTATATAGGAATAACCTTGAGTGTAATGCTCATTTCTACCTATTTTTACTTTTCTAAATTCTATTCATTCTTCATAGCCCAATATAAATGCTACCTTTTCTGTAATTATCATTCTAAGCTAAAAATTAATTGCTCCTCTTCCAGCATCCTAATATACTCTACCCCTGTATATAGCATTTATTTCAATTCGTATATTACAGATTGTTTTACACACGTTGATCAGGATCAATTTTTTTTTTTTAAATAGGCTCTACAACCACCGCAGAGCCCAGTATGGAGCCTGAACTCATGATCCGGATATTGAGACCTGAGCTGAAATCAAGAGTCTGAACGCTTAACTGACTGAGCCACCCAGGTAATCTGATCAGGATCAATTTTCTAGTTATTTTTGCATCTTTCTCACAAGCACAGTGCTTTATATACAGCAGGCATTTAATAAGTATTTTTAAACATGAATTAATAATGGCTCACATTTTAAAAGTATTTTTTCTTAGATCCATAAATTTTTATAAAACTACATTGGGTTCTTACACAAAATAAATATGAACTTCTTGAATACATGATCATTTAAAATTCAATGGCTGTTTTTTTGGAGGGTTGAGGTAGGGTAGCCCAGTGCCTTTTACTTTTCCTACCCCCACTAAAATTAAAAAAAAAAAAAAAATCAAGCAAAAAACACTTAAGAATTACCTTTTCAACATCTGAAAGAGAAGTCAGTGACTGATTTTGAAGAACCTCTGGTGCGGTGAATGCACGAAGATCCTGATTGGAAATATTTTCATCTGTAAATGACACACTACCAGATGGCAGCAACAGCAGAGACCATGGAGAAATGATGAAACCAAGGGCAGCAGGATCAGCTATGCTTACTGGTTTGTAATCACACAGAATAAAAAGGAAAAAAAAAAGACTGCTTAAAATTGTAATCGCAGTATAGATCATTTAAATGACTATCCCAACTTATTCATATTTATGTTAACGTGTTGTTACATACACCAAAGCAACATGCTACAAAGAGAATGGGTTTCATGTATCTACTACTTCTAGCATTATTAACAACATCACCTTGATTTGGCTTAACTTTTTAAAACTTAGATGGTAAACCCTGGAGGGCAGAAATAGAAAATTTTCACTGTCAGTCATAAGAATTAATTTTGTTCAAAAACTTGACCACAGTGATGCAGATGTGCATAAGGATCAAGTGGTTCTTAAACTTGTGGGAGGGGGGGAATCGTGGATTCTTCTGAGGATCTGGTGAAAAGTATGGTCTCTTTTTTTGAGGATATAGATAATAAATATAAAACTGCATACAAAAGAGATTCAAGGATCTCCTTATCGCCCATTTATGGATCCTGTGTTAAAATTTCCTGATTTAGACTAAAATGTTCTGAAACATAGAAAGCTATTCCTTTGATAATTCATCAGATTTGGAATTAGTAAAGTTTCAGCTATAGAGAATGTCTCTTCTTTTGCATCAAAATGTGTATTTGTCTGAATTCAGATTTTTGTCTTGTTTGCATTTGTTCATTATTTCACTAGAATTTCAGGCAGCTTCTGTACTACCAAATGTGATCATTGGGGTCTCTTACATTTTTTTGTTTTAATGTTTGCCTGTATGGGTGCCTAACAGCACATCTTTAAGAGTATCAAAACAAAACAAACAACAAAAAACCAACCCCCCCCCAAAAAAAAATTCCTTAGATTTCAGCAGGCTTGCTCACAAAAGTAAAGGTATATATTAGGCTCAACAAAATAGACTTATCAGAGGGAATTTTATTTTGTCCTCCCATTGCAAAAGGAACTTAATCTACACTTTAAGGTAACTGCTATGTGAGCTGGATTATGGACTCAAGAAACTGCTATAGGAGAATCACAAAAGGACTGTGACTGGCAATACCATTATTATTCAATCTGAACAGGTTGTACTGATATCTCTGTAGGTCAAATCATAAGAAACTGACCAAAGTCTATGGCACAATTTGTTAAACATACTACAGTATATATGCTTTCCTGAAAACGACTTATATTAGAACGGAATTATTCATCCTTTCTGACTTTTTAACCAGAATTTGACTTAACGTTAATAAAAAGTAAACTATTAAAATTCATTCCTTTCTTGAAGATTAAAAAGACAATTATATGTTCTCTGGCATTTTTCGTGAATCTGAAACATGTCTTTAGTAACTGTGTCAAGGAAGAAAAATGAGTTTGACTGTATCCTTTCATCAATCAGCACATCTCATGTTACAGTGAAGCTGAGTTACAGACCAGTGGTCCTTATAGTCCCACCCAATCACTCATCAGGCAGCTAAAAACATGGCCCACAATTCTTACGGTAAAATATGTTTTAATGAATCATCACAGCTGGTAAATCCTAAGTATATTGTCTTTCATAGCCATTTTACACATTTTCTGTTAAAAGCTTCTTCTTGGGTATTTCATGCATAAATATTACACAGTCCGATGAAAGAGAACTCAAACAGGGCAGAACAATATTTTCCTTGCTAACGATGCTATTCAAAATATTGATATTTCCAACGTCACAGGTATTATAAAACTGCCTACAATCAATTCCTTTCAAATTAGCAATAAAAGGGAACAAACATTAAGGAGATCAATAAGGAAGACCACTCATTAATATCTGGTATGAGATGATGATGGCCTGGAAGCATATAGTAGTAGTAGGAGTGGTGAGAACCTGTTGGAACCCGAATGTATTTCAGAGGTAGTAACAACAGAATTCCTGAAAAACTGGATGTGAAGCAAGAGAATGAGAAGAATCAGGATGACTCCAAGACTTTGGTCTCAGTAATGGGAAGGATGGAGTGTCTTCAACTGAGTTAGAGCACAGGTTGCAGAAGTAGGGATTGGGAGGTCTTGGTAGGAATCAGAACTTTACTTTGGGACCTACTAAGTTTAAGGTAACTATTAGATATTCAAATGGGGGTATCAGTAGGCAGCTGGATTGAATTTGGGAGAAAGGTCTGAACTGAAGATACAGTGGTGGTCACTGGCCTAATAGATGGTATTTAAAGTCTTGTGCCTGGACGAGCTCACCAAAAAATGAGTTCAGATAGAAAAGAAATCAAGGGCAAGGACCATACCCTGGGGTACTCCAACATTAAGTCTAACGGCTCCTTGTCAGTCTTTTTTCCCAGGTTGTTCTTCTCTTGGGCATCTGTGCATGCATGGTGCTATAATCTCCCTCTCACACTTCTTTCACTCAACACTGCCAATCTCCACCCCACTATTTTATTTTTATTTTTATTTTTGTTTTTTAAAGATTTTATTTATTTATCTGAGAGAGAGAGAGAGAGAGAGAGAGAGAAAGAGAGCATGAGAGGGGAGAAGGTCAGAGGGAGAAGCAGATTCCCAGTGGAGGTGGGAGCCCGATGCCGGACTCAATCCCAGAACTCCGGGATCATGACCTGAGCTGAAGGCAGTCGCCCAACCAACTGAGCCACCCAGGCACCCGTCCACCCCACTATTTTAAATGATTCTTTTTATTAGCCTTTCTACGCTGTTCTCCAGTATCTAATCCTAAAGCTAACAGAGGAGGCTGGGGTTCTAACTCTCATCTGATTCCTGTCAGTCTTATTTGGGGATAGAATTATGATTTTTTGTATACTTATTACCACTTGAATTTATAAATAATTGGAAATCACAGCTAATGGAGAGGCATAAATACCACTCAGACATCTAAAGGCTATGTCCTGTCTTGCCATATTGGGTGCTAGTGTCCACTTAGACCAGAAAAGAGCTTGCTACACTTCTCATTCAAGGCCACAGACTAACCCTACCCCATCCTTGACAGGGTAGCAGAGAACAGAAACTGCTGAAGATGAAAGTAATCCATAATTGCTTAGTACTACAATATTAAGAGATTTATTCACCAACATCATCAAAACTACTGTTCCTCTGGCAGTAGTTTATCATTCAAATTGTACTTTACACAGCAGGTTTGTGTTTGTTTGTTTTTACTAAATATCTAAGGTATACCATTAACACTATTCATATTTAAACAACCTTCCCAACATGACAAGTCATTTGCTCAGAGAGCCCATAGTATTACTGGGGAGATAAAATGTATTTATAAATAAATACAAGATAGAAAGCATAAGGTATCTAAGAGAGAAAAAAGAGCAAAAAGGGAGTTTAAAGGACAGCATAATTACTTCAACTACAATGAAGAAAGAATTAATTTCTTTTTTAATATGTGGCCCTTTAATATGAGTAAGATTTGACCATGGTTAAGAGGGAGATTCCAAAGAAAAGAAACAGCCAAAACAAAGACATGTGGTCAGGAAATTATTAAGTTTGTACAAGGAACAGCAAGAACTTTGGACAGAGAAATGGTAGAGAGCAGTGAGAAACAGAATTACCGAGGTGGGTCATATTTTCACTTGTTAGAAAACACACACACACACACACACACACACACACACAAAAGAAAAGAAAACACACACACACACATAAAGAAATGACAGATATTTTCATTGTTTTCCAATGTGATTTTTAAATGTCTACTAATAAAGCTAAAGCAGCTGCAACAACAAACTACATTGCTGTCAAAAACCCAAAACACACACATATGACATTTAAGTATTCGTTTCTTTAGAGAACAGTCAAACCACAAAATATATTTTTCAATAGTTGTAAAGGGTTATGCAAACCTACAAGTGAGGAAATTTAGAGTAGTGGCTCAAATCAGTGTAATTCACTATCCTTGTCTAACCGCAAGGAAAGAATTTAAAGCAAATGCATTTAAAATCCTTCACAGAATGCTAACAAAAGAATATTTAAAAATGGAATTCCAGAAGCTTGTAATTTGATGTCCTATAATGTTTTACTTGTGTGATGATTATCCTCAAGAATGCTATTATTATGAAACAGTAAATCAGATGTGAACTGATTCCAGTAGTCGAATGATTCTATTTATAGACTTTTACCAACATTCCACAGAAAAAGTTGCTTAAACAGAATTTCAAGTGGCTAGAGGCAAAGTTAGAAATAAGCAAAAATCTGAAACACAAAGAAACATCTTACTCAGAGCTTCTTTCTGATGTTCCCTTATACTGAGTCCCATATCCACGCTTTTTTTTTTTTTTAATTTTTTTTTTTTCATATCCACGCTTTTATTAAAATTTATTTTTTAAAGGTTTAATTTATTTGAGAGAGAGAGTGCACCCATGAGCGAGTACGAGTGAGGGGAAGGGCAGAGAGGGAGGTACAGAGAGAATCTCAAGCCGACTCAAAGCTGTTCATGGACCCCGACATGGGGCTCAATCTCACAACCCTGAGATCATGACCTGAGCCAAAATCAGGAGTCGGATGCTTAACCAGCTGAGCCACCCAGGTGCCCCACCACACTTGTTTTTCCCCCTGACGGAGTTTACTTTCCATTGTCTCCTTCATTTTATTTTTTGGCCTTCCAAAATATTAGGGCAATGATCATAACTGGTAACAAACATGATAACAGAACTAAATAGGAAATCATCTAAAGACTTAGAGCAATTACATCATTTAGGCCTGAAAAATCCCTTTGTCTATTTAAATATATATACAGAAATTGTAGTCCTCCTATTCCATATGTTCTATTAGAGTGCTTGTCAAAAATCAATGCAGTGGCCACTGTTCCAAACTCTAAAAAATTTGATGAAGTCACTCTATAATACACAATTCTCAGAAATTCAGTTCGTATGTGTATACATATACAATGCTAAATAAAGAGTCTTTTTTTTTTTTTTTTTTAGATTTTTATTTTATTTATTTGACAGAGAGAGAGATCACAAGTAGGCAGAGAGGCAGGCAGAGAGAGAGGGGGAAGCAGGCTCCCCGCTGAGCAGAGAGCCCGATGCGGGGCTTGATCCCAGAACCCTGAGATCATGACCTGAGCCGAAGGCAGAGGCTTTAACCCACTGAGCCACCCAGGTGCCCCTACAATGCTAAATAAATCATCTGGTATAACAATGAACAGAAAAATAATTGGTTGAGAATATTTGAACATTTACTTGAGTAGTAAAACTTTGTGATAAATTATTTAAGATTCACTGGAAATTACAGGCTATGCTACAGATCGATTCCCATTAAAAATTTGTTGATTCCTCATAAATTGTTACTACTTTTTAAAACTTCAGTTTCTCACATATGAATCAGAATAAAATAGCAATCCCATTTTGAAAAAATATGTAAATAATTGGAATTAAGATATTTATTTCTCTCTCTCAAATAATTTTAAAAATTAAATACAGAGAGAGAGAAAGAGACAGACAGAGAGAGAGAGAGAGGAATAATGGTTAGGAGTTCAGACTGAAGCCGGAATCCCTGGGTTAATATCCCAGGTTTGACTTTTATAGCTTATACTGTGATCTTAAATAAGTTACCCAGCCTCTCTTTGCCTCAACTTTCTAATCTGAATAGGTAAGGTTGTTCCGAGGATTCATGGAAAAAGCCCTTTGAACTGTTCCTGGCATATAGTAAGTACAATACAAAAGTAGTAACTATTATGCTCATTTTGGCAGCACATAGACAACAGTGATAGCTATTACTATTTTTAATGTCTTTTCTCTGAAGATACCACATGTAGATAGCACATCTAAGAAAACTTACTATATTTAAGTTCATCCTCAATCTCCTACTTAGCTTCTTCCCCACCCCCCCACCTAGTGGAACATAAAGAGCATACCATATGTAGCAGGTACTGTAAATTTCAGAAGAATAGATCAAATTAGATTTTTAGCAATTTTTGACATCTTATACCTAGAAGTCATATTAGAAATACAGATGATTTAAGGTATTAAATATCATAAGATGATTTTTTTCTTTAATTCCTTGGGGGAATGTACCTTTTATAAGTGTTCTATTTATTATATTGTATTCCTAGTTAGCAATGATACCAAATTTAGAAAAACTAGTTTACAATTTAAGATTCAATCCAGTTTGTACTTACTATTCATGTGAAATTGGTGTTTTACTGTACCTAGTGATTATCTTTAGGTATGACATGAATTATTAGATGAAGATGTTTATTTGGAATGTACACATATCAACTATGGTATCAGCATACAGTTTTAGAAATTTTTATTTGTAATAGAAGTGATAGCATGCTGATAAAATGAGATTATGCAGACATGCCCTCTAAATCGATGTATTTTATGAGCTTTTCTTCACTACAATAGGAGAGAAAAGGCATTTTTTTTCTTCATGATGACATTTACTCACACTAGTACACACATTCTTTTTCTTTTTTGTTTTTAAATACTAAACACATGCAAGCCACCTATCCAAACCACAACCACTGGAATCTTGGTATGGCGTCTGATCAATTAGGTTTCTAGTAGTTTTGTTTTGTTATGTACTTGCAAGATTCTTGAGGTAATTCCAAACCGTGCCTTTTGTTAACAAAACACCAATGAGATCTGAGTTAACAAAAGTGGTATATAGGCAATCTATATTAGTAAAACTAAATTGGTTATGATTATTAAAAGCAACAGGGCTTATACGGCTAGATAATATGAATATAGAAGGAAGCGGGTCCCTAAGAATTTGCTCTCTACTTCAGCAAACTTTCCTGGCCATCTGATCCAAACAGCATGAAAGAAACAGCAGCAGTTCCTTTCATGTCTTCTTTCATTCTTATATTCTGAGGAAGCTGCCTACTTTATCCTTTTCATATATTAAGTTCCTCCTCTTTCTTTGCACTCATCAATAAAAACTGCACACCCAAAAATTATACGCCAAAATACTGAACAAAATGCTTTTGTAACTCTGTTTTCACACATTCTTCTAGAATGGAAGTGTTTGAAGGATATTAACTATGGATTTCTTAAAGATCAGGTACAATGCCATTACAATAACGTAATTTCAACATCTGAAAAAATGAATTTGTTTACAATTCCAACTCTTTACCACAGGTTCAGTCTCTTAAAGGTGTCCTTCTGCCCTTCTCTGCTATGACAATAATTTGTCAATTTATATTTTGCCAGTCACAAAAAAAGGTTATTTTAGAGCTTCGTTATGAAGGAAAACAAAGTTTTCTTTCAACACCAGGAACTTTAAATTATTCACTGGAGATTAATCTTTATTCTACAATCTTTATTATTTTCAGTTATTCCAAGTATGAGTCAAAGGAAGTGTCAGCTTCGTTAATCTGAATATTGAAACAAACTTTAAATTCACAAAGGATCTGACTTAGTTAGGGGGGTTGGGGTAAATAAGGAAGAACGCAAGCCTCCTGTCTCCTAGTTTCCTAAGTCTCAGGATTTTGGTGTAAATTCTGGAGACAGGGCACAGGATTCTACACAGTATTTTCTAAAAGCTTCCTGGGGATTCAGACACCTGTACCAGTTGAGCAAGACACACATATAAGAACTATTACCCTTAAGAGGGTCAATAAAATGGTATCACAGCTCAATTAAGTTGCTTCTAGACCTTGTACTTGTTCCGTTTCTATGTCAATTAATGGATAGTAAGAACATCAGGAGATGGAGAGTATGTATGACTTTATATTCTCCCGTAATGCTTAAAAATTTTTTTCCATTTATAAAGCCACAAAAGAGGCATTTTTTAAGAGATACGGCAAACCAGAAAGTGCTTTATCTAAATTATAATAATCAGAAAGGCAGAATGCCTGTCAGAAATAACTTTAGATTAGAAGTGAGATGTAAATAGTTCTTCTCTATTCATAAGGAAGGAGCTGAATAAATGGCACCAAACTGAAGATCCCACTTTCTATTTCTAAATAGAAATAAATTGCCTTACTCACCTAATCAAATTATCTTCATTTGGTTTTTTTCTTTCTTGTCCCCAAAGTAAAGCAAACTATAAATGAACTTCCTATGCATTCTGCTTCTTCTTTGCACCCCCCCCTTTTTTTAAAGATTTTTATTCATTTGACAGAGAGAAACACAGCAAGAGAGAGAACACAAGCAGAGGGAATAGGAGAGGGAGAGGCAGGTTTCCCGCCAAGCAGGGAGCCCAATGCGGGGCTCGATGCGGGGCTCGATCCCAAGACTCTGGGATCATGACCCGAGCCAAAGGCAGACACTTACTGACTGAGCCACCCAGGCGCCCCTCTTTGCCCCTTTCTATCCAGGGAATATCTATGTTGTATCTCTTCAGGCCTTGCAACGAGCACCTCTGATCTCCTATCTTGTCTGATATATGCATGTGTCCTTACATATACAACTTGTACTTAGACGTCTAAGACACTGGGACTAACAACAAATTTTATTTCCTGAAGGAGGATCCAAATGTCAAGAGCAAAACTATTTCTTATATATATAATCTTTCATGCTGCAGACTTCTATAAGACAAGTTTGCTTAAAAGTGGTTTCTTGCTTAAAATATGCCAGTTATATCTTATTTAACCATCCCATTCAAGTAGTTGTGAAAATGCTCATCTTGAGTGGTAAAGTCTATTTCAAAACTTGGTTATATTTGGAACCCAGTGCCAAGCTTCTTAAAGCATTGGCTTTTTTTTTTTTTTTTTTAGATTTTGTTTATTTGACAGAGAGACAGCGAGAGAGGGAACACAAGCAGGGGGAGTAGGAAAGGGATCAACAGGTGTCCCGTTGAGCAAGGAGCCAGATGAAGGTCTCGATCCCAGGACCCTGGGATCATGACCTGAGTGGAAGGCAGACGCTTAAGGACTGAGCCACCCAGGCGCCCCTAGCATTGGCATTTCTACTGCTTCCCAGCACCTTACTGACAGCCCCTGTAGCTCATACAGTAGCTGCATTACATTTTGTCAGGCAAATTAAAATATAACTGAGGTAAATCAGCAGTGGAAATAAATTTTAAATTAAAGGCCATTTATAAAACAGCAGGTTTTATTTTTTCTCCCTCCAACACAGTTTCAAGTACCTAAAAGAACATCTTTTTCCATTCTTGCTATTTGAATAAAACTGGGGGGAAAAAGATTACAAATTATCAAGAATGAACTCAGCAACTTCTTTACTTTCGAGGACCTGGAATTTATACAATGACTGAAAAACCAAAAATATTAAGGGTGGCTGGCATTTATTTCATTTTTCAAGAATTGGATGAAAAGGTCAACGAAGATTAGTTTATATTTTCAATTTCTAGAAAAAGGATATACAGTTTGCCAGAGAGAAGCTGACTTTAATTATGACAACATGATTCCACATAACCATGATATGAAGCTATTTATGAAAAATATTTTTGTGATTACTAATGCTATTCTCTGCTGCTCTTCAGATATTCCCACCCTATTTACATTTTCAAGAATTTTTCCTTCTAAAGAGAAATGGGAGAAGGAGGCTTGTTTGAATGGCAAACGATTCCACTGTCCATAAAGAAATATTAGGACACATTTCTTGTAAAAACGTTAAACATGATTGATACACATCACCCAAAAAGGTAACAATCTTAACTGGTTACTAAATGATACAAGGCATAAAGCTCCCTTTTAATTTCTGTATTTGAGAAAATAGAGAAGTAATCATAAAACACTTTCTTTAAAAAACTTAGTCATATAATGTGTATAAATCTCAGAATGTTGAGTAAAAGAAGTCAGACACAAAGGAGTTTACATTTTGTGATTCTATTTATATGATGTTTAAAATAAGGCAAAATTTATCTATGTAACAGGTCATAATAATGATTATTCTTGGTAGTCAGAATTAACCAGGAAAAGAAAGAAACCCACATATATACACGCAATTAATATACAACAAAGGAGACAAGAATATAACAATGGGGGAAAGACAGTGTCTTCAACAAATGGTGTAGGGAAAACTGGACAACTACATGCAGAAGAATGAAGGTGGACCACCTTCTTACACCATACACAAAAATAAACTGAAAATGGATTAAAGACCTAAGTGTGAGACCTGAAACCATAAAAATTGTAGAAGAGACCACAGGGAATAATTTCTTTGACATAAGCTGTAGCGTTTTTCTAGGTATGTCTCCTCAGGCAAGGGATACAAAAAACAAAAATAAACTACTGGGACTGCATCAATATAAAAAGCTTTTGGGGTGCCTGTGTGGCTCAGTCAGTTAAATGTCTGTCTTTGGCCCAAGTCATGATCCTGGAGTCCTGGGATCAAGCCCCGCATCCGCTGGGCTCCCTGCTCTTCCCTCTGACTCCTCCCCACCTCGTGCTCTCTCTCTCTGACTGTCTCTCAAATAAAAAAATAAAATCTTAAAAAAAAAAATAAAAAAATAAAAGCTTTTGCACAGAGAAGGAAACCATCAACAAATAAAAAGGCAACCTTCTAAACAGAAGATATTTGCAAATGATATAACGAGTAACAGACTAATATTCAAAATATAAAACAAGTTACACAACTAAACACCAAAAAACCAAACAATCTGATTAAAAAATGGACAGAGCTGGATGCCTGAGTGGCTCAGTTGGTTAAGCATCTGCCTTTGGCTCGGGTCATGATCCCAGGGTCTTGAGATAGAGTCCCATGTTTGGCTCCCTGCTCAGCGAGAAGACTGTTTCTCCCTCTACCTGCCACTCACCCTGCTTGTGCTCTTTCTCTCTGACAAATAAATAAATAACATCTTTAAAAATAACAAATGAATAAAAAATAAAAATAAGAAATGGAGAGAGGACCTGAAAAGACATCTTACCAAAGACATACAGATGTCCAACAGACACATGAAAAGATGTTCAACATCACTAATCATCAGGGAAATACAAATCAAAACTACAACCAGATATCATCTTATACCTGTCAGAATGGCTAAAATAAAAAAGACAAGAAATAAGTGTTGGTGAGGATATGGAGAAAAGGGAAAACTGCATTATTGGTAGGAATGTAAATTGGTGCAGCCACTGTGAAAAACAGTATGGAGTTTCCTCAAAAAATTAAAAATAGAAATACCATATGATCCAGTAATACCAGTACTGGGTATTTACCCAAAGAAAACAAAAATACTAATTCAAAAAAGATACATGCAGCTTTATGTTTATTGTAGCATTATTTACAATAACCAAGATATGGAAGTTACCTAAGTGTCCATTGATAGACAAATGGATAAGGAAGATGTGGTACGTACACACACACACACACACACACACACACACACACACACACAGAGGAATATTACAAGTCACAAAAAAGAGTGAGATTTTGCCATTTGTGATGACACGAATGGACCTAGAGGGTATTATGCTAAGTAAGTGAGAAAGAGAAAGACAGATACCATAAGATTTTACTCATACGTGGAATCTAAAAAACAAGTAAATAAATAATCAAAAAGCAGATTCAGATCTATAAATACAGAGAACAAACCAATGGCTGCCAGCGGAGAGGGGGTGGAGGATAGGCAAAACGAGTGAAGGGAAGTAGGAGATACAGCCTTCCAGTTATGGAATGAATAAATCATGGGAATAAAAGGCACAGTATAGGTAATACAGTTAATAATATCGTAGGGGCACCTGCGTGGCTCAGTTGGTTAAATGTGGAACTCTTGGTTTCGGCTCATGATCTTAGGGCTATGAGATCTAGCTCTCTGCTGGGTGTGGAGCCTGGTTGAGAGTCTCTCTCTCTCCCCCTCACCCTCTGCCCCTCCCCCCACTCACATGCTTTCTTTCTCTCCCCCCCCAAATTAATAATATTGTAAGAGCGTTGTATGGCAACAGATGGTAGCTACATTTGTGCTGATTATAGCACAACATGTACAGAAGTTCAATAACTATGTTGTATACTTGAAACTATATAACATTGTGTCTCAACTATAATCAAAGAAGATGCCGAAGAAGAAGGAGGAGAAAGTGGAGGGGGAGGAAAAAGGAGAATTGAAAGGAAGGAGCATGAGGGATACCTCCCAAGTGTTGGAAAGGTTCTATATCTTGATCTGGGTGGTAGTTATGTGGGTGTGTACTTTCATAAAATTCATCAGGCTGTACAATTAACAATAACGCTCTTTATTAAGTAGGTGAACTGGATTAAGAAGTACAAATTTCCAGTTATTAAAAAGAAAAAAGAATAACACTCTTTACTACATACATGATACCTCAATATTTAAAAAAAAATCCTTAGGTGAACTGGATTAAGAAGTACAAATTTCCAGTTATTAAAAAGAAAAAAGAATAACACTCTTTACTACATACATGATACCTCAATATTTAAAAAAAAATCCTTAACTATGAAATTCAAACAATACATATTGTGAATAAAATTCTTTTTATCAGCCTAGGATGAGGCTAGAAAGCATGACCTGTAGCAACTTTCCTGTTTAAATATATGACTCTTGGGGCACCTGGGTGGCTCAGTCAGTTGAGTGTCTGCCTTCAGCTCAGATCATGATCCCAAGGTCCTAGGTTTGAGCCCCATGTCAGGCTCCCTGCTCAGCAGGGAGCCTGCTTCACCTTCTCCCTCTGTTTGTGCTTATTACATGCTCTCTCTCTCTCTCTGTCAAATAAATTTTTAAAAAATGTATGACTCTTTGAATTTGTAAAATGGTCTGTCACATCTCGAGCCAAAAAAATTTCAAATCAAAACAGTGCATTGACTGTGTGTTTATGGGGGAGGCATGGTTTACTACAAGTGCTTCATACACTTGTTAAGCAACTGACATTATTCATTTTAAGAATGCTAGATATTAATTTCATGTTTTATGGTTTGTTTCCAGGGAGAAAAATGGGGTAATGTTGTCTGGTTCAAACACATTTAACTTGAAGGACCTGTTCCTTGTGGCTTCATAAAGACAGGGCAAGATGTAGCTTGTTAAAGACAACTGATACACCCTGTTAATCAAGAAAATTATGATTGTAGATAATTAGGAATGTAATATAAAGAGACTAGTTAGGATTTGGTTTTTTAAAAGCTGCATAGACTGTACAAAGATTTACTCAAAAGCTGTTAATCCATAAAAACTTTCTATATTTACTATAAAGGCTTATAAAACAAATAAACCAAGAAATCAGTTTGAAGTTGAGTGCTTTGTCTCTCTTAAGGATGAGTTCAGTTATTTATTCTCTGTTGGTTCTACCAGATGGGAAGTTGCACATTTCTTTCTTTTCATTTTCTGATTATCCTTACAAATTTTAAGGATATTTGACTATGCAAGCTCTAAAGCCAGTAAACCTACCATTCCCATAAGTCAGACTCTTAAACTGTTTGAACTCCTATCATTCACCTACTCTAAACACTATTATCTATAACTTTAAATTTGACATCATCTTTATTGATGTTTTAATACAGACAATGCTTATTTAGATTTGCATCAAGTTAACTGATTATTCTGTTTATCATTCCTTTTTTAAGCCTGCTTCTTCCTTCTGGGTTAAATTTGCTTCTTCCAGAGATATATCTTTTAGTAGTTTCCTCAGTGATGTTTTATTGATGGTAAATATTCACTTTTTCATGAAAATGCTTTTGTTTTGACTGTTTAAGAGGATATAAAATTCTATCTGCACATTCTGGTACAGTAGCCATTAGCCACATATGGCTTTTAAGAACCAGAAATGTGACTAACATAATGAGAAACTGAATTTCACAGATATTTTAAATTTTAAAATGAAGGGGCACCTGCGTGGCTCAGTTGGTTAAGTGATCTTGATCTCAGGGTCATGAGTTCAAGCCCTGCATTGGACTCCATGCTGGTCGTGGAGCCTACTTAAAAAAATAAATAAATTCAAGAATGAATATTTAATCAGTTATTGGGAAACTGCTTAAAGTATGCTTTGAATAGCTTGAGTATGTAAATATACTTTTCCATCAATACATTTTATAAGACCGGGGCGCCTGGGTGGCTCAGTGGGTTAAAGCCTCTGCCTTCGGCTCGGGTCGTGATCTCAGGGTCCTGGGATCGAACCCCACATCAGGCTCTCTGCTCGGCAGGGAGCCTGCTTCCCCCTCTCCCTCTGCCTGCCTCTCTGCCTACTTGTGATCTCTCTCTGCCAAATAAATAAAATAAAATAAAATGCTTTAAAAAAATACATTTTATAAGACCTAAATATTCTTGGTGAAATTTAGAGTGAATTGAGATGGGCTGTGAATATAAAATAGATTTTAAATTAGTATAAATAAGTGTACATCTTATTAATCCTTTTTTATATTGACCACATATTAGAATATGTTAATATATTAGATTAAATAAAATACAGTAAAATTAACTTCATCTATTTCTTTTTAAATTTTTTTAAACATGGCTCCTAGATAATTTTAAATTATATCTACACATTATATATTATATTATTACAACTATATTATATTTCCATTAGACAGTGTTGTTCTAGGTTATTCTTCAATAATTTTTCTTCTTTTATTATTTTTAAAATAATTACAACATATTCTCATAGCAGTTTTAAGATAATATTTTACCAAATTCTGATTCTTTTGTTGCTGTTATGAAGTCTGCAATTAGCCTAATTGTTTTTTCATTGTAACTAATCCATGTTTCCTTTTTTGATGGCTTTAAAAAATCTTCTCTTTATCTGCTGTGTTCTGTATGTCCAAGCCCATGAATCTAGGTATGGATATATCTTTATTTCTTCTGACTGTGACTTAAGCTTCTGGAATATGAAGATCTATGTATTTAATCAATTCTGAAAAACTCTACTATTATATTTTCTTTTTTTTTTTTTCCTCTGTATATCCCTCTGGTACTTTATTTTTTATTTATTTATTTTTTATTTTTTAATTAACACATAATGTATTATTTGCCCCAGGGTACATGTCTGTGAATCCTCAGGCTTACACATTTCACAGCACTTACCGTGTCTACTATTATATTTTCATTTATTGTCTATTTCTCATTCTCTCTAGTTTTCTTTTTTGGAACTCATGAGGGGGTATGTTGGACCTTCTCATTCAATCTTCCATGAACCCTAACTCCCTTATATTTTTAATATCCAAGTGAACTCCTCAGTTCTACTGTACAGTTTACTAATTTTCTCTATAAAAAGAAAAGGGAATCTGTGTAAACTGATTTTAAAGATCTCCTATGAGGTTATAAGCTTAGGACTTATATATTTAGTTCCTAGATGTTTTAATTTTTTTTTTATCTTGCCTTTGTTAATTTGCTAAGTTTATCCCTACAAATATCAAAGCCAGAGTAACTTCAACAATAGAATTTTCTCACAATTCCCGAATCTAGAAATCTAAAAGCATGGTGCCAGTAGGCCTGGTTTCTGTTAAGGCCTCTCTCTTTGGCTTGTCAGTGGCCATCTTCTCCTTGTGTCCTCACATAGTCTTTGCTCTGTGTGTGTCTGTCCTAGTTTCTTATTATTAAAACATCAGTCATATTGGATTAGAGCCCACTCAAATAACCTCATTTTTTTTTTTTTGGTGGGGGACACCTGTATTGAGGGTCCCGATCAAATAACCTCATTTTAACTTAATTAACTCTTTAAAGACCCCACCTCCAAATACAGTCATATCATGAGGTATCAGGAGTTAGAATTTCCATATAGGCTCTTGAGAGAACAAAATATAGCCTGTAACACTGCCTGTTTTTAAAATTTTCAGTATCTTGAACTTTCCCCCCTTATATTTCTAATCACTTTAATATATCAAACTTTGTATACTGTTTGTATATACTAATCAGATGATTCTATTATAAGAATTTGATGATATTAATTTTTAAAGGTGGGGAATCTCCTTCTTCTATTTGACCAATAAAGAGAAAAGTAAACCAAGACAGTGAAGGTCAGCATTTGATTGGAAAAGATTTTCTTTAGAAGACACAGAGTTTTGGGGCACTTGGGTGCCTCAGTTGAGCATCTGCCTTTGGCTTGGGTTGTGATCTTGGGGTCCTGGAGTTGGGCCCCACATCGGGATCCCTGCTTAGCAGGGAGTCTGCTTCTTCCTCTGACCTCTCCTTCTGCCCCTCCCCCTGCTTGTGCTCTCACTCTTTCGAATAAAATCTTAAAAAAAAAAAAATAAAGTAAGAGTTTCAAAACAAAAAAACAGAAATCCCAGGGTTTCAAATAAAAAAAAAAGGCTAAGTTCTAAACTTAAAAACAATTTTTAGAAAACATTTGATATATTTTTAAAGTAACTTTATTAAAACATAATATGACACATAGTAACTACATATATTGAAAGAGTACAATTTGATGTTCTGACATTTGAATATACTTGTGAAACTATTATCACAATCAAGATAATAAACATATCCATCACCCCCCAAAAGTTCTCTAGTACACTTTGTAATCCCTTCATTCTACCCCTTTTTGAACTTCTCATCCCCAAGCAACCACTAATCTGCTTTATTACTATAGTTTAGTTTGCATATTTTAGAGTTTTAGATTAGAATCATACAGTACGGGTTTTTTTTTGCCTGACTTCCTTCATTATTTCAAATTAATCCACATTGCTCCATGTATCAATAGTTTACCCCTTTTTATTGCTGTGTATTGTTTCATTATATGGACACACTACAATTTGTTTATCCATTCACCTGTTGAAGGACATTTGGTTTGTTTCCAGGTTTTGCCTACTGCAAATAAAGCTAAGATGAATATCTACATACAGGGCTTCGTATGGACATAGGTTTTAATTTCTTTTGGTTAAGTACTTCTAAGTGTATGATAAGTGTATATTTAACTTTACAAGAAATTTTTAAAACAGTTTCTAAAACGTGAAACTGGGTTATTTTATATCCCCACTAGCAGTATATATATTCTAATAGATGTGAAATAATATCTCTTTGTGACTTTAATCTTACATCTTCCTGATGACTAATGATATTGAGGTTTTCTATTTCCCTGAAGTCTAATAATTTCAAGTTATTTGAAATCAGAAATCTGTATATCTTCTTTGGAACACTAGCTCTTCAAATCTTCTGCCCATTTTGGGGGTTTGTTTGCTCCTTACTATTAAGTTTTGAGAATTCTTTATATATTCTGGATATAAGCCTTTTATCCGTTACATCATTTACAACTATTTCCTCCCAGTTTGTGACTTCTCCTGTCATTCTCTTAATAATGTGTTAAGAAGAGTGCCTGGGTGGTTCAGTCCGTTAAGCTGAGTTATTTTGTTAATTAACCTGAGTTAATTTTGGCTCAGGTTATGATCTCAGAGTCCTAAGATTGAACGCCTTGAGCTCTGTGCTGAGTGTACAGCCTGCTTAAGATTCTCTCTCTGGGGGCACCTGGGTGGCTCAGTGGGTTAAAGCCTCCACCTTTGGCTCAGGTCATGATCTCAGGGTCCTGGGATCAAGCCCCGCATCGGGCTCTCTGCTCAGCAGGGAGCTTGCTTCCCCCTCTCTCTCTGCCTACTTGTGATCTCTCTCTCTCTGTCAAATAAATAAATAAAATCTTTAAAAAAAAAAAAAAGATTCTCTCTCTGTCCCTTTCCTTCTGCCGCTCCCCTCGTTCTTATGCTCTCTCTCCCCTTCAAAAAAAAAATTTTTTTTTGCCTCTATGTTCATGAGTTATATTGGTCTGTAGTTTTAATTTCTTTAATATCGTTGTCTGATTTTGGTATTAATGTTGACCTCACAGAATTAGTTGGGAAGTATTTGCTTCTCTTCTATTTTCTTCAAGTGTTTGATATAGAATTGCTATTATTTCTCCCATAAATTTTTAGAATTCTCTAGTGAAGCAATGTGGTCTAGGGGTTTTCTTTGTGGAACATTTAAAAATATACATTCATTCATCTTCATAGATATAGGGCAATTCAGGTTGTCTACTTGTTCTTGAATGAACTTTGGTAGTTTTTGTCTTTTAAGGTTCCATTTCAATTTCAACATTGAATTTCAATTTCCATTTCAATTTTTTCAACATCTTTGGTCATAACTTTCCCTTATTAGTCTTTTAATATCTGTAGAATCTAAAGTGATGTCACTTTTGTCCCCTGATGTTATTTCTCTAAACATCCTGTTACTATGCTCATAGAAAGGCTATCAATTTTTAAACTTTATTGTTATGTATAATGTATTAATTTTATGGCTCTAAATAGGTATTGCTCATAATGACTTATTTTTAAGATAATTATATTAGTTCTGCTCTGTCAACATTAATTCCTATAAGTCACTTAAACCGGGCCATGTTCCCGTATCTCTAAAAATGATTAGGTGAAATGCTTTAAGATCTTTCCAGATCAAAGAGTTTGGTTTCATAAATAAAATATATATATATATGTGTGGTTATGAGTTTATGTATCTCTTGTATATTATTTTTTCCTTTCAGTAGCAAGAAAATTTCCCTGAAAGTATTTACTTTTTATTTTTTTAAAAGATTTTATTTATTTATTTGAGAGAGGGAGAGAGAACATGAGCAGGGAGGAAGGAGAGGGAGAAGGAGATGCTCTGCTGAGCACAGAGCCTGACATGTGGCTCAATCCCAGGACCCCGGGATCATGAACTGAGCTGAAGGCAGACGCTTAACCAACTGAGCCACCCAGGTGCCTTCCCTAAAAGTTATTTATATATTTATTTACTTATTAATTTTTAAAATATTTATTTATTTATTTGACAGAGAGACAGCGAGAGAGAGAACACAAGCAGGGGGAGTGGGAGAGGGAGAAGCAGGCTTCCCACAGAGCAGTGAGCCCAATGAGGGTTTCCATCCCAGGACCCTGGGATTGTGACCTGAGCCCAAGGCAGATGTTTAACGACTGAGCCACCTAGGCACCCTGAAAGTATTTATTAATGAAAGCAAATGCATAAAATTAAAAAAGAAAAGAAAAAACTTATATTTCACTTAATTTTGGTAATAAAATAATAGACAATTCTCTAGTAAGTCTGTTTTTAAAAAAGGTATTCACAAATTCTACTTTTTAAAACACTTTTCAAGAGCGAGGAACAGAGAAGTTTATTTGATATTTGTCCCAGATATCTGTAGTAATTGGTTTTCATTCACGCATATAAGTGAGTGTTTACAATGAAACACCACCGAAGGTATCTATTTGCCCTGTTCTCTGCAACCTTATTCAAATTTGTTTCCCAAAAAGAATAAGAAATATAACAGACTTCTTAATTTTCCAAGGATACTTGCTGCTAACTCTTTGATTGTTTTTATTTAGACAGCGAATGTTGCTCGTTTTTTAGCACTTTATCAAAATGCTTTATTCTATTTTTAACTATTTATTTAATTTACTAATTTCATTAATTATTATCTTATTTAATAAACAGGTAACCAGAAATGACTACATATAAAGGGATTTATATCCTTGCCTCGGTAAGGGAGATTATCTCTTTTCATTTGATTAGTCATGAAGAGGCAACTTTAGCAACAACCAATCATCCACACTAATACTTTAAAATCCCTTAGATTCAAAACATCTGTTTTCTGCAAAGAGCAACAGTTCCATAACTAAGGGGGAAAAAAATGACTGTTTTGGGGAACTAATATTGTAAATTAAATTTTCCAAGGCAGCAATAATTTCAGTTCTAAAGATGATCTAGGAAGCACATGAAGATGGCATTGCTTTCTTATTATTTAGGACCACTCAGTTCTTGCATGAATTCATCCATGATGTAAAAGCTAAAATCTTAAATGAATATATATATTCTGACATTAGCTATGCCTTCCAATCAATTAATAAAGTACCCTGAGAAGCATACAGTTAGAGTGTCACAAGATGGAAAGACCCTTAATGAAATTCTACCAGAACTTTTATTTCATTCACCACTTTAATTTCCTAATTTAAAAAATAGGCAAAAAAAAAAAAAAAAAAAAAAAGGAGGGGGGTGTCCCTGGGTGGCTCAGGTCATGATCCAGAGTCCTGGGATTGAGCCCCACACTGAGCCCCGCATCAGGCTCCCTGCTCAGAGGGGAGTTTGCTTCTCCCTCTCCCTCTGCTCCTCCCCAGCTCATGCTCACTCTATCTCTCAAATAAATAAAATCTTTAAAAAAATATAAGCAAAAAAGTAAAATCCAGCTGTCTACTATCTCAAGTGATACCTAAATTACAATACAGATGATTTGAAAGTAAAGAAGGAGTAAAGATATACTAGGTAAATGGCAAGGAAAAGAAGCAGAGGTCGTAATATTAAGAGCAGACTGGATAGAATTTAAGTCAATGAATGAGTAGTAAAAAGGAATAAAAAGAGTTATTTTAGACTGATAAAATATCCAGTCCATTTAAATTAGTCATTAACTGTTATATGCATCATGAAAAATAGCATGAAAACACATATTGGCAGTAGTAAGAAGACAGGCAAAGACATCATTATAATGGGAGATTGTAACTATCCCTATGAATTCGACAGGTTAAGTAAACAAACTAATATGGTCACAGAAAAATTTTAAAAGCACTAATATTAACTAGGTTAATTTATATCCTAGAAATAGAAAATACACATTTTTTCAAATTCCCACAGAATATTTTACAAAATAGATGATGTGCAAGGCCATAACAAAATCTTTTAAAAATTCTAAAAAGTAGTCACATAGATTGCACATTTTAACAATCATAAGACAATAAAACTAAGAAACTTATAATAAAAAGAGAACCAATTATCAGCATTACTATCAGCTAAATGTGAAGAATTATGGTTTTCAAAAAGTTTTATATTTTTCCTTCTCTGAAAAGAAACTCATTAAATATGGTGTCTTTCAATAAGGTCATGCTTAGATATCATTATTCTATGAATAACCACCACTAGTAATTTTGTTTTAAAAAAGGCTAAAAGCCTTAAATTGCTGAGAGGCTCAAAAAGATGAAGAAATAACATTTTCTTAATTTGTGTCCAATAATCCCCCTGTGGAAATGATTATTTCCAGCCTTGTAATCATAGGAGCTCATCCTTACACTTATATACTGAAAAAGACACAGGAGCCCTGTATAAGTTCAAGAAGATAGGGGAAGAAACACCACCCATCAGAACCAAAACTAAGGTTTATGTAATAGACACAAAAAGACAAAACCAAGAGAAGAAAAACATTTTAGAAAAACAAAGTTCTTAAAGACCACTGTATTTTACTTACCTTTCCACCGCTAACCTTCCTACTGTTATTCATAAGGGTGTGTACTAGAAAACCAAGACTAACACCATTCATTCACAAACTAAACAAACTAATAATTGTTTTATTTCAATTTGTTATAATTTCTCCTATTTCAGGACAAGAACTTGGGCCAAAAAGACACCGTGTTATCAAACAAAGGAATGAAAATCTAAGAGATTTCAGATATAAAAAAAAAAAATCAATATAAGCGTAAATTTCCTCCAAATAAATACAAATTTCCAATTGGCAATTACAATAGTTGGTAATTTCTAGACTGCCAAACAAGCCAAATTCAATTTCTCTATATTACTGTTGTTTCCCTGTGAATTGGACTGAAGGCCTTATGGTATCCAGCTCCCATTGGACAGTGTTTAAGACCTAAATGCCTCACAATTCATTTTATAACATAACTAGTAAGTCTCTCCATTGTAATGTGCCAATATGCTGTGCAGTAATTGTATCTTAATGACAAGTACATTACATTCAGACATTCAATCTCTATTAACATTATAAAATTTGAAAGAAGAAAACCCCCCAGGTATTTGCAGTGTGCCAGATACTCTGTATGAGTCATGGCCAGAGCTGTGATCCTGCCATTAGTATAATAAAAAGAGGTATTATCTCTCCCTCCTTTGAACATCTGTAGTACTTACTGCCCCAATCACTTATTTGGCACAGTTTTGAAGTAGTAAACTCTTCACATGCATCTTGTCTGATCTGAGTGAATCTTGAAGGACAACAGTGTCATCCTCTACTTGGGATCTTCCACACAAAACCTCACAGCCCACAGCTGTTTCTTAAATATTAAACTGACTATTGTTAATTAACAAAGGAATGCCACCAACATATCCTTCTTTCAGCAACATCTTTGGAGCACGGTTATTGCTCTATACTCCAGAATGCCCATACTTCTAAATTGTCTGAAAAATTAAAATGAAGCAAACAAAGACAAGGTCTACTTAAAATAGCTAGATTTAAGGTAAGTGGCATTATATAAAATGAATAAATTTTCTTTAGAGTAATCCTAACTCTAATCAAAGCTCCTCAAACACCCAGTTTATAGTAGATTGGGAGGGCCCTAACACTGTTTCAAATTCCTGTCCCTCGATTAGAAAATAAAAGCAACTATGACAATGCTTTATCATCTGTCTCCAAACATTCTTCCTCTCTGCTCTAGACCTTCTTATACTCAATGAGTGGTCACCACTACACCTTCCAAAAGGTTCCCATGGCTCACGATCTTCAGCACTTCCACTGTATAATGATTCCTTAACATGTATCAGAATATCCTTAAGGACTTGATAAATATAAATTGCTGGGCTCTACCCCTAGAGTTTCATAGTCAGTAGGTCTAGTGTGGGCCTACATTATTTGCATTTCTAACCAGTTTCAGGTGATGGTGATGCTACTCATCCAGACACCATACCTCGAGAAACTATTATATGCTCAAATCTTCCCCATTTCTGTAATGATTATTGTGTCTGATTAAATTACTTGAATCAATTTTAAAGTTTAATTCTTTTAGATGAAGCTTGGTTTCTTTATCTACTATTCTAAATAGGTGTTGGCCATGTGGACTGAATGGTGAATGCCATCTTCATGTAGAGTGTTTCAGTAGAGTATTAAATGTTTTTGGACAAAGAGTGACTCCCTAACTCTTCCAGCTCCAAAATGCCACAGTCATTTGGACCAGGTGATCATCTCTGTAGCGAAGCACCAAACTAGTTATTCAGTCTACATTATCCCAATTTAGACTTACAGGGATGCACATATTATTGTCTCTGGCAGGAACACTTTCCCCTTCTTCTTCTATGGTTAACTTCTCTTCTTTAGGGTCTTAGCTCAGAGGTGACTTATCCAGGGAACCTTCCTTTTCTTCCCATGACCAGGTCAAATCCTATTAGGGGTCATAGTCACTGATTCCCCTCCTTTGTAGCCCTTTGTCATGGTTGCATTTTTTACATTTGCTTGCATAAGTATTTTAACTAATAGCAATTTTCTGCACTGCATTACAAGCTCCAGACAGACAGGCAATGTTTTTGGTTTGGATCAGCATTGTATTTTCAGCACCTAGCACCATATGAGGGACAAAGATGTTCAAATGAAGGTAGACAAGATCTGAGCTTTTTTTTAGCCCAAAGAAAGATAAGAAACAGTATTCCTTTCTATATTCTGCCTCCTTATCTGTTTTTCAGCTACCTGATATGCAAAAAAAAAAAAAAAAAAAAGTAAGAAAGAAAAAGACAAAAAGACTTACCTTTTCTGAATAATTCTTGGAGACTTTCAGCACTTTGATTTAATACAGCCCATATTTCTTCTTCCTGCAGAGGTCCACCCCGAACCTCCAGGGCCTCGGCTAGTGACACGTGCATATTACCTAAAAAACAAAGGTAACAGATGGGCTACACATCAGCAACTTGTACTGCACTTGCAGTAGTGAAAGTTCCATACCAGTGATGAGAGACTGAGATTCCTGGCTACCTAATTTCTCAATATGGTCTTCAATCTGGATATCATCCTACAGCTCAAATTCATAGAGGATAAAGGAATTGGAGGGAAAAAAAAAACCTCAAAACATCTCCTTTCCCTTTTCAGATCAGCTTTCTGATCTGAACCAGAAAACAGGTGGTAACTATTTCATCGGAGAAGACAGAGAGTTCAAGGTACCAGGAGGCAGCAAAGTGCAGATGATTACATCAAAACAGCCAGATTGAACAGAAGGCTTTTCAGATTACAGTTCTAGGCTTCATCCTGTCCATTCCAGGTAAAAAGAGGAGAGGAGCGCCTATAGCCTCAATGCATGGAGAGGAAATAAGATGGAACACATTTCTTCCATTCACTAATTGATTTCTCTATCTTCGATATATATAGTATAACTATAAATTTTGCACTGAGTGGACTTAACTACTTCTAGATCCAGCTATGCTGCCAACTTACCATTTGCCCTTGGAAAAGTCATTTCACCTCTAAACCTCAGTTTTCCATCTGTGACATGGGAATAGTCATAATAATTAATAATAACAATAATAATGCCATTTTGGGGTTTATAATGGGGAAAAAGTCTAGTCCTGTAAATATGCTTTGTAATCTAACTCTATGGAGATTGAATTAATAAAAAATCAGAAGGGTGACTTTGTGGGGACATTTTTGTAGGGTCAATTTTTTCAATGGCATTCAATTAAGTGGGTGATATAATGACAATTTTTAAGGTTTTCTATGGGGCACAATAATCTTACTTTCATTGTGAAAGGGAGGAATGCAGCTACTCAGTATCATCATATATTAAGTTTCTTACATTGACATTTCTTGAAAAGAAAATTGCTCTTGATCACTAAGATTTCTACCCACCCCAACCAATTTAAGTGAAATGTGCATAATGTATATCTCTTGGTAGGCAGAAGCAGATGGGTTTGGAAGAGAAGCTAGAGGGAGTGGAAAATGTTAAATGCTTATTTTCTGAAATTATATCCTTCATTAAATTTTAAAATTAACCTATAAAAATAGTCATTTCAGACAAAAGCTGACTTTGTTTACTCAACTAACAAGGATAGCTAATATTTTTTTTAATTTATATTTATGATACTTTAACCCAGACTGAAAAAAACTACTCCAGCTACAAATGAAGACAGCCTTGTCCTGTTACTTTCCTTTTCAAATGTTTACTATAGGATTTTATGCTTAGAATCTGCCTTGAGGGGTGTGCACTTAAATGCGCAATGTAGTAGTTAAAAGAGAAGATATAAGATATTGCTTAGAAAAAGCCAAAGGCATTTTTACTTAGCTTATACAGAAGTGATTATTCAGGCACCCATCCCCCCCCCAAAAAAACTCTGTTTTTCAGGCACTTGATTAAATTATAGTACATTAAAAAAAAAAATAAGGCTGCATTGCTTTCTAAGAGACATCTGAGTTATTATCTTCTACATAAAACACTGTACAAAATTTGAAGTTTCAAAACAACTCATCAAGATACTATTAGAAATCAGATACCAACAGGATTTGTGAGAAAGTCTACCCTGTAGCAAATTTCCAAAGTAAGATGTCTGAGAACTGGTTACCTTGCTCGAAAGCCTACATATAAGATAAAAAGAGTAGAGAGAAAATTGCATATGAAGAATTTTATTGAAGATAGCACTTCACCAGCCCAACACTATACCTTCTATATTGTCTACTATCACCATGTTTGGCAACTGCTTACCATCATCATCATTTTTTTCTATTACTTTTATTCACCTTTACTACAGCTTTCCAGAGCATTAGTTCTGAAAGAAAAGACAAGACAAAGGAATGAAAGAAAGGCAGAAGCAGAAGGATGCAAAAAAAAAAAAAAAAAAGTGGAGAAAAGAAGCTTGAAGTTAACCAATAGACGAGGGAAACAATTTGTCATGAAAATTAATATCTTTTTTAAGATTTTTTTTTTTTAATTTGACAGAGAGAGCAAAAGCACAAGCAGGGAAAACTATAGAGGCAGAGGGAGAAGCAGGCTCCCGATGAGCAGGGAACCCGATGTGGGACTCGATCCCAGGACTCATGACCTGAGCCGAAGGCAGACCCTTAATGGACTGAGCCACCCAGGCGCCCCATCATGAAAATTCTTGGAAGTGTATTACTTTAGTTGTTTTCTTTAGGCACGGTACCAGAAAACCTGGGGTACAAATGTATGACTGGAATTATTTTACTATATAGGAGGTTCTGCTTTACAGTAAATTTAACTGTATTCTTCACTTTTGTTTCCTTGAATGTTGTTGGTTACATAAATAAGTTTAAGGGAAGACTTTCAAAGAATAAAAATTAATTATATTACATAACCAGAATCATTATTGTGTTTTTGGTTAACACAAGTATTAACTGTCATGACCTTAAACCTATGTCCAGTCCGACAAGGCCACAAAAGGATTCTAACAGATGTCATTTTAATCCTGAGGGATTTGTGTCACTCACAAATAGGGAGCACAGAAAAGTGATTCCAAAAAGAATGAAACAGTAAACAGATTAATTGAATCCAATCAAGTCATGTAACAACCTGTCTAGAGGGGTAGACTAATGAATTAAGTCTGTCTAAGTTGATTCTAAGGAAATAAGGCTGTAAGGTACCCTATTTTAGAACAAAAAACTATAGAATAGAGCTCTGTGTGTGCCACTAGTTTTGGGCAAAGATCCACTCACCATCTTAGCTAAGGACAACTTTGGTCATTAAGAAACCATGAATTGAGAAAGCAACCTCCAAGATTATAAGTATCTTAACCCAAAAACATTCACAACAAAGTTTATAAAACGTTTAAGAGAAGTAAGCTCATATATTGGTATTTTTGAAAATTAAAGAATCTGTGGGGCCCCTGGATGGCTCAGTTGGTTAAGTGTCCGGCTCCTGATTTCGGCTCAGGTCATGATCTCAGGATCGGGGGGGTGAGCTCTGCACTGGGCTCCCCACTGGGTGGGACGCCTGCTTGAGATTCTCTCTGCCCGTCCCCCTGCTTATGCACACTCTCTCTTTAAAACAAATAAATCTTGAAAAAAAAAAAAACAAAATTAAAGAATCTGTATATATTTGATATTTAGTTGTGTCTAATGTTTAAGAGAACTAGGTCAGATAGAATAACAGATATAATTTGTGGTGCCAATTTAAATAATGTAATTGAGAAAATGAGTTCAGACTTGTATTTTATTTTATTTTATTTTATTTTATTTTTAAGATCTTATCTACTTATTTGACAGAGAGAGAGCACAAGTAGGCAGAGCAGTAGGCAGAGGGAGAGGAAGAAGCAGGCTCTCTACCAATCAGGGAGCCTGATGCGGGGCTCGATCCCAGGACCCTGGGATGATGACCTGAGCTAAAGGCAGACACTTAACCAACTGAGCCACCCAGGCGCCCCCAGACTTGTATTTTAAAATGTACAAAATACCACTGGAATACCTAAGAGAATTTAAATCTTAGCATACATATAAGTTTTCATTCATCAGATTTATTTAAGTACTCAGGAAGGGTTTTTTTTTTTGTCAGTCAGACAACTGAAATACCTTTTATTTTTTAAAGATCTATTTATTCTAGGGAGAGAGAGCACAAGTGGGAAGGACAGAGGGAGAGCTAGAGAGAGAATCTCAAGCTGACACCACAATGAGCAAATCTGACACAGGGCTCCATCTCACGACCCCGGGATCACTACCGGAGCCCAAATCAAGTGTCAGAGACTCAACCAACTGTGCCACCGAGGTGCCTTTTAAATATTTTTAAAAATTTACTTTTAATTGTGTGAGTGCTGTTTAAAATATTTAAGAAAAATTAATTAATAAGGTTTGAAAATGTGATTACACAGAGAACTCCTTAAAAGTAACTATTCAAATTGTCTACAAGTACAATAAAAGAACTAAATTGACCTTAGAAGCTTAAGAACTAGGTTTTAGAACTTATATATTTTTTATTTTTTTTGTTAAAGATTTTTTATTATTTATTTATTTGTCAGAAAGAGAGAGCACAAGCAGGCAGAGTGGCAGACGGAGGCAGAGGGAGAAGCAGGCTCCCTGCTGAGCAAGGAGCCCGATGTGGGACTCGATCCCAGGACCCTGGGATCATGGCCCGAGCCGAAGGCAGCTGCTTAACCAACTGAGCCACCCAGGCGTCCCTAGAACTTTTAATTTAATAAAAATCTTAAAATAATTTTCAATAACCTTTACTGAATACAATAATACCTCAGCAGCCATTTAAAAAAAAAAAAAAAACTATTTTAGGAAAAGAAAAGAGAGAGACAGCACACGAATGGGAGGGGCGGAGGGAGAATCTCAAGCAGACTCTTCACTGAGCATGGAGCTGATGCAGGCCGGACATGGGGCTCAATCTCACGACCCTGAGATCAAGACCTGAGCCGAGATCAAGACCTGAGCCGAAATCAAGAGTTAGATGCTCAAAAGGAACTGCACTACCCAGAGGCCCCAGAGGCCAAATGGTCCCAGAGGCTATTCTTTTTAAAAGTTAGGAGAAAATTAATTAGACAAAGTTTTCTTAGATACAATATCAAATGGAAAAGGGGACCATCTTGCATGGTTGATGGGAAGGCAAACTGGTGCAGCTGCCCTGGAAAATAGTATGGAGGTTCCTCAAAAAAGTTAAAAATAGAGCTACCCTATGATCAGGCAATTGCACTAGTAGGTATTTATCCAAAGGATACAAAAATAGTGATGCCAAGAGGCACATGCACCCCAATGTTTATAGCAGCAATGTCCACAATAGCCAAACTATGGAAAGAGCCCAGATGTCCATCTACACATGAGTGGATAAAAGATATGGTGTGTACACACATACACACACACACACACACACACACACACACACACACACGAATATTATGCAGCCATCAAAAAGAATGAAGTCTTGCCATTTGCAACAACGTGGATGGAATTAATAAAGGGTATTATGCTGAGTGAAATATGTCAGTGAGTAAGACAAATACTATATGATTTTACTCATATGTGAAATTTAAGAAACAAAACAGATGAACGTAGGGGAAGGAAAGGAAAAATAAAAAAGATGAAAACAGAGAGGGAGACAAACAGTTGCCTGAGGATGGCATTGCCCTGTGGAGAAGCATGTGGGAGTGATTATAAAGGGACGTGAGAATTTGGAGATGATGGATATGTTCATTACCTGTATTGTGATGATGATTTCACAGCTGCATACATATTTCATAACTTATCAAATTGTATACTTTAAATATGTATAGTTTATTATATACATATGTCAATTATTCATCAATAACACTGTTTAAAAGAGGAAAAATGATCTAAATTTGATAAAAGCAAGACAGCATTGCTTTTCTTTGTCCCATGAAGTTGTCTGAATTTTTTTTTTTGTCAGAAGAAGCCAAGCCCCAACTTCAGGTAACACAGGCTTTTAAAAAACAAAACAAAACAAAACAAAACCAAAGACTTGTTTTCTAAAAGTTAACTTTTCCCACTTAAAAAAAAAAAATCTCTAAGACTACAAAAAAAAAATCTATGGTAAGGTCTAAGATCTTCCCTCCTCAAACAGCCAAAGCATATCTAAGATGCCATGTAACTTAGATGTTCGTAAAATTAGAATTTGTGCCTTGATAACACAATCTTTTAAAAACCCATTATTCAAGATAGCAATCCTTTGTTTTTCTCTCAGCTTTTATTTCGTAAACATTTAAAACCAAAATGATAATCACAATAATTAGAGGACACATTAAATAATGTGAAATTATTTCTACCTTTTAACTACTGATACAGAATGGCTGACACCAAGACAGATATATGCAAAGTAAAAACAATAAAAGCACTATCATAATTCTAGAAGAATAAAAGCTGATCTCCCTAAATAAATAAATACATTACAATTTCCTTCCATTAAGGTATAGGAAAAGTAGATCAAATAGTGGGGGAAAAACATTATTGCCTAATATAGTTAGGAAAGATTAAGGAAGAATTGGGATTTTTTAGGAGAAAAATAGATAAAATTCAGTGAAGTTTTAATTGGATGTTGCCACAAAATATAAAACAGCATGTGTGTAAACATTTTTATTGAAGTTGGAGCAATGCTTAATATTTGTCAACTTTTCCATTTTACTCTTCCAGTGAGAGAAGAGAAACTAAAACAAACACAAGTCTAAACTGCCTTTCTGAGCCTCTGGCTCATGTCAACCACTTATCTAAATAGAAATCATATATGCCTGTTCCCTGCTTTCAAAGACAGCTTCAAAAAATAAGAAGAAAAACTCTGGAATTCTGTACTCTCTCTCTCTCTGTCATTTAAACTTAGGAGGAAAGTAAATGGAGGGAAAAATCCCTAATTTCACGTGTTACATTTCTCCTCACCAACTGGGAAGTACCAACGGAAAGTACTGTAATGGTAGAATTTCAGTTCTGAGTATTGTCTTTCTACATCACCCCGCCTCCCCACCCACTCACTTTTGCTAAGATCATTGCCTTTTTTTTTTGTCAGACCTTTGGAAATGCCTCCTGAAGGATCATTGCTTTAGAGTACTTACTGGTCTTCCTCAAGAAATGTAGACTTAAAATATATTGGAGGGGGCAGCCACTAAAGGAAACAAATATGTATAAAGCATAAAAGACTAAGAAAAAAATTCATATTTGTCCCTTGTATCATAATAAACAAATTAGTGTGGTAGGTAGAACTTTGAGATTGCCCTGAACGTTCCTTCCATGTTGTGAACGGCCTATGTAGAGGGCACATGGCAAAGACCCAGAGGTGGCCTACAGGAGCAGTGTACTCCAGCCAACAACCAGCAAGAAAATGGTCTTGCAATCACGAGGAACTGAATTCTAACAACCAGGGAGCATGGCATAGGATTCAGAGCCTCAGAGGACACTGTAGTCCCAACTGACATCTTGATATCAGTCTGGTTAGATCCTAAAAGGGGAACCAGTTAATCTACACCCAGACTCCTGACCAACAAGAAATGTAAAATCATAAATGTGTTGCTTTAAGATGCTAAATTTTAAGCTGATAATTTGCTACACTAGAAAACTAATACAGATTTTGGTACCTGAACACAGGATGCTGTATTAACAATAAAAACTTGAGAGTGGCTTTGGAATTGGATATTGAATAGAAGCTGAGAATTTTGAGAAGTATGATAGGGAAATTCTAACTTGCCTTGGATAAATTTTTAATAGATATCTGGACCTTAATCTGGATGCTGCTGGTAAGGACTCAGAAGGAAATGAGGAACATGTTACAGGCATACCTTGGAGATATTGCAGGTTCAGTTTCAGACCACCACAATAAAGTGAGTATTGAAATAAAGCAAGTCAAATGAAATTTCTGGTTTCCCAGGGCAGATAAATTATGTTTACACTATAATCTACTAAGTGTGCAATAGCATCATGTTTAAAAAAAAATCACTGTATATACTTTAACTTAACTTTAGTGCTAAAAAATGCTAAGTGCTATCTAAACTTTCAGTGAGTTGTCATCTTTTTGCTGGTAGAGGGTCTTGCCTTGATGTCGATGGCTGCTGACTGATCAAGGTGTTGGTTGCTAAAGGCTGGGGTGGCTGTGGCAATTTCTTAAAATAAGACAACATTGAAAATGCCACATTGATGGACTCTTTCAGCATTGCACCCATAGTAGAACTAAAACCGGAGTCAAGCAGGGGCACCTGGATTACTCATTCGGTTGAGTGTCTGACTGTTGATTTCTGCTCAGGTCATGATCTTAGGGCTGTGAAATGGAGCCCCGCGTTGGGCTAAATGTTCAGCAGGGAATCTTCTCGAGATTCTCTCTCTCCTTCTTACTGCCCCTCCATCCCTCCCATGTGAGCTCTCTCTCTCTCTTAAATAAATAAATCTTTAATAATAAATAAAATAAAAACTGGAGTCAATCCTCTCAAACCCTGTTGCTGCTTTATCAACTAAGTTGATTTAATATTCTAAATCTTTTGCTTTCATTTTGACAATCTTCACAGCATCTTCACCAGGAGTAGATTGTATCTCAAGAAACCATTTTCTTAGCTCATCCATAAGAAGCAACTCTTCATCTCTTAGTTTTATCATGAGATTAAAGCAATTCAGTCATATCTTTAGGCTCCATTTCTCATTCTAGTTCTTTTGCTATTCTGCCATAGCTGCAGTTACTTCCTCTACTTGCGCTCCTCAAAGTCATCCACCATCTGCGGCTCAGAATCCTATGCCAAAGTCAACTTCTTCCAAAAAGTCCTATTAATGTTGATATAGTTACCTCTTCCCATGAATCATGGGAAGACATGACATCCAGAAAGGTCAATACTTTTTGGAAAGCTTTCAATGTATTTTTCACAGGCCCATTGCAGGAATCAGCATCTATGGCAGCTATAATCCTTACAAAATGTATTTCTTAAATAGAAAGTCACAGATTGTCCTTGATTTATGGGCTGCAGAATGTGTGCCAGCAGGCATGAAAACAACATTAATTTTGTACATCTCCATCAGAGCTCTCAGGTGACCAGGTGCATTGCCAATGAGCAGTGATATTTTGAAAGTTATCTTTTTTCCTGAGCAAGTAGGTCTCAACAACGGGCTTAAATATTCAGTAAACCATGTTATGGATTTGTTGTCATCCGGGCTTTGTTGTTCCATTGAGGTACAGGCAGATTAGATTTCAAATAATTTTTAATGGCCCGAGGAATTTCAGAATGGTTGAGTATTGGCTTCAACTGAAAGTCAGCAGCTGCACTACCCTTAACAATAGAGTCAGCCTGTCCTTTGAAGCTTTGAAGCCAGGTATCACCTTCTCCTCTCTAAGCTATCAAAGTCCTAGATGGCATCATCTTCCAATAGAAGGCTGTTTCATCTACATTGAAAGCTGTTTACCGATGCCTTCATTAATCATCTTAGTTAGATCTTCTGGATAACTTGCTGCAGCTTCTACATTAGCACCTGATGCTTCACTTTGACTTTTATATTACAGAGATGGCTTCTTTCCTTAAACCTCATGAAATAACCTTTGCTAGCGTCCAACTTCTCTTCTGCACCACTCTTCTCTTCCTCACCACTCTCAGCTTTCAGAGAACTGAAGAGAATTGGGGCCATGCTCTGGATTAGGCTTTGACAAGGGGATGTTGTGTGGCTGGTTTGATCTTCTATCTTCTATCCAGGCCAATAAAACTTTCTCCATATCAGCAATAAGGCTGTTTCACTTTCTTATCATTGCTGTGTTTCACTAGAGTAGCACTTATTAATTTCCCCTCAAGAACTTTCCCTTTGCATTTACAACTTAGTTAGCTGTTTGGCACAAGAGACCTAGCTTTTCGCTTATCTTGGCTTTTGACATGCCTTCCTCACTAAGCTTAATTATTTCTAGCTTTTGATTTCAAGTGAGAGACATATGACTCTTCCTTTCAGTTAAAAGCCATTGTAGAGTTATTAATTAGCTTAATTTCAGTATTGTTGTGTCTCAGGGAATAGGGGAATCCGAGGAGAGGGAGAGAGATGGGGGAACTGTCAGTTGGTGGAGCAGTTAGAGTACATGCAATGTTTGTTGATTGGTACAATGTGTGGCATCCCAAAACAATTACAATAGTAAAAGCAAAGATTACTGATCACACAGCACCATAACAAAATAATTAAAAATTTGAAATCTATAAGAGCAAATACTGCTGGAAAAATGGCACTGACAGACTGGCTCAAGGCAGGGTTGGCACAAACAATCAACTTCCAAAAAAAAAAAAAAAAAAAAAAAAGGAAAAAGCAGTATCTGCAGAGTGCAATAAAATGGAGTATGCCTATACTGGAAATTGGAATAAGGGGAATCCTTGTTACGTAGTAGCGGAAAGCTTGGCAACATTGTATCCTACAGTTATATGGAAAGCAGAACTTATCAGTGATAAAACTGGATATATAACTAAGGACATTTCCAAGTGAGGTGTTGAAGGTGTTGTCTGGCTCACTTTTGTTCTTCATAGTAAAATGCAAAAGGGAAGAGATAAATTGAGGACATAGCTACTAAAGAGAAAGGAACCGGGCCTAGATGATTTCTAAAATGCCCAGCCTCTCCAGATAGAAAGATGCTAAAAATAAAAAATGGTTAACAAAAGCACAATGGAGAAAAAGATAACCTTTTTTTTTTTTTTTAAATATTTTATACTTATTTGAGAGAGAGAGCCCATGAGTGTAAGTGGGGGGTTGGGGGGCAGAGGGGGAGGTAGAGCGACAAGCAGACTCCACAATAAGCATGAAGCCCAACAGAGGGCCCGATCTCACCACCCTGAGATCATGACCTGAGCCCAAATCAAGAGTTGGAGGCTTACCTGACTGAGTCACTCAGGCACCCCCAAAAGAGGACTGCCTAATAAGATTTCAAAAAGATCAAAAGGCCAAAGATTTAGTCACACAAAGGACCCTTTCAATATTTTGAGGGCCTCTAGTAAACTTTGGAGTTGTTCCTTAGCCATCTCAGCAGGAGGCAAAGACAGAAAAAAAGGATTATTTCATTTCTCGAAAACCCTGCAAGTGTAGCTTTTGTCAAATTCAGTGAATCCCTGTGAAATCCACTCAAAAACCAGAGTTTGAGGAAATTGTTTCAGCATAAACACTACCACTTTGAACTAAAAGGAAACAGAAGGAATATAAAATAGAAAAAGGCTGTTGGACTCCTCCCAAATGCCATTGGCAGAAAGAAGTCTGATAAAACCAAGCAACTACAAACATATGTAACCTAGAAAAGGAAGAATGTTTCAGAAGGCAGAACCAGGACTGGGAGGGCAGAGTTGAGAGCCATGAATGTCTGTTCCCAGGCTTTGAAACCTAACCCAATCCAGCTGGAGTCTGCCAACATGGATTTCAGAACTGTTATGGACCAGTGACTCCTTTTTTAACTTTCCATTCTGTCCTTGCCTATTTTGAACCATAATGTCTGCAATAATTATCCCATGCCTGTACCACCATTTTATGTTGGGACACTCTTAATTTTACAGGTTCACAGATGACAAACAGGAGCCTCACCTACATTTAATTTAGATGATTTAGATAAGACTTTGAACTTTGAGCTGATGCTTTAATAAGATGAGAACCCTGGGAACCATGGGAACAGGTGGTTTTTGCTTCTGTGTATGTAAGGCGTGGGGAGACATGAATACTTGGGGTCGAGAGGGTAGACTGTGGTAGGCAGAATTCTGAGGTGGACTCCTGCCCCTCTGGTATACCAGACCTGTATAATACTCTCCCCTTGAGTGTGAGCAGGACCTATCAGTATCAAAGGATAGTCGCTCAGTTGATTAGGTTACGTTAAAGAAGACTCTGTTGGAGCCGATTGTTTGTTTGTTTGTTTTTATTTTTTTTCCCAAATACTTTTATTTTTTCAGTGTTACAAGATTCATTGTTCGTGTACCACACCGAGTTCTCCATGCAATACGTGCTATTTGTTTGTTTTTAAAGATTTTATTTATTTATTTGACAGAAAGCACAAGCAGGGGAGTGACAGGCAGAGGGAGAAGGAGAAGCTGGTTCCCTGCGGAACAGAGATTCTGACATGGAGCTCAATCCCAGGACCCTGGGATCATGACCTGAGCTGAAGGCAGATGCTTAAATGACTGAGCCACCCAGGCGCCCACTTCATGTTTTAATTGACAAAGCAATTTGCACAGAGGTGCCTTTTATAATACTCTCTTTGGGATGTAATGTTAGATGGTCCAGAAAGATTGACCAAAGCTCGTGCTACTCCAAAGTGAAGTACTCACACAAGCAAGACAAACAGTGACAGTCTATTAAAGAGAGTCCTGCTACTTTTCTGATTTTCTACCATTTAGCCTTCTCATAATCAAGCAGTACGTCCATTTATGATTTAATTGATAAGAACCTGACTTTTAGAGGTGTTAGAAGACAGAAGGGAAGAAACAGAAAAAGAAAACTTACCTATTCAGCAAATACTAGAATATTGAAGGTGAAAGTGATGTCTATCTTCTCCTCTTGTCCTTTCTCGCAAATCTATTAAATCTAAAAAGTTCGGGTAAATTTACACTTTGGTAAAATAAAGTAGCAGGAGTCATTCTATGTTAATGTGGACAAAATCAACTTTGATCTAGAGAAAATAAATGAAAAGAGTAAGCCCAAAGAACTTCAGAAGCACAGAGGAAGCATAATAAATCTAAGCATATTCCAGTAGTTCCAACAATAATTACAACTTAATATACAGAGATAGTAAAAATTCTACTTCAACTGCTCTGTTCTAAAAATGATATTTGATAATACCAATTTCCACTTTGAAATGTTTTATATAACGCTTCAACCTTAAGAATAACTAATTTTTATATCTAAGTAATAAATTCAACAAAGCTAAAACCCAAATCTAAAAGCAATAAGCAGCAACAGAGATATTCATATTGAATGCTGTTGTTCATTATGTCATTTTCATATTATTTCACATAATATAATTGTGACTAAATTAGATTATTGTTATAGTTTAAGTAGTAACATGACTTATAAAAACTCATGAATTTAATTTCAAACCATGAGGTTTGGGCTATTCTCTTATTCTGTTGGGAATCCAACTAACTCCAAAAGGATGTATTTCTCAATGCGCAGTTTTTATATCTATAATTTTAATTTAATTAACTACACAGTTCTCCTGTGTAACTGTCATAAATAAGAATGAGTAATATGCAAAACAGTGGAGACCTTTTTACATAAGATAAAGGAATTCTGGCTTATAGACTAAATGACAAAATCACTTTGGATATATTATTCAAATTTACTGTTAATGTATTACAGATTAGAACTGGAATAATATGCTCCATTACAATTCACTTGTCAAAATTCTGACTTTAATTTCTGACTACATCACATCATCTCTTCTAACTCTAATCAATGCAGCTCAGTGTCAGAATTTTTACTCATATAATCTCCATCATTCTCATAAAGCAAGTATTCTCTATATCCAGTTTTTATTGGAGAATACACCTGCTACCAAGACTTCACCTAATCACATGAAGGCAGTTTATTTCTAAATCTAGCTCCAGCCTTGAGATAGCCTTGTTGTAAATAAGATTTTCAATTTTAACTATGTATTGTCCCATTTTTCCCAGAATAGATACTGTCCTTTGAAATCAAATTCAATAAATCTAAAGCCTAAAACAGTCTTTTTCTCCGAATTAGCCACTCTGTTTCAAACAGACTAAGGGGACCACTATTTCTCCAGTGGCCAGGCTTGAGGTCCCACTTCTTTGTCTTCTTTTTTCCTCCCTTTCCTCTTCATCTTGTCACCAAAAACTGTTGCTTATCCACTCTTAATCTCTCCCAAATTTATCTTTCTTTCAAGTCTCATTTTTCCTACTATCCATTCTTTCCCCTTATTTTGTATGTATACATACTTCTGAATTTTTTGAAAAAGTGATTATTCTGTAAATATAGTTCTTTGACTTGTTTTCTTCACTCCAAAATATTTTGTGAGAGTCATCCATGTTCATTCGTGTTGCTTATTCACTTTCACAACTGATTAGGATTTCATTGTTACAATTTGGATTGTTTCTAGTTTTTTGCTAACAAAAATAATGTTGCTATGAACATTTTGTATGCATAATTGAGTAGAAATTCTGGGCCATATAGTATGCACATCTTTGACACTTGGATAAAGCCGAGTTTCTTTTCTTTTTTTCTTTGTTTAAAAGAATTTATTTATTTATTTGTCAGAGAGAAAGAGAGAGAGAGCACAAGCAGGGGGAGTGGCAGGCAGAGGGAGAAGCAGGCTCCTTGCTGAGCAGGGAGCCCAGTAAGGGACTCAGTCCCAGGCCCCCGGGATCATGATCTGAGCTGAAAGCAGAGAGGCTCAACTGACTAAGCCAGCCAGATGTCCCTGATTATACTTTCAAAGCCCAATTTATTTCATTCACTTAAAGACTTAGACTCCCATCATTAGAAACAGATGAATTATATTCACAACAAATAGGGAAGGTTTTTCTAGCTTTCGTTTGCTTACTTTAAAAAGGATTTTATGTATTTATTTAGTTATTACCAAAAACTCCACAAGCTTGCATTCTGCATTCCGTAATTCTCTCTCAAAACTACAGTATCTGGTTTTGAAGAGTTACACTTATTAATGTTAGCCCCCCCAAAAACTCTAACCTAAAGTAAATGATAAAAATAATACTTATAATTTATGTCGACTGATCTATAAGGTATGGAATAGGGCAACTGCCCTAGTTTTCATACCGTACCAGTCTAAAGATAAATTCAACAGAATTATACCATGCTGTATGGTAATTACCCAATCTGTAATTCAGAAGGAATAAAATAAAATAACCTAACATGACAGGGTTGCAGTATTAACTCATGACCTTTTGGAGACAAAGTAAAAATTTTAAGAAGGAATAATGTTTCTTTAAGATTCTGTCTGTTATGAATTCCATTGTAAACAATGAAATACAAAATGTATTAAGGTCAATTAAAATGTATTAAGGGGGATGCCCGGCTGACCAGTCCATAAAATGTGAGACTCTTGATCTCTGTCTGGGTTGTTAAGTTTGAGCCCCATGTTGGGTGTAGAAATCTGGGGAAAAAAAAAACAACAAAAACGTATTAAGGACAGAACTCCTGGGGCACGTGGGTGGCTCAGTGAGTTAGGTGCCTGCCTTTGGCCCAGGTCATGATCCCAGGGTTCTAGGATCGAGTCCCACATCTGGCTCCTTGCTCAGTGGGGAGCCTGCCTCCCCCCTCCCTCTACCTGCTTCTCCTCCTGCTTGTGCTCTCTCTCTCTGTCAAATAAATAAATAAAATCTTAAAAAAAAAAAAAAAGGACAGAACTCCTAGCACATCTGCTATTACTAGTTGGATTACAACTACTGATTTTATTAGAAAAAGGAGGAAGGAAAGAAGTGGAAGAGGGAGAGGGACGAAGAGAAAGGAGAAGATGAGTGACAAAGGAACAACATCAAAAGAATGAGAAAGAAAAAGAAAGAAATCTAGCTTCACTTTAGCCCTTATGTCTCTTTATGTATAGGTTCCCAAACATTTCAGTGAAACTCTGGACCAGCTGTGTTTTAATAATGAAGAGTTTCTCAGATTTTAGAAAACTAATGCTGTGCTTATACTATATATTATGAAACATTTCCAGCAAAGGTCTGGATCAGCATCCAGTAGCCCAATACATGAACATTTCTGTGGCAAACTTACTAATATTCACACTAAGTGAGATAAATAAAAACTATAAATAGTCTCAAGTTGAGTCAGTTTTTGTCACCAAAAAAGTTCAGGTCAGGTTTGCCTTCAAATTTGTTACAAAAATGTTTTTGCTTTTTCTGGAATTGCAGATAAGGGATTGCAAACATAAATTTCACTGAAGAGGCTCACTAGCTTTATAAGAAATTCTATGATCTTAGGGAACACTTTGGCATAATCCTAGGGATTTGAGAATGGAATTGAACCCAATTACAATTTATATGGTAAAGTCAAGTTTATACTTAAGGACTATGTTTTTGAAAGTGGAGATTAAAATTTAAAAAAATTAAATATTCTATTTCCTATTGTGAATGTAATAGTTTTGGGTCCACTAATTGTTAAAGTGATCACACCCCTAACAAAGGGCTTTCTGCTTACATTCATAGCTTGCAGTGTGAACCCCACATGTGTACCCCAGGCCAAGTTTTGTCTGTCTTCTGAGTATAAGGAATTCAATAAGCCAGTGAGACACTGGAAGTACAAGATCCAGGCAGAGGTAGTGGGTAGCCTACACAACAGAAGGTTACATTGTAAATCTACGTTTTAGGGATAAATAGGAGAGGCTTCCAGAGACAATAAAAATATAAACAAAAGAGGGAAATCTTCAACAGTAATCAAGCAGTTGTAAACACTCAGGTAATTAGAGGGAAACAGAGCTGGGGCTACAAAGTAGTAATAGTTTTTTGACATTTATTCCTAAACTTACTTCCAAAATAGTGACTTTATCTGTTTGAGAAGATCTAAGGGTATCTGCAGCTGGCTAGGTCTCCAGTAATCTGGGTTGTAGAAACAAGACTTAAACACTGGTATCTGGTTAATGAGCGTGGTGGTAAATTAATTATGTTCTGTGTTTTTATTACTTAAGGAGAGTGTGACTCAGTATATATGAACACTATGATTCAAAGAACATGATGCTTAGTATTTTCTGGGTTTTGTTATTTATATTATATCATATGTAATATTCATGACATCCTAGTCTAAATAGATGGAAACCTTCCAAATCACTTCTGTTGTACTATATAAATAAAATACTTCATTTACCTAAATGGGTGAAATATCTGGGCATGTTCTCAACTTTGAGTCCCTCCTGAAACAGTCCCACTTTCATTTTTAAAGGTATTAGGGCACTATACAAATACTGCAAAAGATCACTGCAACACAGGGCTCAAGAGGTAGAGTTTTCTTTTTTCTTCTTAAAGTTCTTCATTTCCAAAGTCCTCATTTGAAACTGGGCTTTGGTTAAAGGGACTTAATTTTGTGAAATGTTTTATCTAAGAATGGACACTAAATTACTGACACTGTTTAAAGTGAAGTATGTTTATTCTCTTCAGTCCTATTGTAAGAACTTTGCAAATAACATATTTATATTAGAAATATATTTTATTATAATATATATTATGTATATAATATATAAATAATATATAGATAATATATTAGAAATATATTTTTCTCCCTGAGGCCAAACTGCAAAACAAACAAACAAAATGAGAAAAGTTTCACTTTTGAAATGAGCTAATTGGCAGACTGAGTATAATACAGGAGATATTCAGCTCGGTAACAGTGCTGTTCAGTAACACAGGAAAGTATTGTATTATCTCAACAATTCCATGAGGTAGGTACTATGATTATTTCCTGTTACAAATGAGGAGTTGAGGCACAGAGATTAAATAACTGGCCCAGGATTATGCAGCTAGTACATTGTGGAGCTGGGATGTGAACTCAAGCACTACGAATATCTTCATCTGAAAATGAGGATTGCCAAGTTAGTACATGCAATAGTGTTTGAACATGTGCCTGGCACATAACAATTGCTTAATAAATGTTAGCTATTATTATTAAAAATTGGATTATGACATCTCAATAAATTATAAAAAAACCTGGATTTTTCAATCTTTCTGGCAGCTCACATATGGAAATTTGATAAAGAAAAGGGGCATGTAGGCTGCATTTTTATAAAGAAACTAGGCTGAGATGGGCTGAACTACAGATGAAGAAAGAAAATTCATGCTCTTTGATCTTTTAAATATTTAATACAAGGGTAAATCTTAACTTGAAGAAGAAAAAGGCACTGCTGGCTGTTTTAGTAAGCAAACATGCTGAAACTCCATTAAAATACAGATAGAAAAGAGAGACAATTCTGGAAGCCTTCCATATCCTGAGGCCTTTCACTGCTTTAGGAGGAGTGGAAAGAGAGCAGTGGGGAAGAGACCCAAATACAACTCCTATTGCCATATTATGTTTCCATATTTCTAAATGTCTTTTCTACATCTCTTGATTATTACATATGACTTACGGTGGGGGTTTTCTTTCTTTTCTTTTTAAGATTTTATGTATTTATTTGAAAGAGAGAGAGTGAGAGAGAGCATGAGTGGGGGTGGGGCAGAGGGAGAAGAACAAGCAGACTCCCAGCTGGGCAGGGAGCCCACTGCTTGATCCCTAGGGTGGCTGGATCCCAGGACCCTAGATCCCAGGACCCAGATCATGACCTGAGCCAAAGGCAGCCGCTTAGCTGACTGAGTCACCCAGGTGCCCCTATGGTAGGGCTTTCCTAAGAGTAATATTTATAAATAAGGAGAGAATTTTTACAGCTAAATTTTAGAAAATTGAATTCCAAAATAAGGAATTACTGTTTTTAATTCTGCTTCAATACTTCTGATTAGGTCATGGAAAAAATCTCAGTTTAATGCTAGTTTGTTTTACTTGCTAATCTCCCTTTTAACAAACAGAGACATGTCCTGAGCTTGAAACCTTGCTGCACAGGCAGGCCACCCTATCATAGTTGACATTTTGTAACATGATTATGTTTTCATGTATCAAAATGGTATTGACTTTTGCACTTACCTTCCAGAAATGGGACATCTGACTGGTTTTCCATATAAAGAAATAATACTGATCTAACTTTCCTTTTTAAACGAATTCAAGCATGAAAATGAGGTAATTTTAAAATATTAAGTAAATGGCATTAAGATATAACAAAGATTATAGTATAATGGTAGTATTCAAACAAATACAGTAGGAGAAATACAAGCTAATTCTATTCTTGAGGGGAAAATAGGTGAAGATGACAAGCATGTCATTTCTAAAATTCAAAACTGAATTTGTGATTTTAACTACTAAGTCTCTCCTCCAGTGTTCCCCATTGTGAAATGGAACTAAGCCATTTATTCAGGTCACAAACTTTAGAATCACCTGACCTCTAACTCTCCCTCATATCCCATATTCAATCTATTAGAAAATACTAGTAGCTCTTATTTCAAATTATGTCTTGAATCTCTCTGACAAGTCTCATGACTTCTATTGCTACCTTACAACCTTGGTTACTATACATTGTCTGGAAGAGTGCTGTCGTCAAACTGCCTGTGATGATGGATATGTCCTACATTTGTGCTGTCTAGTATGATGAAGTTACTAGCCACATGTGGCTATTGAGCCGTTGAAATACGGCTAGTGCAAGAGAGGAACTGAATTTTAAAATTTTACCTAATTTTAGGGGCACCTGGGTGGCTCCATTGGTTAAGCATGCAACTCTTGATTTCAGCTCAGGTCTTGATCTCAGGATCATGAGTTCAAGCCCCACATTTTTTAAGTAAAAAAACAAAACATTTACTTAGTTTTAATTAATTTAAATGGTCACATTTAACTTGTGGCAACTGTACTGGACACTGAAAGTCTAGAAGACTATAACAGAGGGGTTATAATGGGTTTCTTTGCTTCCTCCCTTACCCCCTTGTACTTTATGATAGTAGCTACAGTGATCCTGTTTAAATGTAGATCTAATAATGTCATTCCTCTGCTTCATGGTTTCTCACCTCACTTAGAATGAAATCTCAGATCTCTACTCAGTTTTATAGCTCCCTACATAATTTTTCTCCAGGCTACCTCTCTACCTCAACTACTCTCTCACTTTCAGTCCTGACATACTCAATTCTAGTTACAGTGACCCAAGCCCTTGCATTTGTCTGTAACACTCCTGTCTCAAATATCCACAAGGCTGAGCCTCCTCACTTTATTCAGTCCTTGATCAATTACCTCACAGAAAGGTGTTCCTTGAGCACCCAATCTAAAATAGGAGCATCACCTCGCTCTCTCTCATATCCTTATCCAAATATATAATATTTCACAGCATTTACAATACCTGACCATATATTACAGATTTAATCTTTATTGAAATGTCTCTTACAGCCAAATGTAAACCTTATGAGGATGGAGATTTTGTCTCTATCGTTAAATGGTATATCCCCCATATGTCTAGGACAGTGTCTGACACACAGTAGATTCTCAATAAATATTTGTGGAATGACTGAATAAACTTAGATCTCATTTAACCTCTCTTAGTCTCACATTAATATAAAAAATGTTTGTTCAGTGCTCATTATTTATAAGGCATTGCATTAGACGATGTGGGTAATTTAAATTGACAGCAGCCTAAACCTTGTAAACTAGATCACCATTGGAAAAAATCTTCAAGTTCCTTAAATCCTAAAATGTTGATTCTATGACTTCAGCTGGAATTAGTTGAGACTTTCTCATGAGGACGAGATTAGGAATATAGAGCATGTCTGTCCTCTAATATAACATTTGCCATCTGGCAGGATGCCTGGGTGGCTCAGGTCATGATCCCAGGGTCCTGGGATTGGGTCCCACAATGGGCTTACTCATTGGGGAGCCTGCTTCTCCCTCTGCCTGCAGCTCCCCCTACTTCTACTCTCTTTCTCTCTGACAAATAAATAAATAAAATCTGTAAAACATATGCCATCTGGAAGGAGTAGTCTTTTCACAGTATTCCTAACAGAATACAGAAATGTGACTAATGAGTTAAAATTAGGTAGTTTTTAGTTCAATATATAGACTTTCCAACAATATTGAAAAACTCTTGAGGTAATATCAATAAAGTGGTCAAGCAGAGGGAAATAACTATATGTAGGGGATGACATATTTTCTTTTACTAGGTGAGTGGAATGGCCTTCAGTGACCTCTAACATATTTTCCAAGTCTAAGATTATACTGATTGTAAAATGCTATAATGAATGCAAGTTAATACATCAGTCATTTTCTGGCAAGTTGCTTCCTGCTTGTTACAAGTAATAAGTCTCAAAGCTGACAGGTAGCAAGGAATGAAAATGAGAGTCAAAATAGAGTTAACACACAAATTATCTACTGAATAATTAAGAATACTCTGTACCTATATTATAGAAATATACCCAACTAACAGGTTGAATCATATGAAATTGACCATATATGACCATTTTCATGGTTCAACTTAAAAACAACTTGCTAGATTTTATTACCACAGTCACAGTGTTATTTCTGCATCAGTGCTATTAGAGAGTCAGTCAGTCATTTAAAAATATTTGGTTAAGAACAGGGCGCCTGGGTGACTCAGTTGGTTAAGCACCTGCAATCGGCTCAGGTCATGATCCCAGAGTCCTGGAATCAAGACCTACATTGGGCTCCCTGCTCAGTGTGAAGTCTGCTTCTTCCTCTGCTCCTCACCCCGCTCGTGCTCTCTCACTCTCTCTCTCAAATAAATACATAAAATCTTCTAAATATAAATAAATAAATAAAAATATTTGGTTAAAAAAAAACAAAATCAATTCAATAGCAAGTGCTTTTTTCTAAAATTTCACTTAGACCAACTAAATAGAGGTCCTTAGTTCCAGGCAGTAGACCATAACAGAGTCGGTCTTAAAATCTACAACTAATAGGTCAATTAATTCTTAAGATCTTAAAAAACAGCTAAAACAAATTGTGTACTAAAATATGTGTTAGTACTAAACATGTAGTTCAGTAGCAGATTCAAAATTGTTAGTGAATAATCAGAACCTGGATGACAATCTCTTACTTCCATTAGTAATTACATCTTAGGTAACCAGGACAATTTTTCATTCCTACCAGGTTTTGTCTTCATTCAAAAACCAAGCATAATTTTTGGGGCGCCTGGGTGGCTCAGTGGGTTAAAGCCTCTGCCTTTGGCTCAGATCATGATCTCAGGGTCCTGGGATTGAGCCCTGCATGGGGCTCTCTGCTCAGCGGGGAGCCTGCTTCCCCCTCTCTCTCTGCCTGCCTCTCTGCCTACTTGTGATTTCTCTCCACTCTGTCAAATAAATAAATAAATAAATAAAATCTTAAAAAAAAAAAACAACCAAGCATAATTTTTAAGTCTGTTCTTTTATGAAGTGCATTTCAGCGTTCTTAAACCTAAATCTACATCTTAGCGGTTTAGTGTTAGAGGTATTTCCAAAATCAGCAATACTGTAATTGGCACCATTCATTTAATACTGAGATTTTTGCATAAGCAAGTTTTACCTTCTCCATTACAGAACTTTCTGTTTAAATGCATGGCCAACACAGAGCAACTTTCATATCCAGAAATGAATTCTGATGGCTTTTGATTGTAAAAACCCAAAATGATTAAATTTACCTGACAATTCCAACTGATTTTTGACTGGAATTGACTATTTAATTGGCCATAACAAAACTACTCTGGCAAAGGCAAAGGCAACACTTAAACATCAAACTAAAGGTAATGACTTCATGAGAAATGATGAAAATTCTTATGATAAATAAGGTGATTCTTCCTGAAGAATACTACCTCACTATTTTGAAAAATTAATCATAATAGTGTAGACAAAAACTCTTAAATGAAAATAAAATTGCATTATTATACAGAACATTTCCTTTAAACTAATGAGTCAACCTAAAGAGCAATTTGGAGTGGGGTTACTTTGTTTTGTGGGAGTAATGGATATTTTGTTTTCCTGTTCAGCTTATTGATGAAGGTTTTATCTTAAACAATGTCTACAAATCTGTCATATATATTAGAGTACAACAAAAACTACTTTGAATAGCTGAATATTTGCTGCTATGATGTTTCATACTAAAAGTAAATGCTCTTGGTACTTACTTTTCCTAGCTATGTACCTCTTAGTACCTTACCCTTACAAATGCCAGAACTGACAATTATGAATTAAAAAAAAATTCAGTTCCTAACATTCTCCCCAACCACTCTTTTTTGCTGGCAGAATCTGTCTTCCACTATAGGGGCTGGAAAAGCTGGATACTTCCCAGCCTCCCTCAGTTAGGATATAGGCAGCAACCCAATCTAGCTAACGGTACTGAAACACAATCTAGTGAGAGGGAAACCAGGAAAGACTTTCATCCCTAATAAAAAGATACATGAGAGAAAACGTCTTTGTTCTTTGTCTAGCTATGCAGGAAAAGAGTTAACACAGCAGGCCTACTGGCGAAGTCGGCCTTTGGCTGGGGTCTGGGAACTTAGATTTTGAGAGGGTTCCCACCATTCCCACAACTTGGAAGAGTGCCTCACTGTGTGTATCTAAACTGTTTGTGCAAACAATATGGTTTATACTAAATATGTGCTTTCTTTCTGGGAGTCTGGAATTTTGTACATGCTAGGCAGAGGGTATCGACCTGACTAGCCCCCAATAAAAATTTGAGCACTGTCTAATGAGTTTCCCTGGTAGACAATATTTAACATGTGTTGTAACAAATTGTTGCTGAGGGAATTAAGCACATCCTGTGTGACTCCACTGGGAGATGACTCTTGCAAGTATGCTCCTGGTTTCCGCTGGCCTTCACCCCATTGCCTTTTTCCCTTTGTTGATTTTGTTTAGTATCCTTTTGTTGTGATGAATCTTTTGTGAGTCCTGTGTGTTCTAGCAAATCATGGAACCTGGTTTGGTCTTGTTGCCCCAAAACACAAGCCAGTTGGGGTCTAAAGGCATATTTAGAACTGTAGCAGCCATATTTATAGCAACTACTAGAGGACAAAGCCTTAAGAATTGGAGAGAATATTCAGAAAAAGAGTAGGGGGGGAAAAGGCAAGCAAGAGCAAGCTACGAACCTTATGAAATGCATGACTGAGCTGCTGAATAAAGCTGTGAACTTCCTACCTCCAGACATTTATGTTTAACGTTTCAAAAATTAGACTTTTTAGCATTTGCAATGGAAATAATCCTTATAACTTTTCCAAGCTTTCTAAACAAGTGATCATATAAAAGTTAAATAGGATTACTTAAAGACATTACTCTTTAGGGATGCCTGGGTGGCTCAGTTGGTTAAGCGGCTGCCAGGGTCCTGGGATTGAGTCCCACATCGGGCTCCTTGCTCGGCGGGGAGCCTGCTTCTCCCTCTGCCTCTGCCTGCCACTCTGCCTGCTTGTGCTCTCTCTCTGACAAATAAATAAATAAAATCTTTTAAAAAATAAAAATAAAGACATTACTCTTTGGATATTTTAAATTTTAGGTTAATTTCTCCAGAAAAGCAAGAAAATAAAAGAAACATAGTTGGAAAACTTTTCATTTCATGGTATCTTTTTAAATAGTAATATATAAAGTTGGAGAGTGCCTATATTTCAGTAGATTACTCAAAGCATTGTCTATTTCATCTAAGTTATTGAATTTATTGGCAAAAACCATTGATAATATTCCTTTATGATTCTTTTAATAAATGCAGAAGCTGTCATGATATGTCACCTCTCTTATTTCTGACATTGGTAATTAGAGTCTTCTCTTTTTCCTGATCAGTCTGGCTAGAAGTTTATATATGTAATAGCTCTTCTCAAACAAGCAATTTCAGGTTTCATTAATTTTTTCTTTCTTTTTTGTTTGTTTTCTGTTTGATTTCTCCTCTGATCTTTATTCTTTCTTAAGAATAAAGCCCCTAAGTCTTGCTTGCAGGAGCTTATACCCCACCATTTTGACATATTATGTTGTCATTTTTATCCAGAACAATATACTTTCTCATTTCCTCTTTGAACCATGGGTTCTTTAGAAGTGTTATTTAGTTTTCAAATACTTGAGGATTTTCCAGAGATGCTTTGTACAACTTGAATACATTTAAATGCATTAAAACTCCTTTTATGGGGGTGCTCAGTCAGTTAAGCACCTGCCTTCCACTCAGGTCATGATCCCAGGGTCCTGGGATCAAGCCCCCAGTTCGGGCTCCCTGCCCAGTGGGTAGTCTGCTTCTCCCTCTCTCTATGACACTCCCCCCACTTCTCTCTCTCTCAAATAAATAAACAAAATCTTAAAAAACAAACAAACTTCTTTTATGGTCAAGGATATGAACTTACTTGGTGAATATATTGTGTGCATTGTAAGAAAATGTGTATTCTGCCACTGTTGGGTGAAGTGTTTTATAAATGTTATTTAGGTCATGTTAGTTGATTGTGATGTTAAAGTATTATACCTTATTGATTTTCTACTTATTTTGTCAGCTATTGAGAGAAACATATCGAAATCTCCAACTATAATTGTGGATGTCTCAATTTCTCCTCACAGTTCTGTTTTTGCTTTGTGTATTTTGAAGTTCTGCTATTAGGTGCATAAGTGTTTAGACCTGCTATATCTTCTTGATATATTGACTCACTGTCATTATAAAACAGTATTTTTTTTACCCTGGTAAAATTCTTTGTCTTCAGATCAACTTTGTCCAATATTAATATATCTAGTTTTCTTTCAATTAGTTTAGTTGGCATGCTACATCTTTTCTTTTTTTTTTTTAAAAGATTTTATTTATTTATTTGTCAGAGAGAGAGAGCACAAGCAGGCAGAGCAGCAGGCAGAGGCAGAGGGAGAAGCAGGCTCCCCGCCGAGCAAGGAGCCCGATGTGGGACTCAATCCCAGGACCCCGGGATCATGACCCGAGCCAAAGGCAGTTGCCTAACCAACTGAGCCATCCAGGCATCCCGCTACATCTTTTCTTGCATATAGTTGGGTCTTGATTTTTTAATCCAATCTGACAAGCTCTGGTATTTAATTAGGGGTTTTAAATAATTTATATTAAATGTGATTATTGAGATAGGTGGGTTTTATCATTTTGTTATTTTTTTTTATTTGCCTCATCTGCTCCCCTCCTTTTTTCACCTTTGGATTATTAATATTTTTTATAATACCATTTTATCTCCTTTGTTGGCCTTTAGCTGTAACTTTTTCTTGTTATTTTAGTCACTGCTAAAGGGTTTATAGTGTACAACTTTAACTTATCCACAGTCTACTTCAAGTAACATTACATCAAACTTACATAAGAATCTACATGTTTATATTTCCATTATTCTTCTCCCAACCTGTGTTATTGTCATGCATTTCGTTTTTACATGTTATAACCCCCAAACTACCTTGTTATTTTTGTTTAAAGTCAATTATCTTTTTAAAAAAAATTTATTGCACATAAGAACACATAAGCACATTGAAAAGCACCAATCTTTTGTCCATCAACAGATGAATGGATAAAGAAGATGTGGTATATATATACAATGGAATACTATGCAGCCATCAAAAGAAATGAAATCTTGCCATTTGCAATGACATGGATGGAACTAGAAGGTATTATGCTAAGCGAAATAACTCAATCAGAGAAAGACAATTATCATATGATCTCTCTGATATGAGGAATTTGAGAGGCAGGGCAGGGGTTCGTGGGGGGTAGGGAAGGAAAAAATGAAACAAGATTGGATTGGGAGGGAGACAAACCATAAGAGACTCTTAATCTCATGAAACAAACTGAGGGTTGCTGGGGGTTTGGGGGGTAAGGATAGGGTGGCTGGGTTATGGACATTGGGGAGGGTATGTGCTATGGTGAGTGCTGTGGAATGTGTAACCCTGATGATTCACAGACCTGTACCCCTGGGGCAAATAATACATTATATGTTAATTCAAAAAAAAGTACCAATCTTTATCCATAGGTATTTTTAAAGCCATTCCCATGTGACTTCAATATTGTTATTATTAGTACAAGTCAGATTACCCAAATTTAAACTTTTTCTTCCATTTAGCTGAACTTCTAAGTAAAGTCATAAATGTTACAACTGTTTTTAAAAATGAAAGAGAAAGATTAAAAATTACTTAGGTCTATAGTCCAAGTGTTCAGTGAGACCTGGCTGAGGGAATTCAAGGGTTGGTTCCCTGAAGATAGAGGTTCATCACTTCCCTGGGATGGACAAAAATATGTTTTTTCTTCCTTCCATAACTCCAGAGGGCATATTTTGAACTATGTAAAGCTAGAAATAGAGACTTGGGCTCATTGGCTCTCACATCTGTATACATTTTTTATCTAAAAAAATATTAGAGTTAAAAGTGCCAACTTGGATGGCCTTGAACATTCAACTAGAAATAATCTGATACATATGAGGAATTAATGACATCTGCCAAGCTGTCTGCTAACTCCTCTTTATTTCTAACCTCCTTAACTCTTTACTTGGTCTCTTTGTCCTATAATCACCTGTTCTGTACTATTTCCTCCTTCCCTGGAAAGACACTGTAGAAAAATGTCAATGTACCTAAGCTTTAGTTAGAGTTGGACAGAATTTAAGTTCCAGCTCCTCCATTTACAGTTCTGTGATCATGGAAAGTTTGTTTACCTTCCTAGAACTTACTTTCTTCATTTGTAACAGGAAAACAATAATGGTACTTGATTATAGGGTTGCTAGATAGATTAAATCAAACAATATAAGTAAACTCCTTGCCCATAGTAAGTGGTCAAATGTCATCTATTATTTCTTTACTTCGTTTTGGGATTTTTTTAAGTGGGCTTATCAATCTACTTGTCTCAGACTTTCATCAATTACTTTTTAAAGATATTTAAATAATAAGAAAAATAGAGCATCTATTACCAAGGTAGTTTGCATTTCCAGTGTTCTTCATTTCACTGTGTAGATCCATTTGGTATCCCTTCCCTTCTGCCTAAAGGACTTCATTTATTGTAGTGCAGGTCTGTTGGTAATGAATTCCTTCGGCTATTATATCTCTGAAAAAGCCTTTATTTCACCTCAATTTTGAAAGGTTTCATTAGGCAGAGATCTAGGCTGACAGTTTCTTTCAGTAAAGATGTTGCCGTATTATATTCTTGTTTGCATCGTTTCTGGCCAGAAATATAATGTCATCCTTATTTTTGTTCTTCCCGTGGATGTCTTTTTTTTCTTTGACTACCTTTAAGATTTTCTCTTTATCACAGATTTTGAACAGTTTGACTATGAAGTGCCTTGGTGTAATCTTCATCCTCGGGTTTATTGAGATTCTTACAGCTTTCATCATAGTTGGAAAAGTTTCAGCCATTATTTATTAGATTATTTTTTCCATCAGGCCTTTCTCTTCTCCTTTAGGGACTCAAATTTCATGTATACTAGGTCACTTGAAGTAATTCTACAACTCAAAGATGTTCTGTTCATTTTAAAATTATTTTCCTTTCTTTGTGTGTTTCATTTTGAATCATTTATACTGGTATGCCTTCCAGTTTCCTAATGCTTCCTTCTGCAAAGTTTAATCTGCCATTAATCCCATCCCATTTATTTTTCATCTGACATCATAGTCTTCATCTTTAGAAGTTCATTGTGTTCCTACTTAACTTTTGTAGATATGGAATACAGTTACAACTATTATAAAAAAATTTTAATGCACTTCTCTGTTGATTCTAACCTCTCTATCAGTTTGGACTCAGTTTAAATGATTTATCTTCTCATTATGGGTCTTATTTTCCTGCTTCTTGGCATGCTTGGAAATTTTTCATTGGATGCTGAATATGTTTATAAATATTCTTGCATTTGCTTAGGTATGAAGTTAAATTACTTGAAAACTTGGAAGTTTGATCCTTTTGGGTCTAGCTTTTAAGATTTGTTAGGCTGGTCCAGAGCAATGCTCAGTCTAGGTCTAATGGAACAAGAATGTTCTGTGTACCCCATCTACTGTCCCATGAATCTTGAGGTTTTCCAGCCTAGTTTGTGGGAACAGAGATTATTCCTGGCCCTGCCAGAATACACAAGTACTGTTTCCTCTAATTCTTTTGTGTGGTTCTTCTCCACTCAGGAAGTGTCCTCATATACCTGTACTTACTGAGTACTCTGCTGAATACTTGAAGGGGACCCTCTGCAGGTCTTTGGGTTTCTCTCTCTGTGCTGTTTTCCCTCTCTATTACTCTGTTCTGTTAACTCTAGGCTGCCTTGGTTTTCCTAAACTTTTCAGCAACATCTACTGAATCCAGGGAGTCTGCCGTTCTCTAAACTGGCTTCCCGTATCTTGAACCACAGCCCAGAAACCCTCTCAGGTAGTAAGCTGAGCAATCACAAGGCTCACCTTGTTTCCATGTCTCAGGGATATCACTATTTGATGTCTGGTGTCTTAAAAATTGTTGTTTCATAAATTTTGTCCATTTTTTAGTTGTCATGGGCTAGAGGGTAAATCCCGTCCCTGTTATTCCTTCTTGACTAGTAGTCTAAGTTTCACTAGCTTATTATGTTTATTTCTCTGTACTGAACCATTGTAAATGGCATCTCAGTTCAATCATCCCTGATGGATTGGGGTCAAATCTTACATGGTTATGAGGCTGACTCTTTAGATTGTTTCTGTGTGGGTCTTTTCACTAACTGCCTTAAAGGCAGTCATTCTTCTGTTTAAAAAGCACATTTCAAAGAAATAGTACTAAGGCTAAGGAATTTTAATGCTATGGGGAAAAATGTCTAGAAGTTTGTGCAGCTAAGTAAGTCACAAAGTGATTTTCTTTCTACAGAGTTTCTGTAAGAAGGATTTCTCTTCTTTTATAACTTTCACAAATGAAGAACATTCTTGGGAGGAGCAAGGAGATATTGAATGTGGAGGCACGAAAAAGGAAGAATAGCAGAACTTGAGAAGGGATTGAAAATAAAACTTTTCTAAGAAAAATCACAGAAACCAAAAATCTGACACATTTACACAGCAGACATTGTCTTCTATTTATTTTAGAATATAGTCTTTTCTTTCTTCCTACACAAAAATCCAATGTTTACTTAACTAATATGCTAGGGTAAAATATTAATCAAAGCAGATAGCTGGAAGCATTATGATTATCCCTTAATAAATGTCAAAACATAATATGGCAAGTTCTTGCAAATGTAAGTTAGTCAAGATAATTCTTAATAGCATAGATTTTTATACCTGTGGCCCATGGGCTTTATTTGCCTGCCAACATGTTATATACAGCCTATAGAGTAATGGCTACATCATGTTTTACAAAAATGTTATTTGGTGGCCAATATTTATAAATTGGAAGATTTCATGAATCAGAGAGATTTCATATAAAAATCTTGGGGAGAAAGTGGTAGCACACAAGGTGGGTACCAGATGTCACCTTTAGTTAGAGTCTGAGCCTTTTAGTTCACTACAGTGTCAACGTCCATCATTCACTACTGTTTCCCCCCCTCACTCAACTACCCCTGGTCTTTCTTGCCTTTTTAGGTACCTAGGCCAGTGACACCTGATTGCGGGTATGTATGGTAATATCCCAACAAATTAACCCATTTTTTTTAACTTAGAAAACAAACATATAAAAGCATCACTAAAATATCTTTTTTTTTTTTTTTTTTTGAATGGGAGATGGGATTTTTAGAAAGATACATTGAAAAGAGTACTTATTTTCTACCAATTGTAGGAAAGCTGCACCTGGGGCACGTTTTTAAACTGTAGATTCCTGGTGGTCTAGGAGGTACCCCAAATGTTTATTTTTAACTAATTCATAGGTAATTCAGATACAGCTCACATTTGGAAGCACAATACACCCTATCTTCTGCCTATGTTTCAAAAGATACACATAAAAGGAAAAATAATTACAAAGAGCTAAAACAATTGTTATTAGAAAATTATGATCTGGCACACTTATTCTCATAATGCACTCTACTTAAACAGGAAAAAATGTAAACTTTAGGTACACAGTAAGAGTAACTCTGTATTTAGTTTTCAGTATTCACTTCAGCCAAGAAAACTAGAAAAGCAAGCATGTTTTTTAAAAAAAGTGCTATAAATCAAATTTCTGTATGCCAAAAATTTCTATATATTGAGGTTTCTTTGCACCACAGTGCTTTATAAAAGAACTGAAATAAGGGGCCAAGTGCCCCTTCCAACTGTAAAATGATCCAACTTCAGCTGTACCCAATATTTGTCAACCTCAGTTAAAAGAAAAATTTCAACTTAAACAAAACTGTATTATTACTGATAAGACATTCAAGTTTGCTTTTACTATAACAGATTTTTAACTACTAATAAAAGAATGGGGATTAACAGGTCAAAACTATGAGAAATGTTTGGCTAATGGTAAAAAAGAAAAGCAGAAAATTAAGTGTACTATTATATAAAAAAAGAAACTTTATTTGTAAAAATTCTTTTCAAAATCGAGGAAATTTTTAACATATTAAAGTGGTACATGTTTCACGTTAAGAAAGACTAAAACATCAGTTTGGCACATCATTCATTAATGTTTCCTCCTGGCTTTGGAGGCATTACTGAAAATGAAGGATACAGAAGAGCACTCCAGGGAAGGGACCTGGGGATAGGAATAGAAAGATGACTTAACTTTTCAATCTTTGTACCTTTCGGTCTTGTACAATATATATGTTTTACCTCTACTAAAAAATAAAAAAGCAATCTTTATCTGCTATAATTAAAGTCTGCACAACTCATCTCCTTCATAGGGCAACAAAACTATTTATTTAGCAAAAGAACTACATGATTACTGAAGATATTTGCACGAGAACAGTATACAACTCTTAAGTGCAAAAAAAAAAAAAGAAAAAGAAAAAATATGTAACGGCAGTTAAAGGAGAGGGTTAATAAGTGACTTTATGTCTCAAAAAATGTTAGGATACAAATTCCACTTCTCTAAATAAGAGTGGGTGCCAACCAATTATGTTGTGAATGAATTTTAAAACCACATGATAAACTAAAACCTAGAAACTTTTGGAGTTCTCCTATCAGATACTTTTTACACTACCACATACAAAGCATGCAGGGCTACTGAAAGAGCTAATTCAAAGGAGAAGAAAAGAAACTTTGTTAGCAGTCACCAACAGTTTGGGGCTCTGTAAATAACAGCTGTCAACCAAACCAAAGGACAATTTTTAAATGCACTAAGAATGGAATGGAGAGTTGGTCAAAATATTCTTAATTACCGTACCTCAATAAGATCATTACTTCTAACCCTGAACTAAAAGTTATAAATGATTCTCACTATTTTTTTTTTAAGATTTTATTTATTTATTTGACAGAGAGAGATCACAAGTAGGCAGAGAGACAGGCAGAGAGAGAGGGTGAAGTAGGCTCCCTGCTGAGCAGAGAGCCCGATGCAGGACTCGATCCCAGGACCCTGAGATCATGACCTGAGCCGAAGGCAGAGGCTTTAACCCACTGAGCCACCCAGCAATTGGCAGCTGCTGTCTGCCAATCACCCACTGAGATCATGACCTGAGCCAAAATTAATAATTTTAAATACACAAGTCTAACTTCTCTGTTTTCATTTAATGAACAAGGCATAGTCTCTAAATTATGTAAGAAAAAAAGTTTTCATAAAAAATAAAACAAAATAAAAACTATGGTTATAATCATGCTTTACTAAGTTTTACCTTTTTTCTATTTAACATATTTCCATGTTATAAACAACCTCTTTTTAACCTAATTTTTGAGGATCCCAAAATTCCATTGTAAGGATTTAGAATAATTCATTCCTCCTTTCAGCTACTACACTGTTTCCAATTTTATACCATTACAAATCATGCAGTGATGAGCATTTAAACGTTTTTAAAGATTTTCAAAAGGACACTTTATTATGTTTACTTTACTCAACAGTTTATAGAAACTTTACTGTTAAGAAGACCACAGGTTAGGAGGAGACCTTGAGGGGAAAAAAAAAGCTTAAAGGCAAATACACTACCATTCCAAGAACGACTGTTAAAAAGCTCATGAACAATTTCATAAATTTAGATTCCAACACAGACTATGGAGTTCTCTTACACATTTTCTACGCAAACTGAGGTAACTTCTTGCCTCTACTTGATACTGTTCATTTTAAAAGATACTACTCACATGAGAAGCTATAGTTAACATCATTAACTTTGGCGTCAAACAGATTCAAAATCCCTGCTCCACTACCTACTAGCTAGCTGTGTGACCTATGACCACTCATTAAGTCTCTCTAAGCCTTAGTTTTCTCATCTATAATTTAAGAATAATAGCATCCACTGCACAGGATTGTTGTAAAAATAAATAATATTCTGTGTGTCCGATTCTTAAAATAGTGTCTAGCACATAGTAAATACATAAACAGCATCATGTCATTTACTGTTTCCAATGTTCAATGTTTTGGTGGTCTCAAAGACATCATAAATATGTGTGGTCTGTGTATAAATTACTGACTTAATCTATAGATTATGATGGCACAGATGCATACTTACAAACAGCTATATTACGTAATTTTAAAATATTATTCAATCTAAAAAGCTATTTGTCAAAATACAGAGATATGAAAATCTTTGTAAAATCCCTTACTTTTAAAGGTTAAATAATAGTTTTAATGGAATCATAAGAAATGAATTTCACCACTGAAACGATTTCTCTTCTTGGGGTGCCTGGGTGGCTCAATCGGCTAAGACTCTGCCTTGGGCTCAGGTCATGGTCTCAGGGTCCTGGGATCAAGCCCCGTGTTGGGCTCCTGGCTCAGTCGGGAGTCTGCTTCTCCCTCTCACCCCTGCTTGTGCTCTTTATCTCTCTCTCTCTCTTAAATAAATAAAATCTTAAAAAAAAAAAACCTATTTCTCTTCAGACAGAGTAAGTCTTTTTCACATGATTAAAGGTCAAATATATTCAAAAGGATGCTAGGTGGACTTGGAGTAATTTATAAGCTAGAGTAACATTAATTCTCCTAGTTTTTTTTTTTTCTTATAGCTATTCGGTAATACAAAAAGCAGTAGAAAAGGAAAGTGCACCAGCCTCCATTATGTACACTTTATTATTTTTTTAAGATTTTCTTTTTTTATTTGACAGAGAGATAGAGAGAGTCAGAGAGCACAAGCTGGGGTGGGGGTGGGGAGGGATGCCTGAAGGAGAGGGAGAAGGAGGCTCCTGATCCCAGAACCCTGAGATCATGACCTGAGCCAAAGGCAGCTACTTAACCCACAAAGCCACCCAAACGCCTCTTATGTACACTTTATTAATCCTTTAGCCCACCTGGCCAGCTAAGACGCTGTTTTTAGAGTCCTACACCGAATTTTCTTATTACTTAACAATCAACTTGGGGCGCCTGGGTGGCTCAGTGGGTTAAAGCCTCTGCCTTCGGCTCAGGTCATGATCTCAGGATCCTGGGATCGAGCCCAGCATCTGGCTCTCTGCTCAGCAGGGAGCCTGCTTCCCCCTCTCTCTCTGCCTGCCTCTCTGCCTACCTGTGATCTCTTTCTCGCTGTCAAATAAATAAATAAAATCTTTAAAAAAAAACCAAAACAACCAACTAGGTGACTTTAGGCAATCAATTGACTATGTGTAAATAGCCAAGAGGTTTAGCATTATATTGTTTCAGAAATTAAAGAATAAAGCAAGTCCTGAGTTGGTAAAATACCAAATATATTTTTAAATTATACTTCCTTATACATCACACTTGATATAGCAGATAAAGTATTTATCTGAATTAAAAATGGAAAGAAGGATTTATTTCAAAACTTTAGGAGTTGCTGTCTGCCAAGTATAATGCTAACTTCTAAGAAGAGGATTTAAAAATGTTGTAGCAAAAGCAATTTGCAGACAACATTCCCAATTAATTTTAAGTTTTGAATCCTACAGATAACTATAATCATAATAAGTATAAAAGCTGACAGGAAAGTCACACTAATAGCAAATAAATAACCGTACTATGACAGAACATTAAACAACAGGATGCAATTTTTATTTTAAACACCTTTTCTGAATTTAGAGTTTAGATAGTTCATTTTAAATATAATTCCTAATTTCAGATTAAGTGAACCAAGCAGTAACTAATCTACAAAGCATTTTCAATTGAACATCAAACATACTTTAGAGTCAAGATCTTTGTCAACTTGTCTTGTTAAAGTGGCAGATAGCAACAAATGATAAAATATCTTTCAATCAATAGCTGACATAACTCAGGAAGAACTGAGAAAAATTACTTCCCATTTGACCCAATCCTCCCAGTCTCAGTGAGGTTTCCTCGTTATGCTAAGCTTCATATTTTATTTGACCATCACAGAGTGCAATAATCCTTACACTTACTTTTCATTTTCTGCAGACATAGACTAGGGCCATCACTGTTCAAATTTTTATTGTACTTATTCATTGTTTTTTAATATCTAATGGTTTCCTGTCTGCATTTTTTAAACCTAGATTTTAAGTTTTTTGGTAGGAACCATTTTCCTTTTATTTTTCAATATTTCTCAAAATACAGAAAAAAATTCTGAACAGAGTCATCAAATACTTCGCAGCTATATAATTCGTTTAGACAAAAACCAAAAGACATTCAAGAGAAAAATAAATTTGTTACTTATAAAACATTTCTAATTGTTCCTATTTTAACTGTAGTCAAACAATCCTGTGGGTATTTATTTTTCTACCAATTTCTGTATTTTTCACATATTCAAAGGTATATGGCAGATTTGCTCACTTTATTTCCTTTAAAATGTCAACCATTTCAGTCCTAACATGACCTATATGTAGCTACCATGTCTAAAAGGATCTTACATAGGGGCACCTGGGTGGGGCAGTCAGTTAGGCACCCAACTCTTGGTTTTGGCTCAGGTCGTGATCTCGGGTTGTGAGATCAAGGTGCATCAGGCTCCTTGCTTAGTGCGGTGTCTGCTTGAGATTCTATCTCCCTCTCCACCCCCCATCTAAAATAAATAAATAAATCTTTAAAAAACAATAATAATAATAAATAAAATAAAAAAACCATCTTATATAAAAAACAATCTGATAACCAAGGCATAGCCAATAACCTAACCAAGACAATGTATACTAGAGAGGCTGAAATTTGGGTGCTAAAGAGATAAACCATGTGTTAAATATCAAGTGGCAAGTCAATAAAACCAAGCTCCTTCCATCCCCTCCAAAACCTAGCATATGGTCTATAATTTATCTATGCATACTACAATGAAAATCCACTAAACTGGAAATAAACAGAGATCAGATGTTAGGAACTCTGGCAAAAACAATAATTGAATCCCCAATATCTATTCTCCTTATTTAGTTTTGGGATAGCCAGCAAAAAACTAGAATTCCTAGCTTCCATTGCAAGTAGGGGTGGCCAGTATAAATAGAAGTCACTAGGTAAGGCTTTCAAGAAAACTTTTTGAAAGGATCGGACTCATCTGGAAGGCACACCCCTTTTTGCCATTTTCCCCACTTCTTCCATATTCTGCCTGCCTGGAAAGACAACACATTTTGAACAGAATGCTGGCAGTCATTTTGTGACCACAGGCCATCTTGAGGATGAAAGCCATGCATCAAGGAGGTAGAAAAGAAGAAAGAGGTCTGAGTAGTTTCTACTACTCAGTGGAGAGTGTAGTTTCTACCACTACAATATAAAACCTGTCACATTTTTTGCTTACAAAAAATTGCAGACCTGAAGTCATATTCCTCCTACTGTCTAATAGTAAACTTTGCTTTGCCTCCTTGCATTCATGATATAAGCTCATACTATAATATAGAGTTCTCTTGCTTGAAAACTCATATTAAGAGAAAAGGACACTTTTCCTATAAGCAAGTGTTCAGCAGGGAATCTGCTTCTCCCTCTGACCCTCCCCCATCTTGTGTGCTCTTTCTCTCATATAAATAAAACCTTAAAAAAAAAAAAAAATCCCATGAGAGGCCTGATCATTACCTTCATTTTGCAAATGAGGAAACTAAAGTACACTGAAGTTAAGAAACTTACACAAACTAAATCACAGTCAGAAATCAAAACCCAAGCAGACTAGCAATTTTACATTTATCTTCACAGCTATTAATTATTAATTTTATCTTCACAGCTATTCTATGTCAGTATATCCTGTCAATAGATGGACTTAGCTGGCATGAATTCAAGTAATTAAAGCTATGTGGTCATAGATTATTCCACTTATCTGCTGTCTTAGAAATGTGTCCTTTCTGTGCCTTGCAGGGGGTCTGGAAGAGAAAAGGAATTCAATGTATATTTACTGAATAAAGGACAACTAAAAAGGGAGCTGGACATCAGTATGTCCAGTTTAGACACTTAGATTGTCCTCTTAGACATTTAGATTTCTAAAATTAGAATCTTAGATAATTAGATTGGTCCCAATTCATCAATACAGCTACTAGAAAAACACTTAGCTAGCTTGATTCATCAACAGTGATTCTTTAGGATCCATGTAGGTGGAAGAACAGTATCACTCATTTTTCAATTAAATATTAATATCTCAATACAATTTTAAAATTCCTTTGAAGTCAGATGTCTTGATGTACTAACATAAACACTGAGAAAGATTCAGACGTACACTTAAAAACATAACTAAGTATGGTCTTCAATTACACAATGAGTATGATATATTATGTGGCCACATTAGAATATTTTATTTAAAGATTAAAGGAAATTCCTATTAAATTTTAAAAATGGAGAATACCATCTAGATTTTTCATTGTTAAGTATAAGAATTGTATCATATGAGTGTTGGAGGGTATGTTAACTTGAATTATAACTAAAGTAACAATATTGCTGGGTACTATGTGATAACACATTTCCTTTTTGCTATTCATTTGTATACACCTCAAAGCAGTGCCAGAATTTCGAAGTTCTGATTGAAGTGAACTGAATGATACATATCTACAATACAGTTTTATCTATCTTAGATTGGATAATTGATCATTTCTGAACAAAGTTTCTATTATATTTTACATATATATATAGATACATATATTTAATTATCAGGGTTTTGTTTTGGGTTTTGTTTTACGAAACACCTATTCTAGCTATATGAAGTACGGCTATTTTAGCTTTGGCAGATTTTCACATAATACTTAGAAAACTGAGATACGTTATATTTGAAACACTGTCTGACACTTATACCTTAAGCTAAGTATAGATACCAGCATCAGAATAAAATTAAAACAGATTTGTGAAGGTTGAATTATACTATATTCAAATAATTCCATAAAATTACATCTTAGCACAAGTCAAGAATATGAAAAACACTGAGGAGGGAATAAATCAAAACCTTACAATGAGGGAAATTCCTGTACCAAAATACTGATTTTTTACTTCAAAACTGAATTACATTATGTTCTCCAGAAGAGATATCTGACTACAATAAGACTTAAAATGATCAATCACCTCTTAATAGTTTAAATATTTATTTTAAAAATTACACTTTTCTAGAAAAAGTGTGTTAAGTAATACTGTAGTGCTGAGAGAAACTAAATTTCTTAAAAGAAATTTTCCCTAATTTTAAAAAATTCCCAGGCTATCTTTCTCCCCAAAAATTCCAAAAAGAAGCAAACAGAAAACACCAACTTTGAATATTTCTACCACATTCTCAAGTTATATAATCATTCTAACCTTAAGTTATTCTACAAGAAAATTTCATTTTTCTTCCACAGACTACATTAAAGCTAAGTGGAACAGCATCAAAACATGAAAACAATATTGTATACAAATCATTCCATCAGGCATCCTTTCAACAAAATAACTCTCCTTGTCCTGGAGGCAACTTGTTTGATCTGAATAGGCAAAAAAAAGGGTGTGTTTATGTAAAAAGAAATGTATCGTCTACCAATAGAAAAAAAAACAGGATACTTTTAATTGAAAATAATTTGTTTCCATTTCTACTCAGAACCCACTAAAGCAATAAAGAAAACTGATATTTTAGGTGTTTGCAGGGGGTGGTATATAAGTGAGATGAACTACACAGATGGTATAGTTTCTTCTAAGCTGTGCATCGGTAGTAAACAAGTGGTAAGCACCAATAAAATTCATGACATAGTGTTAGCTTCCAACCACCTCAAATTGTTTAGGAACCTCATTTTTTGTTGAAGGGGATGCTTTCCCTTGTGGGAAAAAATAAAGTCTCTCACGCATCTGTATGTTCATGTTAAAACGAATACGATGGTTTTCTGTTGGAAAATTTAATCATATCATATGGCAACTAAGTGTTTCTATAGAAAAACAAACCAACAAAAAACAGAAACACCTTCACCAGATAGAAAAACCTAGAATCAAATTCCAACACTTGAATTGAAATGATGACTTTCTCTGTTTCCAAACTTGAAACTGCTGGAGTACACAAGGGCAATGAAGCCATTTGTTAAATTCAGGGCATACTGATACAAATAATGCACATAAGTATATTGAAGTTCCACCTCTCAGTTAACTTTGAAAAGGAAAACCTTACAACTAGGTATAGTAGATTGAGAAAAGATGTAATATAAGCACCAAGTATGTGGTATTTCTCTGCATTAGAAAAAATAAGTATAAAAATATTATATTTTAAATTATATATCTGAAGGAAATGAATATAAACACCCACTTCAGATGATGAGAAAATGGAATATAAATTTCAAAATCTCTAGGTAGTATATCAACTATGCTACAATAAAAAATTAAAATTAAAAAAATCCTTCAGGTAATACGGAATTTTGTGATTATAGAAATGTTCCATATCTGAGCTGTCTGATAGAGCAACTACTAGCCACAAGTGGCTACTGAGCACCTCAAATATGGTTAGTGGTAATGAGAAATTGAATCTTAAATTGCATTTAGTTAAATTAATGTAAATTTAGCCACATGTATCTGGGACTACAACATTGGACAGCGCAGCACTAAAGAAGTAGAGAGAAATATCTGTACCTTAAATTCTGATTCAAATAGTAAAAGTCTTGTAGATGGGCATGTACATAGATGCTTCTGAGACATAGTTTTGGTTTTGTTTTTTTTTTTTAATTCTTGTGACTTATGAAGAGGAAAGGACTATGACACAACATAAAAATGTTGCTACATTTGTGGGGACAAATTTTCTATACTCACTTTCTAGAGAGGACTAGAATATTGGTTCACAAGTTGGCTCCAAGTTGTGAGTTTCCAAAAATATGGATGCCTGGGTCTCATCCCCTCAAACTTCTGGTTTAATTGGTTTGGGTTGAGTCCGGGGCATAAAAAATTTTAAAGCTACCCTGGTGATTCTAACATGCAGCCAGAATTGAGTATTACTAAACTTGAAAGAAAATGAGAAACTGTTTATTAAGAATAGATGCAGTATGCAACTAAAGACATTTCTTTGCTGGTAGGCAAAGAGGGCCTTTGACAACCCAAATTTAAGTCAAAACACCTGAGGGCTAAATATGAGGTACACGTTCTAAACATTCAGAAAATATTTGGGTTATACAATCATAAATTTTTCTTATCACTGTATAGTATTCAATTATGTAAAAGAGATTAGAAAGGAAGGAAATAAACTAAATATTGAGTGTCAACTTGCCTTTGCCAATTTCATGTATATTTAATTTCATCCTCAACATACCTTGGGAGGTAGATATTACCAATTTATTTAAAGATGTGGAAAGTAGATTTAAAGATATTCTCTAGGGTTGGACGTATGTTTGTCAAACAGTAAAGTCCACACTCTACGGCAGAAGGATTCTCCCTGGGGAAGTTTGTTTCAGTAAAATTTCACACTGGCATCAAACAAAAAAAAGGAAAAGAGGAAGAAAGAAAAAGCAGGATTCAGTGGTGGAGCACAGGATAAGGCAAACACACTAAAACAGATGATTAACCAGTCTCTGTTCCCGCATTATCCAGGTATCTGATAGCAAACCCTGGGAAAAACAGGTTTTTCTGTGGTTCAAATCTACACCAGCCTCTACACCAGACCATTTAGGAGTAGCTGCCTTTTATCCTAAGAACTTAAAACAATTGGTCTCCTACTGCCTCATAAGCTATTAGGTAGAGTCGCACATTCTTCGGACAGGATAGAACAAGATGCTTATTCACAGAGGCCTGACACTAAACAGGAATAAGATAGGGGTTTTAAAGACTTTTTCATTTTACCCCCTCCACTTAAAGGATTATTGGAACTCCTCACAGAGCATACTGTAGACCACTGTTTTGATATGATATATTTACACTGAGCATAGAATTTTTATTTTAACCTAGGCCATTGAAAGTCTTACATTAATTTACTCATTAAAAGCCATCTTTTAAAAATTCAGTTCCTGAGTTGTTCAACCCATCTTAGTTTTTGAATTAAGGGAGAAAGTTTCTCAGAGGAAAAAAAAAAAAAAAGGTAAATCCAGAGCAACAGACCCCGCACATCCTACCTATCAGCACTAATCCTTCTATCCTGAGACTCTGTATCTTTTCTCCCTTTTCAGGCTCCTACCCTGAGTGACATTAACACAACTGAGTCACATTTAGTTACATCTGAGACTAGAAAGAATCCCTTCAGTCACTGTTCTAATTAATGGCACAGACTTCTCTCAAAGCATATTCCAAAATAAGAATACATTGACAGGATTAGCTCCTAAATGCACTGGCTTAGGGTATGCTAGTGTTTCATTTCAATTTCAAATGGTATTAATTACTATTTAATTATACTACAAAAAAAGTTTCATAATTAAAAATTACAAACTCTTGTGAAAAAAGAGGAAGCAGCAGCAGTAGCTTATCCCCACTAATTCTTTTCTCCCCACTATGTTTGGAGCTGGGCAATTTGATGAGCTGGAAAAAAATATATTCAATATATATAAGAAAAGCTACAATGTTTCCCCATCCAATCCTTAGCCTGTTAAAAGTGGACTAAAGCTAGGATTAGAGCTGTTTTTTTCTTAATAATAAAGAATATATAAATGCCATTTTTTTTTAAAGAATGATACCTATTATCTACACAGAAATAACCAATTAGCCAATTCTCACATTTACTTCCTGCATTGGAGGCAGGCCTCCAGAAAAAAATAATTTAAGTTCTACAACTTTTGATCCCTATTATAGTGCCAAAATTCACCCTTTAAATTGGCATTGGTTTTAACAGTTTGTGTATGTGTGTGTTATTTGTGACATGAAAAGTTATTTATAAATATTTTTGGATGCTAGTAATCACCCTCCTAAAACTAAGTAGGCTTTACATGCAGTAAACATTTTGGTGGCACAAATGTAAATTCAAAAGACAAACCTAAATAATGGTAAAAGCCATAATTCTCTAATTGTAAAAGTGAAAGTCACTACAAGTTAATCTTCTCTTAATAACTAACCATAGGTATTTTTCTAGCCTTAATTCCAGCTCCCATCCTACCTTCTCCCCCACACATAACTCCCACAAAGCCTCAAGAACATCAAAGTTAGGACACAATGTTATCACGAAAAAGCATAATAAATTAGGATTGGTTAATAAAGCAGTTAGTTCGCCTCAGTATGAATTTACAGAATGAATACAAGCAGAGACTTAATAAAAAATACTAATGATATTAAAAGGAGAAATAATGTTTACCAAAGCACCACCACAAGCAAGCGGTGAGCACGATGCAAGTTTTCACTTTGATCCTGTTAACCCAGTCATCACGATTTTGGGAAAATACCAACACTTGTTTCATAATACAGCGACTTTTCTATATTTTCCAATCCTTACCAAAACTCTGTAGATGTAAATTTTTAAGTCTTGCTAATTAGTTACCAGTGCCCTTCATCCCCCAGATTAGGTGTCCTACATTTTGTTTGGGTCTCCGCCTTGAAAACAAACCCGATTGCCCCATTTTCTGAGAGGTAAACTCAGCTCCAGGCAGCTCCCTATGAAGTCACCGCGTTTGTTGTTTCAAAGATGCAATTAAACGAACATGACACAAGGCAGTCGAAGAGATTACTTGGAAGTGTGTGGAGGTGTCAATCATATATGTGGAAGACCCATGAAAACTGTATTGCTACAAATCTATTTTAGTAATATTTCTCGCCATTCCCCCTTCTCCAATGTATTCACAACATAGGGCAATTAAACTTTGTAAGAACTTACTCGACTTTAGCAAACTTTAGCTTTCCGGCTTTCTGTACTTAGAATCCAGCAATGAGGAAAGGCGGGGTGGGGGTGGGGGATTTAACCGAAGGACGGAGAAGAAAAGCAATAAAAGAGTTTGCATCAGGCAGTGTCTCTCCCTCTGCCCCTCTTCTTCCCTTCCCACCCCCTCTTCTCTGAGCCCTTACATATACACATTCTTCTGGGCGGCCTCTAACCACACCATGTCCACAGTCATTTACAGAAATTAGAAACAGACTCCGGGATCCCTTCCCATAGCACGCACAGCGCAGAGCTGTACTAGCAGGATGGGGCCATGTCACTCCCTACTACCTCGCGATCTCTTACCCTCCCCTCTGGGGTTCCATCCCCAAGAATCCGGCTTTCCTCCACGAAGAAGGTGGATCTACCTAATTCACAATGAAATTCCATCTCATCCTTCCCCACCCCAGCCACCTCACCACGAAAACCAAAGAAAAGTTCCTTCCCCACCAGGGCAACAGAAGAGTTGGTTTCAGGGGCCAGAGCAAAAGCTGGGAGAGGAGAGGGAGCGTGGTGTACTTTGTTTTACACGTCTGCATATTCATACCAGAGCCCAGGGCTGCTCTTGTCCTTACCCGCTCGTCCGGAGACCCGGTCCTGCTACTGGAGCGCGAGGCGAGGCGCTAGGCGAGGGCTGAGGGGACGCGGCGTCGGGGCGGGCCGCCGGCAGCAGCCTCGGGCGCCGAGAGCCACCACCTCTTCTCCGCCAAGCGGCTGCGGGCGTGGGCCGAAGGAGCTGAAGAGGGAGCCTGGGGAGGGGGAGAAGAGGAGCAGCATCTCCTCCTCCTCCACGCCTCGGAAACGCCCCTCCAGCGGCGACCCCCGCCGACCGCCTGACCCCCGAGCGCTGGAGTACCCTCTCCGCCCTCCTGTGCTCTGCGCGCCTCCCAGAGCTTCGCCAAAACCCTCTGGCTCGGGGCGGCTCAACTCCTGCAGCCGTCTCCGAGAGCTGCCGAGGGGGTTGAGGCGGTCCGGGGAGCTAGGGAGTCCCGCGCGCCAGCAAGACGGTCTCTAGGGGCCGTGAGCATGGTGTGTGACCCTCGCCGCACCGCCGCCGCCGGAGCTACTAGCTCACAGCACGGGCTCCACCTCAGGCACCCGCGCCGGCCCCGCCCCCGTTCCTGTCACTCAAAAGCCTTCCCGGGCTCCAGGAGGAGAGCTATGGGGGACAGGGCGCTCCCCTCCGCCTCATTGGCCCTCCGGGCCTCCAGTTCCGCCCCCTCCCTAGGGACATGGTCGCCGGGGAGACCAGCACCCCGATTCCCATGACAACCGGTGCCTAGGGCCTGGCTTTTAGTGTTCTGGCTAACTAGACGCTCAGGTTGGTCGCGGGGCCGCAAAGTTCCTATCCCCTGCGGTGTGGACTCCTAATTTTAGGCCAAGTGGAAAACGCGGCCGACCGCCCCCACGCTTCCAGTTTCAGAAACAGAACTTTATGGCCCTAGGGAGAGTGAGGGAGCGTGAAAAATGTCTAACTGCTTGCTCTTCTCCTGTGAATCTAAGTAACTCCTCCCCCCTTGTCCTCCCTGGCCTCCAGACTTGTTTCCATATTCTCACCGGGCGGATTTGGGCTTTGAAAGGGTGAGAAGAGGGAAGAGAGAGAAAGAGCAGGGCTGTGCCAGCTCCGTGCAGCAATATAGCAACTTGGAAATGGCGAGGTCAACGAAAACAGCTCGGTGAGTTTTCCCACAGTTGTAAAGTGATCTTCAAAGGTGTGCTGGCAGCACTTCGTCAACCCCAGATGCCCTCGGGGAAACTAAAATACTCATATTTTTGAAAAAAAAAAAAAAAAAAAGTAAATTCTTTTGTTAAAATTCCTCTGAAACTAAAATAATCCTAAAGTTAAAAAAAATTAAGCAAAAGATTCGACGTAATCGAATAAAATAAAGAATATTCATTTTTCTGTATAGCACTACACATTGCCACTTGGCAAAGTTATGTCCCAGCAGCTATGGCCCTCCTGCAGACAGAAAGATTGGGGTTTCAACAATTAACAAGAAAGTCTTCCTGGATTCATGAGCAAACGGTATCTTGTCATTTGAGTTTAAAAAGTTTGGGTTTATTCTCAGAGGATAAGGTAACCTGGTCCACTCTGGATAGGGGACCTGGGAGTAAAGGTAGTCCTGGGCTGATGGTGTTGAGCCCTAGGTGAATCTAAACTTCATGACTGGCTCCAAAATGGAGAGATCTGCGGTAAAATTAAAACTGCAATCCTAGGTTCCCTAGCCCCTGAGGCTGCTGTACATGTATGATGAATGAGGGAATTAATAGTAATGATTTACCTTTGGCGAGCACTTGACTTTTCATTATCTCATTTACTAAATGAATAACTGTGATGGATGTGTTTAGTCAAATATGCCTTGCAAGTATGCGCTAAATGTAATTACTCACACTGCTTAATACAATGGAAAATGCACAGCAAATTTTTAAGATAAGGTCTTTGCCCTCAGGGAGCTAACCACGGAGCCTAAGAAAGAAAAGTAGCATTCTTGAAACATTTTGAGATTATGGCTAGAATGTGCAGCCAAACTTTGAGTATAGTAGCAGATGAGAGAAAGTCTGTGGTAGGTTGAATGGGCTGCATTAATCATATTAAGGAGCAGGGGAATTTAAACTGGGCTCCGAAGAAGGGCAGGTAGTGGGATGAATGAAGCACAGATGAGGAAAGACAGACCATCCAAGGAAACATTAAACCAAAGTGCAACAGCAGGAATAGAGAGTGGTGATAGTAAATAATAGTGAGAAGACCAGCCCAGTTGAACTAGAGACAGAAGTGAAGGATTGGAGCCCTTTCCCCAGTCCTTCCCCCATTTTCTGAAATAGGAGTTTTTAAGTGTTCTGGTTCATGTATGACAGAACTGAGAACATATGCTTCTGTTTGTCATTGAAAGAAAGTTCATATATTTATTAGAAAGAAAAGCAAATCCATAATACTTGAAATAGCTTGCAAATTCAAGTCAGAAGGGAAGTATGAAGAGTATAGTGTTGATAGTGTTGGAAATTTTCTCAAAAGTAGACAAACCAGTGTTGTTGTTGGTTTTTTTTTTTTTCCATTAAGGCCATTTCAGGTGGTTGCCCTCGAGGCTTTTTCACCAGTAATCCTTCTGTTTTGTATGAGGTAAAAGGTCGGTTTTAAAATAAATGGCTATGATACCAAAACCTGATAGAGTATAAAGAGTATACAATAGAGAAATCTACAAGTTAATCTCCTTTTGGATATAATGTAAAATTAAAATACATACTTAAGATACACTTAGACCCCAGAACTATGTAACAAATGCTATGTCAAAATCAAAAGAATTATGCCAGGTATATAAGAATGATTCAATAATAGAAAACTTATTCATTTGGTTGACTATATTAATATGTCAAGGAAGAAAAAAAAAATCTGTATGAGTGTTTCAATTGATGATGAAAATGGTTTTGTAAAACCCAACATCATTCCTTAATAAAAACTTTTAAAGAATTTGGGATAGATAATTTAATAATATATATTTTATACTAAATCCAGAAACTTGCTTTATAATGAAACAATTATTCCCATTAAACATGGCAAGAATGCTCATCATCATACCATGAAAGGATATGATAGTCAATCCAGTGAGACATGAAATAGAAATGCAAAATTAAATACTGAACATAAGTTAGGATTGTCATTTACTTGCAAATTGTAAGAAAACTCCAAGGATCAATTGAAAAACTTTTAGAAGCAATAAAAGATGAGTTAAGGTAACCAGTTTTAAAAATTAACATACAAAATGAAGAGATTTCCCATGTACGAATCATAACCAGTTAGAACATACAATATAAAAAGAATCCTATTTATAATGACCACAATTAAATAGCTAGAAATGAATACTAAAATAAATTTTAGTATTAGTATTAGATCTAGTATGGAAAGGGGAGGGGAGGGGAGGGGAGGAAGAGTGGGGAGGGAAAGGAAGGGAAGGGAAGGGAAAAAAAAAGAACAGAGATATTTTTAGATTAAATACCAACACTCAGGGGTGCCTGGGTGGCATAGTTGGTTAGGCGTCTGATTCTTGCTTTCCACTCAGGTGATGATCTCAGGGTCATCATCTCAGGGTTGTGAGACTGAGCCCCAAGTAGGGCTCTGCACTGGGTGTGAGTCTGCTTGAGATTCTCCCTCTCCCTTTGCCACTCCCCTTGTGCTCTCTCTCTAAAATAATCTTTATAAATAAATATATATATATATCAACACCCAAACATCATATAATTCTAATACCTTTTAAAAGTAACCTACATATCCAGTATAATTTTAATCAAATGTCTAACAATACTTCTGGGAATTTGAGAAAATAATTAAAAAATTCATTTGGAAGATTAACCTTTTAAAAATAACCAAGAAGAGGGGCGCCTGGGTGGCTCAGTCAGTTAAGCTTATGCCTTCAGCTCTGGTTGTGATCCCAGGATCTTGGGATCAAGCCCTGCATTGGGCTGCCTGCTCAGTAGGGAGCTTGCCTCTCCCTTTCCCTCTGCCCCTCCCCTGCCAGCTCGTGCTCATGAGTGCTCTCTCTCTCTCAAATAAAATCTAAAAATAAATAAATAAAAATAAAAATAACCAAGAAAATCTTAAAAAGAAAATAAATGAGGAGGAAGTACACTAAAAGCTATTAAAATAAATTATAAAGTACAGTGGTTAGCAGCAGATGACGTATAATATATGATAAAATGGTTGACTAGGTACAGTATATAATAAAGAAGGAACATGCCTCATTCAAAAATGGTGTTGAGAAATCTAGCTATTTCTTGTGTATCTTGTCAGACACACACATATACATGTTCTTTTTTGAAGTAAGGCTAGCTCATATCTTTACCTAATACATTTTTTAAGACATTGTAATATCCTTTGATCTATCAGATCCTCTAGATATGCTTTGCTCTTTTAAATGGCTGTATAGTATTCTGTTGCTTAGATGTGGCATAGTTTACTTAACTTTTCCCTTTTTAATGGACACATAGGTTATTCCCAAACTTTTGCTATTCCTTACAATTCAAAATACATTTCTTTGTACTTGGTCCTGTCTTACATGCAAAGTAAGGGTGTAGGTTTAGCTTCTAGAAGTATAATTGCTGTATTAAGGAGTAGGCACATTTTTGGGATGCCTGGGTGGCTCACCCAGTTAAGCATCTGCCTTTAGCTCAGGTCATGATCCCAGAGTCCTGGGATTGAGTCCCACATCAGGCTCCCTGCTCAGTGGGGAGGGAGTCTGCTTCTCCCTCTGCCTGCGGCTTTGCCTGTTAGACCTTCTCTCTAACTAATAAATAATTAATATCTTTAAAAAGAAAAAAGAGTAGGCACACTTTACATTTTGATAGATAAAACCAAGCTGCCTTCTAAAGCAGTGGTACAAACTAATTACAGTCATCCCAATACAGATGGAAAGTTTCCTAGCATACTTTGTTTCCCCACACCCTCACTAACACAGCATTATCAAACTTTTTTGATCATTGCTAATCTAATAGGTACAAAAGGCTGTCACATACAATAATAGTTTTCTTTCTCTTATTAATATTTTTGTATGCTTACAAGCCATTTTATTTTCTATTACTAAAATATTCTTCCATTTTATTTCTTCTAGACTTTCATGGCTTTGTTTTCCACATTTTATTCTCTGATCCATATATAATTTATTTTGGTGATAGCAGTAGATACCCACTTGTCGCTCAAATCTGAAAAGAATTTGTTTATTTTGCTACATAAAATACAAAGTTTCTATATAGTAACAAAAACAATGGATACAAAATTTTAAAAAGAAATTCAGAAAAGCAATGAATATTTGAAAATAAAACAACTGTATAAAGAAAAAAATTAAAACAAAAATAAGGTGTCTGTAACTATCAGATTGGAAACATTTTTTATTATTTTTTATTTTCTTAAGATTTATTTACTTGAGCGAGAGAGTGCACGTGCACAAATGGGGGTCAAGGGGAAGGGCAGAGGAGAGAGAGTCTGAAGGAAACTCTGTGCTGAGCTTGGAGCCTGACACATGGCTCGATCTCAGGCCCCCGAGATCATAACCTGAGCCAAAACCAAGAGTCAGATACTTAATCAACTGCGCCACCCTGCCTTCCCATGGAAAAAATTTTTAAAGACTTATAATATCTGGTATTGGTGAAAACATGTGAAATAGATACCATCTCATAATTGTTGGTAGGATTATGGCTTGGCTTATTGCATTTGGGAGTGCAACTGCAGTGTCTTTCATTATATATAATGTTTATATCCTTTAGTTTATTCCACCTAGGAAATTTATCATATAGAAATATTTACATATATGACCAGAGATATGATCAAGAATATTCATTGCAGTATTGTTGGTAGTCGTAAGATTAAAAACGAAATGAATGTCCATAATAGTGAAATGATTAAATCAACTATGGTTGCCGATTTATATTATCCAGTGACAAAATCAAGTTGCTATACAAAATAATATAATTTCTCTGAAAAAATACATATATCTAGGGGAAATGAGATGGCTGACTTGATTGGGCTTCTGACTCTTGATTTTGGCTCAAGTGGTGATCTCAGGGTCCTGGGATCTAGCCCTGCATGGGGCACCACGCGCAGAGGCTGCATGACCCTCTCCCTCTGCTCCTCCCCCTGCTCTCTCACTCTCTCTCTCAAATAAATAAATAAATAAAATCTTTTAAAAAATACATATATCTAGTTATATGGCAATATTTATACCAACTACTGTTTCTCTGAGGATTAGAATTACAGTAAACGTTGCATTTCTGAAATGTTTTTATTTAAAATCTTTACAACATGTGTGTCACTTTTGTTATAGAAAGTCTAGAGTGTTAAGAAGACAAACTGCCAGCTATAAAATAAATAAGTCATGGGGATGTAATGTACACATTGGGACTATAGTTAATAATACTGTATTGTATATTTGAGAATTGCTGAGAGTAGATCTTAAAAGCTTTCATCATAAGAAAAAACTTTTTTGTAAATTAATGAAATTTAAACGAAATAAAAAATTCAGTTCCTCAGTCACAAGTGGCTAGTGGCTCCTGAATGGAAGAGCACAGATACAGAGCATTTCCATCATCACTAGAAGTCCTTCTGGACAATGCTACCTTAGAGGCTAGCATAGCTGATTTTTCTTTTAAAGACTAAATAAAAATGATTTCTCTTTTTCCAGCTTCTATAAACAAACAAAAAGGTCAACAGATTATCACTACTAACATAAAGAATCTAAATAGCTGGCTTTAACACATATTTAATTGGGCTCCCAAGGGGCTTGTGGACCTCAGAATATTCATCACTTAGAGACCAACCTTGCGTCACATTCTAAGTCAGGAGCATTTTATGTGGGACCCATGGATCACCCCATAATGGACTCCTTGAGATTGTATTCCAGGTATGTGTGTTTGTGCATTTATCTAGGGAAAGCATCTATACATTGCAACAAATTCAAAAAGGAGTTTATATCTTTCCAAAATGTTAAGATTGTGTGCTTCAAATGCCAGCAATTTAAAAATACCATCTTCACCTCGAAGGTTGAAATGAATTCTAAGCTAATCTAAATCTGTAAATAGCAATGTTTTCCCAGCTGGCTTCTTGTGTTCATCTCAATATGAAATATTTGTATTCTGGCTTGTACCAACTATGTTCGTGTTTTTCCTCCTTTAAGCCCAGAAACACATTATCCTTTTTTTTGCTTACAGAGTAAGGACTGCCATGGAACTTTGCCCAGGGGAGAAGCAGAAGCAAGATAAGTAATCCACCAAAACATGAGCAGGTAATTGGAGCACAAAGCCTGACAGTGCTTAAGGAAGACTTTGTGAGACAGTACTGACACTTCCAAGTGAACCAAGAATTAGCTGGGGAAAAAATGCAGCAATGGAAACCAGATAGGACTACAATTACCCTTAGGTCCATTGAATAAACAGGTTATTTTCTTTTGGTGGTAGCTGAACTCTCTTTAGAATGTGAGAATTCCCCTAGGATGTAGAGTTACATGACAGCAAGGGCACAGATAACTCTAAATGTTGGGAGACAGCCTGGTACTTCAGTACAATGAAAGAGCATAGCATTTGCACTCAAAAGACCTATGTGCAAATCTTGACAAGTCACTTCTCTTCTTTGAGTGTCATTTTCCTCATTTATAAAGTGAAGGAAATAAGAATAGCTGATATGTCCCACACATAATAGCCTGTAATGTTCTCTCAGTATTCAACAGGATTACGTGAAATATGTGTGTGAAAGCTATAAAGTGCTATTTAAGAAAATCAAACAACATTAACAACAAAAGGCATGCAGATTTTTTTTTAAAGATTTTATTTATTTATTTGACAGAGAGAGAGATCACAAGTAGGCAGAGAGGCAGGCAGAGAGAGGGGGAAGCAGGCTCCTTGCTGAGCAGAGAGCCCGATGTGGGGCTTGATCCCAGGACCCTGAGATCATGACCTGAGCTTCGGCTTTAACCCACTGAGCCACCCAGGCGCTCCAGTATGCAGATTTTTGGTATTAGTTCTAGACCTATTGAGAAAAAACTTTTTTAAATAGTGTCTTTCATGTTGAAGAGAAACCTTAAAAAATATCAAGTACCAGGGCTAGCTAGTCCTATGAAAGATTAAGTCAGAAAAAATTGATTGTGGTGCTCCTGTAACTTCCACTCTTCTTTACCAACGAGATTCTTAGCTCTTTTCCAATTTACCCCTCCTGCCCCTGAATTGACCAGGGCTTGTTAGTTCCTCTGATAGGGCTGGCGGCATGTTAGGCTAAAAACATTCACCTACTCCTGCATTTGCCAGTTGCCTAATGGCTCTGCCTGAGCCAAAATATTTCCTGAATGCCTTGGCTAGAAACTCTCCCTTTTAGCCACTAATGAGTTAAACTGCAAAGGTGTTAACTTTAGATTGTGGAAGTTAAAATTCACTTTACCTTCCAGCTTTCTCTCTTAGCACGTTAGTATAGATTGGTTTATCAGATTAGGTAGTTGTCACATTAAACCCTGAGGGTGAGAGATACTAGAGAGGTAAATTTTAATTAATGAAGGCAAAGAAGGAAAGAGGGAAGCTAGTTTCAGTGTGAGTGGGAGAGAGAGAGTGAGAGAGAAGGATTTGGTGGGGGAGAGGTGTGTGCTATGAGGGTGACCTGCAGGGCTGATGATACCAAGGGAGGGGATTGGGGAAGTACAGGTAGTACTAAAGGGGTGTGGCACTGAAGTCAAACTGCCTAATTCACAATTTTTACTAGGGCTGGTCCTGTCTCTGACTCATTTCTACTACTTGCCCTGGCAAGTTATGTAACTGCCTTTTCAGTTTGGTTGAAGGGAGTATGGCAAAAAAGCATAAACCCTTCTGTTTTTTGAAACTAAGCTATGTTTGAACATACACAAAGTAATTTAATATGAACATGCTGTCATCTAAATCTGACCTATAGGGACTTGCGTTAGGGTTCATGACTGCTAATCTTGATTTTCTTAAGTGTTCCCAGAAATGGAGACCAAATCAGAAAGTAAGGTTTCTAGTTTAAGTTGTGTTTTAAAGAGAGTGATTTCATGCTGTTTGGTGCAAGTGAGCTGCTGTGCAAGAAAGTTGATCATTAAAGGCTTTATTAAGCCGAGTCGGAGTGTTTAATAAAATAAAGCATCACTTCGTAAAAATTTCTTAAAAGTTGATTGATTTTTACATCTTCTCTTAGAATGTCTAACAGAAAACTGAGGCGGAAAAATAGTCTTCTCTACGGGCACTGATGATCAATTTAGGGCCAAATCCTCAGCTAGGATACTCCTATAAACAGGAGAAATGCCGAACCTGCCGCATTTTACACCCACAGGAGAGGAAATTTCTTAGAGAGTTGAAGCTGTTAGGATGAGTAGTTCTTTAGTTCACCTTAAAGTGAGAGAACTATTAAAAATTATACATATGCAAATTAAGTATTTTATTTTTACCAAAAACCTATCATTATACACTCATTAGTCAATCTTTTCATGCTGGGCCAAGGCTTTTCTGACCATAAATCTGCTGCTGAGAGTTGTAGGTTGTCTTTTTTACATAAACCTTGCGTAAATGCAAAATCTTCAATTTTCTGGTTTGGTTTTTGTTAAAGGAAATGTAGACCTTGAGGACACTTGTGTAATATATTCTAGTTTTCTTGCCTCTCTGGTAATTCATGGCAGAAACTTGTTTTTCCATGGCATTCAACTTCATTTTTAAAAAAATTGTGGTAAAATATACATAACCTAAAATTCACTACTTTAAGTGTTTTTAAATTTCAACTTTATTTTCACTTTATTTTCATTTTGCACTTTACACTTAATAAAGTATATAACAATTAAATTACCTAATTATACTAGCAAGAATAATTTGCATTAAGAATTTGGGAAACTAACACTTCTTTTAAAAGATTTATTTATTTTAGAGAGAGCGAGAGAATACACGTGCATGTGGATGGTGGTGGAGGGGCAGAGTGGGAGGGAGAAAAAGAATCCTTAAGCAGACTCCCCACTGGGTGCTGAGCCCCATGTGGGACTTGATCCAAGGACAGGAGATCATGACCTTAGCCAAAATCAAGAGTTGGCCTCTTAACCAATGGAGCCACACAGGCACCCCTAAAAACATTGATTTTTATGTAAGCTTCAAAGGTCATAACTTTAGTCTGTTTTATTTCCTGCTGTATCCCTACCTCATAGAATAGAACCTGTCACCTAGTATACACTCAGATACCATTCAGAGAATGAATGAATGGCTGCTGGTGTTACAACTCAGCTGGAGGAAGCATAAATGTGCAGGTATGCTATGATACAGCCCATTAGTAAACATTCAGTGGCCACGGACATCAGTCTTTTTTATAGGGGAAATGGAGAACATCAGTTAATCTTATGGTATGACTAAATGAAGGTCACTTAATAGGCTGTTTTCTTTTTTTTTTTTTAATTTTTTAATTAAAGCATAATGTATTATTTGCCCCAGGGTACATGTCTGTGGATCCTCAGGTTTACACATTTCACAGCACTTACCATAGCACATACCCTCCTCAATGTCCATAACCCAACCACCCTATCCCTACCCGCCCCTACCCCCCAGCCACCCTCGGTTTGTTTCATGAGTTTAGGAGTCTCTTATGGTTTGTCT
>CM052899.1:115111621-115140433 GCA_028534135.1 Potos flavus
GGTGAGTTTCCAAGTTGGATTTGTATTTTCTATATGGATCTTTAAAGGTTGTGTGATATATATGTATTTAAAAATAATGATTAAGAATAACAGTGTCATCCTTTTTTAACTTGGTTCCAGTATATTTTTAAAAATAACTTCATTGTTCCTCTAATATAGATGCTTTTATATATGTAATTATAGAGCTGGTAATCTATCATTATCTAGTAAAGCTATTTTTTTCTTGTTTGCTTATAGTAAGGTCTGAAATAGCTTTTCCATTAGGAATCTGGATCATCAGGATTTTCTGTCTGAAATACTTCATTATGTTGCAAGTTGGAACTTGATATGCAAGATGTCAATCAACACAAAAGTTTTCTTTTTATATATTCTGTCCTCCATGCATTTTTCCTACTTTTCATTTAATCAACATTTACTGAGAGACAACTCTTATAAATTGCATTTTTGTAAGCACTTCTAAAATATGGGAAACAATGAGTAAGCTGAGAATAGTTTATGATTTGAATGTTCATAGTTATTTTAACTTTCAAAAATAAATATAATTCAAATAATTCTTCAGGTCTTTTAAAAAACAGCAAGAAAGGGGCGCCTGGGTGGCTCAGTTGGTTAAGCAACTGCCTTCGGCTCAGATCATGATCCCGGAGTCCTGGAATCGCGTCCCGCATCGGGCTCCCAGCTCCACGGGGAGTCTGCTTCTCCCTCTGACCTTCTCCCCTCTCATGCTTTCTCTCACTGTCTCTCTCTCAAATAAATAAATAAAATCTTAAAAAAAAAAACAACCCAGCAAGAAACAAAAAAAGCAAACAACAAACAACACTCAAAAACAAACAAAGAAACCCAAAATAGTCCACTGGCTCTTATTCTCCTCCCCTTTTTTTGTAGAGGGAACTAGTTTTAATTTTTCCAGCTCTTTCTTCTGATATTTACTTTCACGTTCCTAAATAATATCCATAGGCTGCTGTTGAAAGGCAGGATATTAAGGTGATATTCAAGAGCTCCTAGAATGCAAATCCCAGCTCTGTAGTCACCACTTCCCTTTATCTTGGTCACTGTTTCTAAATAGGCACAACTGACATACTGTGTCAGATAGCTTTTTGTTGTAGGGAGCTGTTCTGTGCCTTTTAGGATGTGTAGCGTATCCGTGGTCTCTACCCATTAGATTCCAGTAGCACCCTCACCCTAGCAGTAACAACTGAATATGCCTTCAGGCGTTGCCAAATGTCCCCAGGAGAAACAAAATCATCCCCAGTTGAGAACCACTGATCTTGGGGAAGTTAAGTTTTCTGTGACTTTGTTCCTTCACCCAGCAAATTAAAATTAGTAATAGAACCAACTAGTAGAGCCAATATGAGGATTAAATGCATAGCATTTCTGAAGCACTTACTGCTCTGCACAGTAAGTATTCTATAAATATTTGCTAAATACAATTATGTATTTAATTTTTCAGCTTTATGTTTTATCCATTAGACTGCCATTCCTCCCATTTTCCTAATACAATTATCACAATTTCTGTTTATATTAATATTCGGCCTTTATAATGATTATGATCATGTATTATTCAAAATTGAGTCACACAGTGCATTAGTACACTCATTTATATTCAGTATATTTATTTTCTTGTACTTTTTTCCTACTAAATAATTGCATCTTTTTTTGTTTTTGTTTGCTCAGTTTTCTATGTAGCTAAATATCCCTAGGCTGTCTGTTAGAAACATAAATCTACCTGATAAGATTGGACACATTTGGCAAATTAACAATTTTTCTTTCCCTCTCAAAGATATTCTTCTTAGAGCTTTGCATTCTCCTGCTCCAGTATAGACTTATTGCTCTTTAGGCCTAGCATCTGGAATTTCTTTGCACCATCGTCCTGGGATTCCTCTTTATTGTGTGTTTGGTCCCCTATTTCTGGATCTTATGCCTTGTTCTTTCTCCTTCTAGTTTTCTCCTTTGATTTAGTGAATTACACCCTCCAACAGACGCTTTGAATGTCTAAAATATGTATTTTTTAATATAATTACTATATTTTGGAAATTATTTTCACTCAAAATGTTAAAAGTATTGTTTCATTGTCTCTTAACTTACAGGGTTGCAGTTGAAAAGTTTGATACCATTCCAGCTCTGAATATTTGTATATAACTTGTTTCTCCTCAGTGAAATGTTTGCAATTCTTGTCCATTTTGTCCCTGGTGCTCTGAAGTTTCACAGTTATGAACATAATACAGATCTTTTTAATATCATTATGCTAGGTACTGAAAATCCAGGCTTTTTAGTTCAGGGAAATTTTCTTGTAATATACCTCCATTAATAACTCTGCTTGTCCCTTCCACCCCCCCAATACCTCTGCTTTCTCTTTGTGGAGCTACCATTAATCACATGCTGAACCTCAAATTTTCTGATACTCTACTCTCCCTTAATTTTCATCTCTTTGTCTTTTCTCCTCTCTTTTCTGGAAAATTTTTAAATGTCTTCTTTCTTCCTTCCTTCCTTTCTTCCCTCCTCTCTTCCTTCTTTCCTGCCTTCCTTCCTTCCTTTCTTTTTTTGGCTTACATTTTTAGTTATAGAAGCTCTTTTAAGTACTTTGAGTGATCCTTTTAAAAATACTCAGTATTATGTTATCTTTCCTAGGAAGTATTATCTTTTCCTCTCTCTGAAGATACCAATGATACTTTTGAGTGTTTTCTTTGCTCATTGTACTGTTTCCTCCAAGTGCTTCCCTCCCCCCCCGTTTATTTGGTTTTGTCTTATATGTTAGAGGCCTCTCTCAAATGTTGTGTGATCCTTGTCTATCCTTTCATGTTTAAGAAATAAAACTATCATTATTTTCAGATGGCATGATTGTTACCTCCAAATCCCAAGAAATTAAAAAAAAAATCTAAAATTAATGAGTGAATTATTTAGCTGGGTCATAGGATACAAAAATCAATTGTCTTTCTTTGCAATGAAAGATAGACACTGAAACTTTAAAAAATATAACAGCATCAAAACATGAATATTACATGATAAATAAATATTATAGGATAAATCTACAAGATAAATCTATTATAGGAAGATTTATGCACTGAAAACTAAGAGAAATGAAAGAAGACCTAATAACTGGAAGGATATGAAAGAATTGCTTTTTTAAAGGCATCAGTTATCTCACATTTATCTATAGAATCCATCAATTCAAATAAAAATTGAAACAACTTTCTGGTAGAAATGGACAGACTTACTCTAAAATTTATTTGGAAAGGAAATTTACTATAAAATTTATTTGAAATTCAAATAATTTCAAAATTATTTTGAAACAGAAAAACAAAATACAAGATCAAATGATCTTCAACAAAGATGACAGGGTAACTTAATGATGTAAAAGATAGATTTTTAAAAGATGGTTCTGGAACAACTGAATATCATATGCAAAAAATTTTAATGTGAAATTTTCTATTAAACCTAAAACCTACCTCCCAAAAGATAAAAAGAAATTAACTTGAAATAAATCATAGACCAAAAACTATAAAAATTTCTAGAAGAAAGCTTTAAAAAATTTCTAGAAGACATGAAGAGGGCCTGGATGGCTCAGTGGGTTGTGTCCACCTTCAGCTCAGGTCATGATCCCAGGGTCCTCAGATCGAGTCCTGCATTGGGCTCCCTAGTCAGTTGGGAGTCTGCCTCTCCCTCTCCCTCTGCCCCTCCCCCCTGCTCATGTGCTCTCTCTCTCTCTCTCACTTGCTTTCTCTAAAATTAATAAATAAAATCTTTAAAAAAAACGTAGAAGAAAATATTTGTGACCTTCGATTAGCAAAGATTTCTCAGGACATAAAAAGAATGAACTGTAAATGAAAGAAACTGATACATGTTATCAAAATGAAGACCCTAGGCATGCCTTGTTAGCTCAGTCAGTCGACCTTAGGACTCTTGATCTCAGGGTTGTAAGTTCAAGCCTCAAGTTGGGAGTAGAGTTTATTTAATAAAAGAAAACAAAGCAAAACAATTTAAAAAGAAAAAGCAAAATTAAGACCTTGTGCTCTTCAAAAGACTATTGCAAATGAAAAAACAAGCAGATTAAAGCCACAGATTAGGAGAAAATATTTATCAAAGACACATCTGATTAAGAATTTAAATACAGGATCACCTGGATGGCTTAGTTGGTTAAGTGGCCAATTCTTGATTTCAGCTCAGGTCATGATCCCGGGGTCCTGGGATTGAGCCTTGAGTGGAGCTCCATGCTCAGCAGGGAGTCTGCTTGAGATTCTCACTTTCCTCTCCCTCTGCCACTTCTCCCCCACCCCCTGGCTCTCTATCTCTCTATCTCTCAAATAAATAAATAGATAAATAAATAAATAAATAAATAAATAAGAATTTTTATCCAGAATATATAAAGAACTCTCAAAACTCAAGAAAATAACCCAGTTTTTAAAATGAGCAAAAGATTTAAGCAGATATTTCATTAAAGAAGATATCCAGGGGCACCTGGGTGGCTCAGTGGGTTAAGCGTCTGCCTTTGGTTCAGGTCATGATCCCAGGTTCCTGGGATTGAGTCCTGCATTGGTCTCCTTGCTCAGCGGGGAGCCTGCTTTTCCCTCTGCCTGCTATTCCCCCTGCTTGTGCTCTCTCTGTCTCTCTCTCTGTCTCTCTGACAAATAAATAAATAAAATCTTAAAAAAAAAGAGGGGGGATGCACGTGGGTGGCTTAGTCGGTTAAACGTCTGCCTTCAGCTCAGGTCATGATCCCAGGGTTTTGCTCAGCAGGGAGCCTGCTTCTCCCTCTCCTGCTCCCCTTGCTTGTGTGCTCTCTTTCTCTCTCTCAAATAAATAAAATCTTATAAAAAAAAAATAAAGAAGATATCCAGCTGGCAAATAAGCACATAATTATTCTTAATTATGGATGAATAATTCATTAATTAATGAATAATCAACATAATAATTCATTTGGGAAATGCAAATAAAAACTAAAATGAGATGTCATTATATATATTCCAGAATGGCTAAATTTAACAAGTTTGACACTGCTAGTTACTGGTAAGGTGCAGATTATTGGAACTTTCAAACTTTACTGGTGGGAATGTGATATCATACAACTGCTTTGGAAAACAAATATTAGCACTTTCTTTTAAGTTGACAGTTTCATGGAGATGAGACCTGTGCAACTGAATAAGGCCTCATGCTTAGAAAAGCCCCACACCTGACTTAATGTTCTACTCTTGTTATCTTGAAATTCTTAATAATTTTATCTTTGTTTTGTACTTGTGTTTGAATCTGAACTTCAACTTGTGTTCTATTTTGTTTGATTTTTTTTTTTGAACTTGTGTTTTGTAATTAAAATCCGTTGGAATGCTGGAACACATGCAATATGTCTGCCGCTACTTGCTGCTCCATTTGCATACAGTGTTCAAGATGCCCCATAAACATATTATTCCAGTGGGCCCATGATGCATGAGAGTTTAGTGAGACTCAGGATTGTACAAGGGAGGCTAGGTATATCTATGATGGAGTAAGTGGGGATAGACAGCCCCTAGAAGTCATATTTTCTGTCTGAATCAGAATTATTTCTAATGCAGAAAGAAGGTAATGACATTCTAAGAAACACAAATGAGCAAGGAACCCTATCATATTTTTTCTTACTCTTTGTTACTTCACAGTATTGGTGAAACAGTTATGGTGAAATTATTGATGCCAATAAGCCGAAAGAAGAGAAGTGGTAGAATATGTGCATATTAACACTTAAAATAGATAATTGAGTTAGTTTTATGTAGTGTTTCCACTGTTATGCTAAGAAAAAATTACATATGCATGTGTGAGCTACAAAATATGAATTGTGCAATTTCAGTGATTCTATATATAAATCAAATGCTCTTACATTTCCATTTAAAAAGGGCATTGCCCGATATAAAGATGAATGGTGAAATTTGGGTTAATAATTAAAATTTAAAATTTTCCTTTCCTTAGAAAAATATTAAATAGCAAATAAGAAAAATACCATTATAAAAAAAATAAAAAGAAAGAAAAGAAAAAGGAAGAACACTGTGACAAGTCAAAGGAGAGACTGAAGAAGAAAAAAAAAGACTTTCTATTTCAGTATTTTCTTTTTAAAGATTTTATTTATTTATTTGTCAGAGAGAGAGAGCGAGCACAGGCAGGCAGAGTGGCAGGCAGAGGCAGAGGGAGAAGCAGGATCCCTGCTGAGCAAGGAGCCCGATGTGGGACTTGATCCCAGGACGCTGGGATCATGACCTGAGCCAAAGGCAGATGCTTAACTGATTGAGCCACCCAGGCATCCCTATTTCAGTACTTTTAATGACACTTTTTTCCTGCTTTTTGAATAAGGGTCCTAGTGTATTATATAGCTGACCTATATAAATTAATTATATGCTTAAGTTATAATTTACCATATGACTGGAGCAGCTGGGTAGCTCAGTGGGTTAAGCCTTTGGCTCTGGTCATGTTTCCAGAGGCCTGGGATGGAGCCCCGCGTCAGGCTGCCTGCTCAGTGGGGAGTCTGCTTCTCCCTCTCCCTTTTCTCCTCCCTCACCCTTGCTTGTGCTCGAGTGCTCTCTCTTTCTCTTGCTTGTTCTCGATCTAGAATCAATATATATCTTGAATCAATAAATAAAATCTTTAAAAAAAAATTTACCATAAGAAATCGATTCTTGGGCTTCAATGTAGCATTATCAGGAGATAGCCATCCAGATATCCCAGAATGCTACATAGCACATTCTGGGAGCTAAATGGGAGAACAGGTTAATTCTTATTGTTTAGAATATAGACTTTTACTTTACTTTAATTTAATTTACTAACCCTTATCTTGCTTAGTGACCTCAAGTCCAGTGTCCCTGTGGTTTAAAATCTTTGGAGAGTAAACCTCCAGTCTTCCATTGAGTGGAGGGAAGGTTGTTGCCTTGATTCATGTGTTGTCAGGAAATGGGGGATTGAGTTGCTTGTTTCTTATTCAGACTTTTAACCAAGCCTCCTATTTGTGGCTCCACTGGCAGTCACTTTTTAGAGCTACTAGGTGCCTCCAGTTCCTGAGGTTTTCCAAGGTTTTGCCTAATGAATTCATTTGCTTCTTGACTTTCCCAGTTATAAGTACTTACCTTTCAGCCTCTGGTCTGCTAAGAAGTCAGTTACTACTTGATCAGATGCTTTGCAGGTTTCAGTTTATTTTTAACAGTTCTCTCTGCTATTTTCTCTCCAGTTTTCCTTTTCACCCATGTTTTATATTAAAAAAAAAAATTCCTTTCTTGCCATCATTTTTGTCACGTTTTATGAGGAAGAAGGGATAAGCATATACATGTGTTCTATTCATTATCTGTCACTGGAAATATATATTTAAAATTTGGATGTCACTGCAAAGATTTTTATTGTTTTTAAAAATTTATTTTCTATAGACTTCTGTCACTAAAAAATTAAATATTTTACTCTTTTACATAAAACAATGCAATTTTAAAAAATGAACAGTGAATACACTGAAGGTAGGACAGGCACACAGCAATAAGAAAACATATGACAAGGACCCACATCCATAGGAGGAATAGAGATTATGGTATCTTCATAATAGCGTTTCCTTCCCACACTCACAGAGCTCTTCCAGAGCTGGTGAAAAACACCATCAGGCAATTGGTTGTAGTTGGAATCTAGTCTATGGTTGAGGTACAGAGTGAAGAGTCATCAACACCTGAAACTAATCATGACCTGTTCCTATCTGGGTATCTGCTTATCTGAGGACCTGAACTGACTGTGGAAGACTGCAGTTTTCCTACCAGCCACCCTTGGTGACCCCTCTGCCTTTTCCCCTTGTTTTGTTTATTCCTCCTTAGCTTTTCAGACTCAGTCCTGTGCCATCTACTCCCAGAAATCTACCCTGAAACCATTACACAAAGGTAATTTAGATACTCCTCCCCAATATTTTCATCATTACTTCAGCTCTCAAGTTATAGTCTCTATCATTGTATTTACCACATTATAGTGTAATTATGTTTAAGTATTTCAGGGGTCAGCACACTTTTTCTGTAAAAGTTTATAGTTAGTAAATATTTTAGGCTTTGCAGACCAAGAGGCAAAATTTCAAGGATATTAGGTAAGTACTTATATAATACAAGAGAACATAAATTTTAATGATTTTTTATTGACAAAATTAAAAATAAAATGATAATTTTTTATAGTAACTGATATAGTTATTGAAGAATGAAATTCTTTTAGAGAGGATACCATTTCCCTTACTTGTGGTTCAAAGTTAGTGTTTCCATTCATTAAATTGATTGCAACTGGTTATCTGTAAAAACCATTCTTAGCTCATGAGCCTTACAAAAATATGCAGTGAATTTTCCTGACCTCTGTTCTATTTATTTAATTCTTTGTCGTTACTATACTTTGAGATCTGGGACCTGTCTTGGTCGTATTTATTTTTGAGTTCCCAGGCAACACACTACCTAGCACGTTAAAGGTGCTTAGTAACTTAAAACATTTTTTTTCAAGCAATGAAGAGATGTGAGTCTTGGTTATCTCAGACTTACCTTTAATGGATAATACCTTGACTTTATGTATTACCTTTTCTGTAAGGATTTTCAGACCTATTATGTTATATCTATTATCTTATATGCAATAAGAAAAGGATAGATGTTGTTATTCCCATTTCACTGATAGGAAAGTGACACAGTAGTAGAGCCAAGACTAGAATTAAGGAATTCTGGTTCTTAGCTATGGAAAGTTTTCAAAGGATTACACTACATATTCTCAGGTATATATGTTCTTGTCCATTTCAAGAATTATGAATTATCAGAAAATTCAGTGGTATAAGCAAATCAGCATGGACTAGCATAGATAAGAAAATTGCTATAGCACCTCGGGGGAAAAACACTAAAAATTTGAGTACAACTTAAAAACATTGCTAGAAATAATTATCTGGTGTGAGACACCATACTTTTAAATAATATTTAAATGTATATCGTGCAATATAGGTGATTTAAAAATGAAGTCTTAGAAGATGTATACCAAAATGAACGTTATTACCGTAAAGAAATGAGGAAGTTGGTGATTATCAGTGAAAACATGGTATAAGTTACTTTTATATCTATCTGGCAAATTTGGGAAAGGAACAGGGTGTTTTCAGTGAGATAAACTTGTATTTTTTGTAACCAGTAATTTCCTAAGAAGTTCCACCCTAGTCTTTGTTTCCAATGGGTCCATCAGCATCACATCAACATGATTAGCAATGGTATTTATTGAGTACTTTTTATAGTTTCTGGGAATAAAAATATACAGTAGGCCTGATCCTTGACCTCGGGAAGAGGGAAAAATATGTGTAGGATGACAATGGATGATATAATATGAAGTAAAGACCATATGGTTGTTCAGCTAATACTTGCCAGATGAGTACAGGGAAGGGGGTGTTCTGTTCTATGAAGGTATGAGTATGTGTGGATCTGTTAGTAGGTAGATAGTTGGGAAGGCTTCCTGGAAGAGGTAGCACTTAAACTGCATCTTCAAGAAAGGTAAAGGGGAAGTGATAAAACACTTGGAAAGGGTTTGAGCAAAACCCTGAAGATAGAAAGAATGTGAATGATATGTTCAGGAAACAATAAATAGACCAGTTTATCTTGAGCAGAAGTTTTATGTATGTAAGGAAGTAGTTGGAAATACATTTGAAGTGGTAGAGAGCAATGTGAAGAGAAAGGCCAAGTAAAGGAACTTGAAAGTTGAGTTGAGGAAGCAGTAAACTGTCGAGGAAATTTAAACAGGAAGATGGGAATGGAATAGGCCCCAAGCATTGTAAAAAAGTTGAGTCGTATCTATTTCCTGGGTGGAAGCATTGAATACTGAATTATTTTGGTACATAAATGTATGCTACATAAAAAGTACTATATCCATGTACTTGTTTTTCATTGTGCTTTATTTCTCTTAGAGTCAGTTTACAAAAAGCTAAATACAATTTTATCTGTAATGATTCAGAAGGAACTTGAAGATCTTTCAGTGCCTCAACTGTGTGTCCCATTTTTTGATCAATTATGATATTGTGGATGAGCTGAAGTGTTAGCTTTCGGAGAAAATTTGTGTGTTTGAGAGCATCTTTGTAGTCTACCAGAGTGTTAGGAATTATTTATTTAATATCTTCTACATTTAAGATTTTTGTATTCTCTCTAGTCTTTTAATATCACTACAAAGTAATAAAAATGCTGGAATTAAAACTTTGGTTCATTTTAACATGGATTTATTCTTCTCAGCAAAGTAAGAAATGAGCACATATGTAATTTAAAGTATACTCTAAAAAACCAAATGAATAAACAAAAATAAATAGAAATATACTCTGGATTTCATCAATAAAAATGTATTGCTCTGAGCTATTAAAAAACAAATTTGTCCATAGATGAGTTTGATTTGACTAATGTGTTGTTAGTGTACAGTACGAGGCTGACCCATCTTCTCTTCTGTCCCCACCTTCTCATATTCTGAGTAAACTGGGGAGCCATCTGGCTGCCACATGTGCAACCAGCTGTATTCTCAAGTTGGAGTGGGAAATGTAAGAAGAATTCTTACAGAAGCCCATTTGTAGGGTTAGACTTCCTCCTGCTAGTCTGGGTAAGTTCTCAGGATGCCAAACCATTAAGCACACTTTCCAATGTGGGAGGCCCTTGAACCTCCCCCCCACCATCTCTGGCTTGATTAAATGTAGATTGTTACACAAGTCTAGGCAAATACTCTATTGTGTTATTCTCCAGAGTAGTTTGACCTTGTACACTTGAAGAATTCTTCCCCAAGACTCTCTTGCCCTACCAGAAATTTACCCTTTTCAGAGCTTTGAGGTCTAAATCCAGCTTAAAGAACATTTGCTTGTTCCATCCATTTCCTTAAAATGTGGAGGAAGAGGGGAAAGGAGCTCTCCTATGGCTTCATACCTGAGTAGGATCACACAGACTTCTCTGCATTGCAGAGCGGGGAGTGGGAGAATGGGATTCATTTGGTGGTATCTCAGCATTTCTTCATCCATAGGCAGGTAAATGCCTTGCACAACTGTTTCTTATCTTCTTTCTGTGGTCAGCTAGAATTCCTTTTGAATCAAGTATTGAATCTGAAGGAAGGGAGGGAAGAAAGACTGTACTGGGGAAACAAAGCAAGAGGCTCTGAGACCAGCTGCTTTGCAGGGAGATGACTCCTGTACTACTTTTGACAGTTGTAGTCTCCTTCCTCTTCTCTCCTTGTGTTTCTTTTTCAAAGCACCATGCATCCAACATTTTTTAGTGGTCAGGAGACAGTTCACCTCATAGCTACATGAACCGGAAGGGAGTAGGTTACATGTATTAAGTAATCAGAAAAGTTACTTCAATCCCAAATGGGCCTTACCATGATGATACCATAAACACAGAAGACAAAATTAAATAGATATTTCAGCACATAAAATCTGGACATTTACTTGTTTGAGTATAAATAATGCCACTATTTTGAATAAGTTCTCTTTTAGGTATTCTGAATTTCCTCTCTCTCCTAGAATTTTCAGAATGATATCCACTGACCTCAATACCTTTTTATACCAAATGAATGAAATGTTTGTGTGAGAAATTAGACGTTTCTTGTAAGGAAACTATAAATCAAGATACAATTATGAATAAAATTCCTTTAATTATTAAATCTAATTCAATAATATTTAATTAATTATTTTAAAATAAATAATTGATAAAATTACTAATAAATAAAAATATTACTAAGTACTCAATTTATTATTAATTATTAAATTAAATTTAAGTTCCACTTCTTTTATTTCTAAAAAACTTTACATAACATTTATCTCTGCTATATATTTGCCCTCCTCTCTGAACTTGCTGGCTCCTCTTACTGTAGTCATTCAACACCGCAGAAATATTTATTAACCTGCTCAGTATCTATGACACATGCCAAGAGGTATGTGGGGGTTTTTATATGCTTGTAAGGAAGAAAGAAATAAACATAACAATACAAGGTAGTATTTGACTGGTGCCATAAGAGTGATACAAAGAAAGAACTTAGAGCATTTAGATGAGACAGACAGGGACAGAGACAGAGACACAGAGAGAGAAAGGTATCAGTTTCGGCTGGGGGAATTCTGGGTAAACTTTATGGAAGAAGAAGCATATGAACTTGACCTTAAATGGGTAGGATTCAACACACAGAACTCTAAACACAGGGAACAGTGTAATCCAGGGTAGAAAAATGGGAAAGTGTATGCCATATATAGGGAATAATTTGCCATGTAGTTTAACTTATGCGTGGGGATATTGCAGCAGATAAAGTTGATGAGCAGATTAAGTTGATGAGCAGATTGGCATCTGATTTTAGAAGCATTCAGGCCGAGGCTAGACTAAGAAATTAAAAATTTATTCCAAAGGCATTAGTTCTTGAACTTTTGGAACAGAATTATACAATCTTGTATGAATATGATCCAAATGAAAGTTAGAATGAATAGTCAATCCAGGAAGGATCAAGTGGGAGGGTTTACCAGAGGTTAAATTATTTTAGCCTCTTTTTGGAGGACATCATTGTGATAATCTAAGCAGGAATTGGTAAATGCCTAAAATGGGATAACAAAAATTAGAATGGGTGGGGGTGGGGGAAAGAATGGTTCATCATAAATTGCAAAGGAGGAAACAGTTTCTATTTCTTCTAACTAGATTGTCAGTTTCCTGAGTGTGAGGATTTTGTCTCTATCTTGTTTCCTTCTTTATTACCTAATTCATCCATGTTCAGATTGTGTGCTTTCACATAATTATGCCTTGTGTAGGCTTTTAATTAATATATATATTTCACTCTGTCCGTCTATCTGTCTATCTATCTACCTACCTATCTATCTCCAGCTCTAGTTCTTTATAAAAAGCAGAATTCAATAATACCGGAGTAGTTTTTTCATTTATTGTAAGTCAATACGAGGAGCAACAATGAAGAGTTGATTCTGGAAAAAGAAAGAGGAGAGTTATGAATTGCTCTCAGTGAAAATTGAAAGAGCTTTTGAAGCTGAGCTCAAATATGCCTGGAGCACATGAAAGTCTGGTATATTAAGGCATGGTTGAATGATTGTTAGAAATACTACCATTACTACTACTATGCATTATATTATTCACATATCATAAAAAATCATGATACACAGCAACTGACAGAGTCATCTAGGAAACTGAACAGGGCTTTTACTACAATGTAAGAAGAATTTAATGTGCTTTGCTCTATTTCTGACCTGAACTCTATAAGAGCAAAAGGCTTTATTCTTTGTCCAGGTCATTAAATATATTCCATGATGTCCTAGTACCCAGCAGGAAAGAATCCACTGACTGTATGAAAATGATTTTAACGGAGTGCCTGGTTGCTCAGTCGTTAAGTGTCTGCCTTCGGCTCAGGTCATGATCCCAGAGTCCTGGGATTGAGCCCCTTGTGGAGCCCCACACTGGGCTCCCTACTCAGTGGGAAGCCTGCTTCTCTCTCTCCCACTCCCCCTGCTTGTGTTCCCTCTCTCACTATCTCTGTCAAATAAATAAATAAAATCTTAAAAAAAGAAAAGTAAAGAAAATGATTTTAAGGCTTTTTGTTTTGAATTGAAAATAGTTTACCAAGTTTCTACCCCCAAATCAGTAAGGATTATTGCACAGCTTGGGTTTTTTCCCCCTTCCTGTTTTGCAATGCTAAGTTTATAGCTTGCTGCATCAGTTAAAAAGGGAATGCCAATATATTACTACTTAACTACTTCAGATTAGCTGTTAGAGAGATAAGGGTGATGAATGGTGTTTAGCTCCAAATGGTGAAATTGACCTAGTTCTAAGCTACCAGATAGAACAGGCAGGTTTATCAACTACTCCCTAAAATAAATATTTGCGAGTGTGTGGCAAATAAGTGTAACTTATTCTATCCAAATCTTAGAATAAGAATTCCATTATAAGCTGCAATATATATTGAAAGAAGATGTGTCCTTATTTTGAAAGCTCTCTTTTAAGGAAAATGGAATATATTTGTATTTTAGGAAGAAAAGATTATTTTGTAATGTCCAAGCTATATGGACATACATACTCTCCAAGCTATATGGCACACTATATGAACTTTCGACAATACTTAAAATATCCAGCAATTAAAAAAAAAAAAAAATCCAGCAATTGAGATTTGCTCAATCTGACTCTGAGACTTGGAGTGAGTTATTCATTCATAGTGAAAAGCCTTGCTATTTTCCCTAAATTATATAAATTATGTATATATATTAAAAATTCTGATATACTTAATTAAATCATAATAAAGTTCACTATGTATAGTGATACTATATATATATATATATATATATATATATATATATATATCAGAATTTTTAAGCAAAGTGTTTAATCCTGAAATCATATGACTAGTAATGTCCTAAATTTAAAAATTGATGATTTGGGAGCACCTGGGTGGCTTAGTTGGTTAAGCATCTGCTTTCGGCTCAGGTCATGATCTCAGGGTCCTTGGATTCAGCTCCCTGCTCAGGAGGAGTCTGCTTGTCCCTCTCCCTCTGATCCTTCTCCTTGCTTGAGCTCTCTCTCTCTCTCTCTCTCTCTGTGTCTCAAATAAATAAATAACATCTTAAAAAAATAAAAACTGATGGTTTTATATTAAGGAAGGTGAGTGGGCATGAAGGGTACAGTACAACATAAAATATTGAATAGTATAGTTTCAAGAGTTTCAATATTAAAATGGTGTGTTTTTGCCTTTCCTCTCTTTATCTTTTCCTCAAAGGTAATGATTGCATTGTAATTTACGCAATTATCCAAAACAGAGCTGGAGAGAAAAAGACTTTATTGTGAATAGAGAAACCATTAGCTGGTAGCATTATCTGATAAAATTTAATAGCAGTAGGACTTTTTTTTTTTTTAATAGTAAGACATTTTAAGAAAACCAAAAGTGGGGTGCCTGGGTGGCTCAGTCAGTTAAGCGTCTGCCTTCAGCTCAGGTCATGATCCTGGGGTCCTGGGATTGAGCCCCACGGTGGGCTCCCTGCTCAGTGGGGAGTCTGCCTCCCCCCCTCCCTCTTCCACTCTCTCTGCTTGTGCTCTCTCTCTCTGTCAAATAAATAAATAAAATCTTAAAAAAAAAAAAAACAACAAAAACCCAAAAGTATAAGCAAACCAAATTTGGAATAAATCTCATAATAGAGATATCTCCCAATGAGCATTTCCATTTCATTACCATTTAAGGTAAGTTAAATATAATTTTTAAAATCCTGTGATTTTTTATTTTCTTTTTAAAAATATTGAAATACAGTTGATAAACAATGTTATATTAGTTTCAGGTGAACAACATAGTGATTGAACAATTCTATACATTACTCAATGATCATCACGATAAGTGTAGTTGCCATCTGCCACTATACAATGTTATTACAATATTATTAACTATATTCCCTATGCCGCTCTTTTCATCTCTTTGACTTAGTTATTTTATAACAGGAAGTTTGTACCTTTTAATGCCTTTTGCCTATTTCACCCATAATTAAAAATCCTGTTATTTTTAAATTTTTTTTTAAAGGGGCATTATCTCTTTTAATAAGAGATGCTAATCATGTGAGGGATAGAAAAACAAAGCCATTGGATTTGGTTAAGCCTGAAGATAAACTTTTGGGGATGTCTCAACAAAAAAATAAGTGATAAGTGATAATAACAAAAACAAAGTGATAAAAAAGTGTCAGTTTTCTTTTCTCATTTCAGTAGCAGACATTTACCATTGAGTTAAATAGATATGCAGATTTATTTTCACAGTCAATGCGAAGCATAGTGCAAGAGCAGAGAAACTAGTTGTAACTGGGTTTATGCAGGTCTTCAGTTCACAAAGAGCACAAGCCTGAACAAGCCAACATGAGTCACTGTATGAGGTTGTATCATAATAATATTACCATAAAGATTTTTAGGTGAATGGCCTCTGTGGACTTTAAAATGTCCTTAAAAGATCTGATACTGTGTACTAGAATTTCCTGAAAGTTTTATATCTAATTGTAAGTAATGCATACTGTAATTTCTTCAAGGTACCAAGTTGTACATTGAGTTGCAAAATGTCAAAAATATAAAATAAATCTTCAAAGAGGTGATGTAAATTTTACAGAGTGAGACAGTAATTCAATTTAACTGTGTTGCTAATTTCTGTTGAGGATGTTAAAACATTGATGCTGATAGGAAGGAGAAATAAGAAGCCAATGGCATGGTTATCTGTGAGGAAGTTTGTAGCTTACACTGGATGAGTCCTTGATTTAGTCTATGTCACTGGGCAAATCTCATACTAATCTCTTTTTGTCTTGGTTTCCTCAACTATAAAAAGGGGATAATAATACCAACCTGTCTCAGAGGGGTGTGGTAAGAATTAATTAATACCCATAAAAGGTTTTAAAGGCCAAAGATGAAAGACACCAAATAAGTACAAAGCCTCATCATTAGCCCTGAAGTTGATGGAATATAAAAACTTGTTTATTGGTGGAGAAATTTGAAATAAGAATTCAAATAAGAATACACTTTCCTAGATTTATGTGACTTAAATTTATGAATTAGTTCATAAGTGTGTTTTGTTGAGGTGCTCTATATTTAAATTTTCAATCTAGGCTAATCAAAGAATGAAGACCAAACTAATTTAAAAATAGAAATTGTAGCCCGTTGGAATTAAAAATGTACTTTTTATTTACTTTTTGTTTTACCTCTGTGTGTTATAAATAAACTAATCAGGTATTTAATTTTAAAGAATGATTGAGGCTGGTAAGAGCTTCTTGGAAGTAGGTGAAAGAATGAAACATTAAAGTTTTTGCCACTATTTAGCAGCAAGGTAACAATGTTTCAGTTTAGGATCCAGATGTTATTAAATACTACCTGAGTCAGGACATTTAATCAAGGGAAGTATGTTTCTCTAAATGGATGAATTTAAGAGCCAGTAGAAAGAGTATATGAAAATAACAATTTCATTTTTAGAAATATGACTCCTAATGCATCCTACTCGCCCCCCCATCACATATTTAGTTTCTCGGATGCCAAATAATTAATATGAAAACAAAAAACATTGTGATGAATCAGTCACCCCTATGTTGTATAATAAGAAAAAATTATTTGTCACCTACTTCTGGGTGAAACTAAACAGCATTTTGATTTCATTAAATTTCAACAGCTAGTGCTGAGTTAAACAAACAATTTTACCCTTTGTAATATCAGTTTATCAGAAGTTAGCAAATGATTACAACTAGAGCCAATAAGACTTTTGAGATATTATTTCCTAATTAAATAATTGCTCAGTTGGATGAACTCTTGGATGACATAAATAAGGAATGAAACTGTCATACCTCAGAGTTCTACCTTTCCTAGGCTTCTAAAATGTACTATTTTTTAGTGATAGTCTTTCCTCAGGTTGGTTCATGGGAGCAATTCATTACTGATGTTTATTTTGTTTTGGGTTGGGCTGTAAAACTACTTTACAATAACATAACTTAGGAGGTTGTTATTTTAGAATTATTATATCCTATACTAGTTGTGGTCAAAAAAAAGACAGACTGGAAAACAAGAAGTAATAACATCTTTAAAACATTTACTATTGCCATAAAAAAAAAAAAAAGATTTGGTTACACTCAGAATTTCATTAATGGAGCACTTCATATTTCTTTTGTTAAAAACTCACTTATCTTTTACCCTCAAATTTGAATGTAAACAGTAACTGTCAGGGTTGATAGCCATGCAATTAACCAGCTTAATTTTGGTTAGACGAATGATTCACTGCTTTCTTGTGTCTGATGAGTAGGCAGAGCACTGTATTTAAAATGACTCTGACCCAGAGGGTGAATCTTACTAGTTTCACTGCCCAGCCCACTCAGGAAAAATCAAAGTCCTAGAGGTTACATCTGAGCAGAGACTGAGCATGAAATCATAAGGGCATCTTAAACTAACTTGACTATCTTGACAATGTTATAAAAATGTTTTTCATTTTTCACATTGTTAAATTTTAAAAAAATTAAGGATTTTCAGACTTTAGAAGATATTTTCCAATTTATCTTTTGGTTTAGTTATTATTATTTTTTATCCAGACTTAAAAGAGCTCCATAATAAATAAACTGTATTTTTGTTTTGCTCAGCATCTAATTCTTTTTGCAATCACAGTTCCGTGATTTTTTTCACAGATATATTTTCTGAAATAAAAATATCTCTCCTTTCCTTAGAGTCTGTTTTATGTATTCTCTTTTAGTTGACAGAGGTAGATTATCTTCATCTCCAGTGACCTAGTCAGCAATTACTTTGCAGGTTCCTCTGGCCCAAGATTGTCTAAAAATATTTATTTTCTATTTCTGCTAAATATTACATGAGAGTTAAAGTAAGTTTTTTCTTCTTTTTAATGCACATGTGTTATATTTTATTATATTAAGGCAATAGATGAATATATTTTATTAGAATATCATCTAGAACTTTGTAAAGAAATAGAAAGGCATTTCATTTAAGATAATTTAGTAAAGATATATTCAGAATGTTTTACCTAGAGAGGAAGAGGGATGAATGAAAGCTCTTTATACTCTACAGTGAAAGCATTTCTAAGAAGGATGTTTATAGCAATACAGGCCTACTTCAAGAAACAAGAAAAATCTCAAATAAACAATTTAACCTTATAACTAAAGGAACTAGAAAAAGAGAAAAAACAAAGCCTAAAGTTAGTAGATAGAAGGAAATAAAGATCAGAGCAAAAGTACATGAACTAGGGGTGCCTGGGTTGTTCAGTTAAATGTCTGACTCTTGATTTTGGCTCAGGTCATGATCTCAGGATTGTGAGATAGAGCCCTGCATTGGGCTCCATGCTGGGCATGGAAAGTACCTAAGATTCTCTCTCCTTCTTTCTCTGCCTCTCCCCTCCTTCCCTCTCCCTCTCTAGAAAAATGGAAAAAAATATATATAAATAGAGACTTAAAAAAATGATAGAAAAAAAGCAATGAACCCAAGTGCTGGTTCTTTGAAAAAATAAACAAAATCGATAAACCTTTAGCCAGACTGATCAAAGAAAAAGAGAGAGGATCTAAATAAATAGTCAGAAATTAGAGAGAAGTAACAATCAATACCACTGAAATACAAAGGATTATAAGAGACCACTATGAAAATTTATATGGCAACAAATTGGACAACCCAGAAGAAATGGATAACTTCCTAGAAACATATACTCTTCCAAAACTGAATCAGGAAGAAATGAAAAATCTGAACAGACCAATTACTGGTAACAAAGTTAAATTGGTAATCAAAAAACTCCCAACAAATGAATGTCCAGGACTAGATGGGTTCACAGCTGAATTCTACCAAATATTTAAAGAAGAGTTAATATCTATTCTCCTCAAACTATTCCAAAAAGTAGAAGAGGAAAAAAAGCTTCCAAATACATTCTATGAGGCCAGCATTACCCTGATACCAAAACCAGACAAAGGTTTCCTTTCTACAAAGGAAGAAAACTATAGGCCGGTATTCCTGATGAACACAGATGCAAAAATCCTCAACAGAATATTAGCAAGCCACATTCAGCAATACATTAAAAGAATCATTCATCCCAATCAAGTGGGATTTATTCTGGGGAATGCAAAGATGGTTCAATGTTTGCAAATAAATCAATGTGATACACACATTAACAAAATGAAGGATAAAAATTACATAATCATCTCAATAAATACAGAAAAATATTTGACAGAATTCAACATTTCTTCATGATATGATAAAAACTCTTTACAAAGTAGGTTTAGAGTGAACATACCTCAACATAATAAAAGCCATATGTGAAAAGCACACAGTTAACATCATATTCAAGGGTGAGAAACTAAGAGCTTTTCCTCTAAGATCAGGAACAAGACAAGTCCTAGCCACAGTAATCAGACTGGAAGTCCTAGCCACAGCAATCAGACAAGAAAAAGAAACAAAAGGAATCCAAATTGGTAAGGAAGAAGTTATATTGTCACTATTTGCAGATGATATGATACTATACATAGAAAGCCCTAAGACTCCACCAAAAATCTATTACCAGTAATAAATGAATTAAATAAAGTTACAGGATACAAAATAAGTACCCAGAAACTGATTGCATTTCTATACACTAATAATGAAGTATCAGAAGGAGAAATTAAGACAGCAATTGCATTACAATTATACCAAAAGTATCAAATACTTAGGAATAAGATTAACCAACGAGGTGGAAGACCTGTACTCTGAAAAGTATAAAACATTGATGAAAGAAATTAAAGATGATGAAAACAAATGAAAAGATATCCCATGCTCATGGGATGGAAGAATTAATATTGCTAAAATGTTTATACTATACAAAGCAACCTACAGATTCAATGCAATCCCTATCAAAATATCAACAACATTTTTTACAGAACTAGAACAAATAATACTAAAATTTGTTTGGAACCGCACCAACCGAAGTGATCTTGAGAAAGAACGAAGCTGGATGTATCACAATCCCAGATTTCAAAATACACTACAAAGCTGTAGCAATCAGAACAGTGGTACTGGCACAAAAATAGATACATACATCAACGGACAGAATATAAGCTCAAGCTTATATGATCAATTAATTAGTGTATCTTGGTGGAGGGCATAATTTTCTGTATGCTTTAACATTTTTCAAAATAAATACTTAAAAATAAAAAGGGAAAAATGCTCTCTGTCCTCACGAAACTTGTACTTTCTCAGGGTAGCTGATGTAGAATTCAGAGTTCTTCTAATTTCATCAACCTATGGATATAGACCAGGTTACATTAAATATAAAAACACATGTTGCCTTGGCTTTTTCCCATTATTCTTCATTAATTATATTTTGCCCCTCATTTCCCACCTATGTGTTTCTGACACAGCATAGAAAATGTTTGATCAGTGTGATAAAGTGACCAGATAAAATGCAGTGGACTATGAAATGCTGTGTCTCAAAGCAATGAAATCCATACTCTGGACAAAATATAATCTTAGTAGCCAGACTAATCTTCTGGTATCTTCAAATTAAGCTCTTTTATTTTATAAATGGAGTTCCTGATAAGGCAGGATATGATTAGTAATACATTCATTTCTATCCAAATAGTCACATTCTCGATTTTTTATGACCCCAGTGGAGACAAGGATAATTCAAAAGTGCTCCTCATCCTTAATTTAGCTAATACTTAGTGTATTTTCCCCTACAAAACCTCATAAGCTTTTAATAATGGGCAAAATGTATACCTGTTTTCTTTCCCCTTATGTGATATTTCATTTTGTTCATTTAAATAACCCAGTGAATGTCATCAGGGAATAAAAGGTTCAGAGTTTAAAATTTATATATTATAGAATATGGAAGTTCGTTAAATACCATCGTTTGATTGCTCAAGAATTGATTCCAAGCTAAGGCATTCATTGGATCCTGATTTGACATAAGAAATTGAGTTGCTAAACCAACAAGCATTTATTCAGCCATATTAAGACATTCTGCTTAGACATCCAGGACTCAAAATTGCAAAAACCTTGAGATAATGTTTACTCTTACAGAAGTCAGTCTAGTGGAAGAGACAAACACATAAATAAATAAAGATAAATAAATGCTATGGTAGTTGCTAGGAATGTCAGGGATTGCTTGACAAAGGAGGTGAACTCTGGATAGTCTTGAAGACAGAATGCTATATAAAGAAGAGGGGAAAAGGGCATTTCAGGCAAAGAGAACAAAATGTGCAAAGGCTTAGAGTTTTGAAAAGATATGTGAGAAGTTCATTGTGGTTTGGAGCTTAGAGTTGTGGTGGAGAGTGGAAGGAAATGAAATTGGAACAGTGTATTGGGGTTACATCAGGAAGGGCACTGTACTGAGACAAAAGAGCTTCGCTTTTATAGGGCAGCTAGTGGGAAATCAGGAGAAGTTGTTAAACAAAGGGAAGGATGTGATCATATATTTTGGTAAGAATATAATTATGGCAGGAGTGTAAAAATGGATTGTAAGAGAGATTGATGGGGGGGAGAAACCAGATAGGGCACTATGTCATTAGTCTAGAATAGAAATCGTAAGAGCCTGAATTGAATTAGTGGCAGTAGAAATGGGAAAGAATTGTCATATTTTGGATATATTTCTAAACAGAAAGGGATAGGATTTGGGTATGGATGGGTAGGGAAGAAGAGGGACTTTACGATGAGTTTTTTGGATTCAGTTGGGAGAATTGAAGATACTGATTCCATTAACCATAATGGGAAAGGTAGGAATACTTAAAGAGCTATGATTGTTTTAGTCTTTTTACTGCATTAGGTTGAAGTGCCTGTGGGATAGCCAGTTGACAAGCATTTGCAGAAAGCTGGACTAGAACTTAAAGATAGGTTGGAACTAGAGATATGGACTTGGGAATTATGAGCATATAGATAGTTTCTAGAATGTAGATGAAAACATGTATCTAAAAGTGCAGAAGGGAGTTGCCTGGGTGGCTCAGTCTGTTAAGTGTCTGCCTTCTGCTTGGGTCATGATCTCAGGGTCCTGGGATTGAACCCCACGTTGGGCTCCCTGCTCACAGGGAAACTGCTCTCCCTCTCCTCTCTTCTTGTGCTCTCTCTTGCTATCTCTCTCTCTCTCAAATAAATGAAATCCTTAAAAAAAAAAAAGTGCAGAAGAAATGGCTACCAGGGAGGAAACTATGGAAAATATCATCATGTAAGAGTGTCCCTCATTCATTTTCAACCCATGCTTCCTTTGAAAATACAAAAATCCAGCTTACCTCTAATCATGGCAATTCAGATATTTCCCCTCAAAGTTCTATTATAGCACCTAATTTCTTCACTCTCCTGCCCTCTATTTCTTTTAAGAATTTCTAATTGAAGAAGTGGTCTGCAGTAAAGGAGCCATTGAAGAAAGCTGAGGGGCTCTTAGAGAAGTAGAGGGACAATCAGGAGTGAGTGACATCTTGGAAGACAAGGTCATATTAGTATTACATCCCTACTGCAAACCCTGACCAAATCATATAAATTGAATCTGAGCACTGCCTTTCATCATAGAAACAGGGAGAATGGTTGCCTTGGGTGCCTGTGTACCAACAGGGCTGTAGAGGTCTGAGTCCTTCTCTTCGCTTAATTTCCCCAGCATACTTGGAATTGTGCATATAGTTTTTGTTCCCCTTTGGGGACAGAAAGACCTCAAGCCCACCTCCGATTATTTTTCTCTTAAAGCTGCTGAGGTAAAAGTAGAAGGGTTGGAAGAAGAATCTGGGGGTATGTAGGAAGAGAGTGAGTGGTTCCATGCCAGTAAGCAAAGCATGTTTGCTTTCCATTTTACTTGACCCCGTGGCTACTCATGGCTCAACCAAAACTAAGTTCTGATGTTTTCAGACCACCCAACGCCCTCTATTAGCTTTGGGGATTCCTTGACCCTTTCTCTTCCCTCTCAGAGAAGAATGAGCAGCAATTAAAGCACCATTTTGGTAATTTGTTTCAATCCTGCCTTTTGACACTTAAACTGTAAACATTCAGGACAAGGTGGGATGGTGGGAAGCTCCTCCCCCACCTCCTATCAGCCCTTGTCTATTGTTTGGGTAAGCACTTCACTACTCACTGGGTCCTGGGGAGTCTTCTGATAAGCCTTAAGTCAGTCCTTATGATCTCTTGGCTTTTCTCTTCCAGAAAGCCGTGTTTGTCAGTATTCCATTCTTGTCACCAAAAGTTGTCAAGTTAGCTTGACATAGTTTTGTGATGCTGGCAAAAGACATGAGACTCCTAGGTCAGAATAAGAGGACTTATTACTCATCAGACAAGCATAAGCCTCATGAGCTTCATGTTCATGTCATTTGTGCCCCCGCAAATCTTATGGAGGTGATGTGCAGTGGCCCACGTGAGTGCCGCATAGGCAGTGGGTTTGCATCACAGTTGAAGGACCCTGAGCTTAGGAAACCCCAATCAATAAGGGGGCTGCAAGATAAGCAGCCCAACCTTTGCCCTGGAGGGAAACATCTTAATTATACTGTGCAGCAAACAAACCTGCCCTCTGCTCTAAAGAGATACACTTCTATCTTCCAAGGTTGTTCTTTGTACAGACATCCTTGAAAAGGTAATCCAGAAAAAAAGAAGCCAGTTCCTCTGCTTGCATGTTGTGCAGAAATGTGATAGACTGTGGCAAGTTGTTTCCCAACTAGTAGGTTCTGAGTATTCTTTTCTTTCTCTCTCTCTTAAACCCTCCCTTTTGTGTTTCTTATTTCCTCCTCTTTATTTGTTTTTAAATTGCAATTTAATCCACTAAAATGATCTTTTAATAATAGATATCCTCTAATGATAAAACTCAGCAGAAATAAAAATCTGTTTTTAAACTTATGAAAATAAAATTCAGGCCCTAACTGTTATGGCAGTGAAGAGTTGCAAGAAAATATTTGGGAAAAAGAAAATTCATGCTATTTTGCTATTTTTGAAGTAGATACTTAATCATCTTTAATGAAAATTCAAAATTAGGAATGGTCTCTTTGACAAAATTTCACTCACTGTTTGTGAGATAAACTTAATTACAATTACTCATTGAATAAAGGATTCCTAAAATTATAATAATATTATTTTATATGGTTTTGCCTAGTTAGAAAATTCATAGACAAAAGCAAAACAAAATTTAAAAAATTGACATTACTGCGTCTAGCATATAAGATGTGGTCATTAGGGATGCCTGGGTTGCTCAGTCGGTTAGCGTCTGCCTTTGGTTCAGGTCATGATCCCAGCGTCCTGGGATGGAGACCCATATGGGGCTCCCTGCTCAGCGGGGAGGGGTGTCTGCTTCTCCCTCTCTGCCTGCTGCCCCCTCTGCTTTGTGCTCTCTCTCTGTCTCTCTGACAAATAAATAAATAAATAATATATATAAAAAAAGATGGGGTCATTAAATAGTAGAAAACAGAAATTTTTATAATATAAATGAAGTAGGTTTATTTGATGAACCAACACATATACATATACCATTTTTATTGCTGTTCACTTGGTTCTTTTTCTCTATTTTAAGGAAATAAAAGGGTTGTACGTACCTGCCTCCTTGAAGTGAGGTGTAGCCAGGTGGCTAGCTTTGGCCTATGAAATATGTGTAGAAGTGACATATGTCACTTTCAAGAGGAAAATTTATTACCAGTGTTGTGGAAACATGGGCTGATAAGCAGGTACCATAATACTAAGCAACAGAGAAAATAGACCAACACACAAAGAAAAGCAAACCTCAGAGGCCTTCATGTGAGCAAGAATTTTTTTTTTTTATTTTTTTCATGTGAGCAAGAATTAAACTTTAATTCTATTAAACCTCTGACATTTGAAAGTTTTTTTTTTTTAACTGAAGCTCTGCTTTATGGTGATGCTATTGCAACTTCTTAATTTTAAATTTTTTTTAAAATTTTAAATTCTGATACATATTGAATGCTGTATCAGCCTTGCGGATCTAACACACCAAAACAAAACAAAAGAACTGTCTGTTATCACTTTAATGACATTAGATCTTGCTGTGAGATACTCAGTGAGTTTGTGTACTTTTGAGTCCTTAATGTTCAACTTGGGTAAAAACTCAGAATGTTTATGAGAAAGATATCTCTTAGGAAACATTTACATGAAGAAGTTTTTTGTCCTTGAAGCAAATGGTAAATCTACACTAGTTGTAGATTACTATACCTAGGCCGTTGTAGTGATTTGAAAGCTGTTCTTGAAAGGTACTGATAATAATACATAACTTATAGATCACTTGTGAGGTGGATTTACTTATTTTCTGCCCTGAGAAGTTCCAAGAGGCCTGACTTTTAGGATATAATACATCTTATGTCTTTTTTAATGTATTCTTCTTTGATGGGGGTATAGTTTTTGAGGAAAGTATTTTATTTAAATAAACTTAAATGAACTTAAAATGTCATGTTGTAATGCTACTGATTCTTTTTGTATCCCAAATGTTTAAAATAGAATGTTAATAAATGGAAATAATAAGTAGAAATTTATTTATTCTTTCAACCAGCATTTACTGAGTGCCTATTTTCACCAAAAGCTGTGTTAAGTACTGGGAGGGAATACAATTGAGAACAAAACAGACACTTTGAATTTTCATGAAATGTACTATAAATAAATAAATTAAATGAATATGTATTTATAAACCAAGATTATTGTCTAGGAGATAGAAATATAATTCTGTGTTGGGGGAGAGAAGGCTTGGGTTTTTAAATCTTGGGAGACTCTAATTTATCAGATTTTCAACTTCTTTTGATTGTAGGCTGTAGGCAGAGTAGTTTCTCTCTCAGCAGAGCGGAAGTCCTTTCCACCATTGCTTGAAGTCTGGCTAGCTGTAGCTCAAGCTTATAAGAATTTGATGCAGCTGACAAGTACCAGTATTCTGATTTTTTCTAATCATTTCCTAAGTACTACATTTCTTATTTTTTAAAATTCTTTATTTAAATTCAATGTAGTTAACATACACTGTGTTATTAGTTACTGTGTTATTAGTTATTAGTTACTGTAGTGATTCATCAGTTGCGTATGATACCCAGTGCTCATTCCATCACGTGCCCTCCTTAATGCCCATCACCCAGTCACCCCATCTCCCACCCATCTCCCTTCCAGCAACCCTCAGCTTGCTTCCTAGAGTTCAGCATCTCTTATGGTTTGCCTTCCTCCCTATTTTCATCTTATTTTCTTTTTCCAAGTACTACATTCTTAATTAGCAAGTGGTCTGAATTCCAACTTATCTTAAGTAACAGTTTTATTAAATATTTTGCTAAGATATAAGAAGGGTGGCTACCATTCCAACTCTTAGGAAAGTATTCCAACTACTTTCATTGAGCTGGTGCTACACATTTCAGGATTTGTTTTTGAAGCAGTCTATCTTGTACATAGAATTTTGCATTAGTTAGTATTAAATTTGACTCTGAGTGGCAGAAAATTTCAAATAATAGTGGCCTAAAATAGGTTTTCTTCTTTTGTAAATGCCTTGAAGTAGTTAATACAAGGTCAGTTTAACACTCCACTGTGTCTGGGATCCAGGGTCCTTCTGTCATTTTCCTTTGTGGGTGAAACTCAATTTCTAAGGTTATCGCATAGCTCGAGCTAACTGCTGTCAAAGAATGAAAAATGAGTTGATGATGGAGAATTGTTTATGTCATGCTCTTTGGCATACTGTGTCTGTCTTAAAATGAAAATATTTATTAATTGCTCATTGATCTGAATTTCATTACAATAATTCTAACCTCAGGCTTTTGATATTATAACATATATCCACTTTTCTCAAGGATAATGTTGAAATTCTCAAAATAAAATTAACTTTTGTGTATATGTGAGGGGTTGGATTACAAAAGTAAATGAACCAAAAAATGATGACAAAAATGGTGTTTGGTGACCTGCTACTTTCCTGTGCAGTGATATTTGTGACCCCTTACATTGTGATATTTTTGCTCATATAATATCATTATTTTATTATTTAAGAAAATTGACATCTGAATCATTTGTAAGTTGAGATCAAGATCAATGATCCCAAAATTCACTTTATATAGAAGAATAACTCTACTCCAGACAGGTTAATATATTTGTGAGCCTCAATAGGCAATCATATTGTGGTATTGGAAAGACTCTATTACAAAATTAATTTTCACTCCAGTTCAAAGATTTTCTGTACAAGTGAAATATAAAGTAATAGCTTTGAAAGTGATATGGTTAACTCTGGAAGTCTTCATTTATAAATGATAAAATTAAAGAATATGAAAATGAACTTAAAATATTTTCTTTTAAAATATCAGTTAAACAGGGGTGCTCGGGTGGCTTAGTAGATTAAGTGTCTGCCTTCAGCTCAGGTCATGATCCCAGGGTTCTGGGATCAAGTCCTGCATCGGGCTCCCTGTTCAGCGGGTAGTCTGCTTCTCCCTCTGCCTGCTGCTCCCCCTGCTTGTGTTCTCTTTCTCTCTCTCTCTGTGACAAATAAATAAAACCTTAAAAAAAATTAAAATGAGTAAAAAAAAAATAATCATAATCAAAACTTTGTAGTCCCTGAAAAAAAACTTGGTTTATCTCAAAGTTATCAAATAAGAAATATTACTAATTGAAAATGAAGGGCCAGAGGAAATGATCTGGAGTTGGCACATGTAATTATTTCTTACCATTTTCCAACTAATATACAATCAGAATACTTTTCACAGCAGCTGGAAGAAATTATACAAAATTTTGCTCAAGAATTAATCACGATATAATTGATGCTTTTGTTTTTATACTGCATTTAATTAAAAGTGCATTTTTTCACTTCTGATTTTTCATGGTTCATTCAATTATCTCAACTTGAACACAGTATTTAGTAGATTCAAAAATACTTTTAATAATTTCATCTGTAGATAATTTTTATCACAACCATAATAAATGGTTAAGATTTATATTTTTATAAATTTTTATTTTTATTTGGTACTTTGTAATATATTTATGTACCTTGGTATTTGAAATCTACTAAATACTTGGTTTCATTGATTTTTAAAATTTAAACTACTGATTTTATACTGGTATTTTAGCATTAAATGGAATAGTGATTTATCAGTAGTATTTTCGCATTGCTCTAGAACTGAAATCACTAACCTTTAATAGTGAAAGCATCAATTTAGTTGGGCCTCACAGTATTATATAACTACAAAAGTATTTTAAAAGAACCAAAACTATCCGGAATATGTCTTTAGTCATTTCCATATCTGAGAGCTGTATATGTTGACCTTCTGAACTCTCTTGTTGTTCACAATGAGCAGGTTGTGGTCTAGTGAGATAATAAAAATACTAGGACTGGAAGTACCACTGAGGGCATCTAGACCTACTACCGCTCATAGAAAAGCAGAGATAAGAGGTCTTCTAACTTCAATAATCAAGCTCTCTCTCTTGAAATTTTACAGTGGAAATTTACCTCTAGGATTTTTTTTTT
>CM052899.1:115140933-115168570 GCA_028534135.1 Potos flavus
TTGTACCACTGGAAAGCATTCTCAGATGATATTTTAGTTTTTAGTAATTCTTCTGAAGTCTTTTCATCATGGCCTTAACCACCACGGAAAAAGTGTCTGTTTCAGAGAAGTTGCTCTGGGGAGAACATACCTGCCTTTTTTTCTGTCTTAATCACAGATGCCCTCAACATCAGGGATGAGGGGAGAGAAATGAAGGACATGATGGAGAAAGTACCTTATTTCTTCATGCGCTCATTCCTGAGAATCAACCTTTTAACCTGAAACATCCATTCTATCCCTTAAGAAGTTTTCAGGTGAACAGATCCTTACACTCATTTCAAAACTCTGTATCCTTGCTTGTGCTCACCCTGCCCTATTTTTTTAGTCTTATGATGATATACACACGGGCCTTATAACTTTTTTTTGTCACCTTTATTGTCCAATATGTTAATATTTTGTAATAGAAAAAGAAAAAACCCAGCACTCAGAAACATGGCCATGACATTTTTTTCTTGCTTGGTTGCCTCCCTCCTTCCTTTGCTCTTGCCCTCTCTCCTTTCCCCCTTCTTTTCTTCTTTTTAAAGCTCTTCCTTAGGAAGCAAGTCAGAAGATCTTGTTTCCTTTTGAAATAGTGAAATTTAAAAAAGAAGAAGAAGAAAATGAACGATTTTCAATGTGGAAAGACAAAACTTGCGGGCTTGTTTCTGTAACCATGAGGTTGCTCTGTCAGCAAAAGCCCTTTGTTCACCACAGGAAGCAATCTGGTCATAGCAACTTCCTTTCTAGCCGTTCAATAGAACTATTGTCTCTGAAGTTTGCCAGATAGACGCACTACCAGAAATCCCCATTGTCAACAAAATGGAAACGATCTTTTTTATAATCACAAACTATACTTAAAGTGGCTACATTTTGTTTTACTTATATTTTCTCTGTTTATTAAATTAGTTTTCATTGCTCACTGATTTTGGTGTTAGATTTAAAAGTGGTGATGTAAGCAGGCGATGCTTTGATTCGCTAAATTAAAATGATGTTGGGACTTGAAACAGTTTACGAGAGAAGAGAGAGAGAGATAAGGGACTATTTAGATGTTTGCAGCTTCCTATCCTGCTATATTTTCAGTGAGAACGGTTGGGAGACAGTTTAACTCTGATGCAGGCCGTGATGTCAGCCTTGTCTGCAGAGTCAGCAGTTTTTTTGTGGGGGGGTGGTTTAAACCATAAGTCATTTAAGTGCCTTCTTGTTTTTAATTTGAGGGATCTTTATCTTTTCTATGTTACCTCCTGCTCCCCCCTTCATATTAGAAAATTATTTTCTACTCAGGGATTAGTAAGCACCAGAAAGGCAATGCATGACCTCTTGGGTTATTTTAGAATAATGACTTAATCTCTTGTGGAAAAAACCCTTCTCAGGCATTCTTTGGGGGAGATAACCTTCTTATTGGAATTCCTCAATCCCTCCCACATTCTCCATTCTTTTCCCTCCCCATCAGCAACACTGACTTTGGCAAAGAGACAAATCACCATTTCTCCCAGTTTGCTTTTCTTCAGTCTCAGTTTAATGACATTTCTACCTTTTATTGTTTTTTCATTTTTACCCTTTAAAGTTCCTTTCTGCTAGTTTTGGGGTTCCTTTCACTGGAATGACTGTCTTCCAGTGTTTTCTGTTTTTCTTTCCCTTCTTCACTTAGTGACTCACTCCATCTCTTTAGATCTCATCTTGAAACATTCCCGGGTCTGTTTTTTTTGGACTGAGCCTGACTCCCACACAGTCCTGTTGCCTTTACACTCCCCTTAATGTACTTGCCAAGGTTGCAAGTGTGCTTAATTGTATCTTTTCTGCATTCAAATTTTAGTTCTTCTTTTAGTAGTTTAAAAAATTCAAGTTTTTCTTGGAAAAGATCACCCAGTTCATTTCCATTCTATTTTCTTCTTTTAGGTTAGAAATTAAGATAAACAGAAAGAAGGGAAGGCAATTTTTACTATACAGAATTAAAGTGTTTGGGGCTTATATTTTCCTTAGAGCCCTAAAAGTTAAAGAGGTCTCTTGAGACACGATGGAGAGTTTCAGGTCATGCATCACTCTGGTTCACGGGGAGTTTGTCCTGGGCAAGCCAAAGAGGACTTTTAGACATTCTACATAAAAAAAGGAAGAAAGTTCCCAGAGGAAGTTGCAAGATATGGATATAAGAAAGGAAGATAAAAAAAAAAGAAAATAGGTGAGAGATTAGTTTGATGAAGTTTAGTTTAGTTTGATGAACTAACATGGTTAGTTTAGAATAGATACAAAAGTTGCTAGTATGCCTTTGTTATTCCTACAGCTTCATTCCTGTTGTACTCTTCTATGTGTCCCTATCACTTCTGGGCTACACCTCGGTCCTCTCCCTGGACAGAGCCCCACTAACAGAGGATATGTCATGAAATATTGCACCGCACCCCTATGGGCTTTCTTGGCTTTGTGATTTCCTCGATTGAGGCAGCAGTAGCAAATCTGCCTTTCACTAGATCCCTCTTTAAGCCTTTCCCTGCCGTCTGTGGCTCTCATGACCAACTGCATGATGAGGCAATGTGCTGTCAGTAGGAAGAGGTCTAGCATCATCTGGTATGGTGGTGTTCCAGGTTCTTAGGCTAAACGGGGACTGACGTTAGGGTCATGCGCTAGCTGCACTCTCATTCTCATAACAGGCAATATTGGCTTGTAAAGTGTCCCTTCTGACAGAGAGAGCATGAAAACAAGATGGAAAACATCAAAGTGATATGGTTAGGTTTCTGTCTCAGAAGCAAAACAAGCAGAGTTCCTTTGAGAGCATTCTGAAAGTTAAAACTTTGACTGGCATCACTGGGACATTTTGTCCTGTCGCACATGTATCCCGGAAACGTTGAGAGCTGGAACCTATGCCTAGGGTCTGGTGGACAGGTCAGTGACCTCTGTGATCTTGTAGGGAGTTTAATCCTTCATTTCACAGATGAAGAGACTTGAGGCTTAGGGAGGTCGTGAGACTTAATGAAGGCCCCCTGCTTGTTCCTGACAGAGTTAGAGCTAAACCTCACGTCTCTAAGCGCTCCAAAGAGTCCTCTTCTCATTGCCCTACACGACCCTACAGTTCTCATGCTTGCTGCAGCTGGCTGACCCAGGATGCCTGGAGACAAAGATCTATGACATGTCTTATTAATGTCGTTGGGCTTCCTAATGTTATTTTTCTGGACATTATGGGTAATACTTCTCGCTTTCCATATTCTGAATAAAAATACAGTGCATATTCATTATGGAGAAGAGAAAATTTAGAAATGAAAGGAGAAGAAAATAACGGTATTTGCAATCCTGTTACCCAGAGTGATCATTATTAACATTTTGTTTATTTCCTTCTAATCTTTTCTACACATAGCTCTTTGTGTGTGTGTGTGTGTGTGTGTGTGTGTGTGTGTGTGTGCCAGTGTGCTCTTGTGCATTTACAGAATTGGGATTATGTATTTCATATCAGCTGGCATTCTGTTACAAATAACAGAAACTGACCTAGTTTCAAATTTAAGGAAGGAAAGGAATTTCTTGGCAGGCTACAAAGTCACAGGAACACCCAGGCCTTGAAAAAATAGGACCCAGGAAACCAAGCTGCTTTTGTGAGAAGAAGAGAGAATAAATACTGGATAGGTCAAAATAGCATTGTACACAGATGTCCTAGTTTTGTAGTAACGAATTTTGCATAAAAAATAACTTTACATTTCTCTGTAACTAAAGTCAGTTTGTTGCCAGTTCAGACTTCCTTTCAGGATCTCCCCTTTTCACCTTACCTTCCTCCCTCCCTGGGATGACCGGGAACAGGGGAAGCTTATGCTGCCATCCTGCCTCAGGCGATGGGTATCTGGGCTTTGTGTTACCGTCCAGTCCCTTCTGACTGTGGTCTTGCCTTGTGTGGATTTTGCCTGTGGGTTCCGGCCCCACTGATCTGCTGCTAATTTAGCACATCCCTTATGTTCTGGGTATGGGCAGTGTATAATTACAGCCGAAAGTTTTGTCATCTTTCCCCGATGTTGCTGAGAACCCATCTCCCCTGGCTTTAGTATGGGGCCACTCTATCCTCTACTGTGGTCATCCTCCACCCCCACCCACCCACAAGGGGCTTTCTCATTGTTCTCAGCTCTGCAGGAACCATGGGGATTGTGGGGGCAGGTGGCTGTCACAGGCACCTTCTGTCTCTAGGCCTGACCTGCTGCCGTTCATAGTCTTCGGCAGCCACCCTGTGTTGTTGGTAAGCATTCCAAAAGTGTCTTCTCCCTGATTTCATGAAGGAAGTAAACAAAGTACCTTCTTTTCTCAGATCCTGGAACCTATCTGGAGCACAAGAATCCATTTTGAATTTCAACCCAGGAAAAGGTCAGTCCTCTCAGGGACTCTTCTTACAACTTTCTTCTCTTTTCCTCTTTCTTCAGTCTTTACTCTGCAGCCTAGGAGGGAATTTTTCTTCTTCTTTCAACCAGGAAGGTGGAGTTTACTTTAGCTTTGACTTTAGCTTAAATACTGCATTATTTTTATTCTGTGATTAATTTTTATCATCTGTATATGCAAGTCCTCTAGATTCTGCCTCAAAATTACAATCATGTCCTTTATATTAATTTAAAAAACCTAATTCTTCCACAGTGGCGTAGCTCTTATGTATCAATGCTTTGCTTCAGAGTGGTAAGCCTGCTATGAGTGAAAAATGCATTCAAGCAGACCAATGGATTTCTGTTCTAAAGCAATGGCTCCAATTGATCCCATAGGTAGAGAGCTACAGAGCAAAATAAGTAATTTTGCAAAAGGAAAAACCTCAGTTAAAAATTTCCAACATAGGTTTATCTTTCTACATTCAGTTTGATACCCTGTGTTTTACTATCAACAGTGTTTTCTTTCTTTCTTTTTTAAAAAAATAGTCTATTTATTTATTTGACAGAAAGAGAGAAGAGAGAGAGCACAAGCAGGGGGGGAGGAGCAGAGGGAGAAGGAGAAGCAGACTCCCCGCTGAGCAGAGACCCTGACTTGGGGCTCGATCCCAGAACCCTGATCTGATCTGAGCTAGAGGCACACACTTAACTGACTGAGCCACGCAGGTGCCCCCCAGCAATGTTTTCTAATACAGGGTTGCATAGTATTTAATCATCTACCCATTTATTTAGTTGTCCCATTACTCATTTAACCTTCTTCCTGAAAAAATTCATAGAGGGAAACCTCACTAATATGGAGTTAGGAGGGTTGGCACAGGGAGCTCTCATGCTCCTACCCATGTCCTACCACTCATCATCAATTGCAGACCCAACAGGAAGAGAGGGACCTTGCACATGGATACTATTTTACTATCAGGGCAAGAGGAAGAAAGGCTTACCTCCTCCCCCTGGCAACAGCCCAACCAATGAAAAACAGTCACAACTCAGCCAATGAGAAGTCTTTATTCCAGAGGACTTTTTGTTTATAACAGTCTTCTCAAATTCCCCTTTTCCTCCATAAAAAAATAGTCCTTCCCTTTGTTCTCTGGACTTGCCTATGTATTTTGCTGTAGCTTGCTTGTCCTGGATCGCAATCCTCTGCTTTTCCCAAGTAAACCCATTTTTGCTGCTAAAGTAACTGACAGTTTTATTTTTAAGGTTAATACAGTTATGATTTAATATTTAGTAGATCATTTCAGGATTTTATTACTATAATTGTACTACAACAGTTGTCCTTGGACATACATTTATTTATGTCTCTTATTTTACCGGACGAGATTTTTAGTGGGACAATTTAGGGTCAGAATTTAAAATTTACTTATTTGTATTTTTTTTTTTTTAAGATTTTATTTATTTATTTGAGAGAGACGGAGATAGCTAGAGGGAGCACGAGCGGGGTGGAGAGGGAGAAGCAGACTCCCCTTGGAGCAGGGAGCCCAACGTGGGACTCTCCCAAGACTCTGGGATCATGACCTGAGCCAAACCAGTAGCTTAACCGACTGAGCTACCCAGGTGCCCCAGGATTTAGAATTTAAAAAATAATTTTAATATATTTTGCAAAATGGTTTCCCAAAAAGTTTGTTTCGTTTCTGACTCCTACCAACAGTGTATGAAGGCATGTGATTTGTACATTTGCTGATATTGAAGAAGGGTTTAACCTTGGATTTTCCCAGCCCTCACTAGCTTATTAGCTTATGGGAACAGAAGGAGGCCACATTAAAAACTAAAAAGTTCAATATTGCTCCTCCCCACCCTCCCTTGCTAGCTGATTTGTGAGCACTTAGTGCTTTTGGAAATTCTCCCTGAGCCCTGGGATCAAGTTTTTCTAAAAGTGCCTAAGGCTTTACCTTTGTGTCCACATACCGACCTCTTTTTGGTTGGCTTTGCCTCAGCCTAGTAGCTGAACTTTGGAGCTTCAGAATGTTCTGTGCAAAGTGCAGGAGGGTGCCTTTTCTTCCAGTCTGTCACTCTAACAGGCCCCATGCTGTGCTGGTATGTTCCAGTGCTTCAAAAATAATGAAATTGCTCATTTAGATTTGTTTTCTTTTTCTTTTCCCTTTTCCTTTTTCTTTCTTTCACTTTCTTTCTTTCTTTTTCTTTTTCTGGGTGCCCTTTCTCCCTTCCTCTGTAGGAGTTCAATGGGGGAGCTGAACTAGAAGACATATCTGAAAGACAGACCAGACTGTACCAATGAAAACTGCTGTTTTACTGGCTGAAACTCATTATTCCTAATTTCTTCTTTTCAAAGTGTTCTTTTCCAAGAGGCTCTTCAGTTTGCATACAAGTAGGTTTTAAAGCAAGCCCACCTCAAGCATTCAACCTTGCTGAGGGTTGATTTTCACTTAGACTCAAGCTAATGTGTCTATTATAACATTTTTATTTTATTTATTTATTAGAGATTTATTTTATTTATTTATTTATTTATTTGGCAGAGAGAGAGCACAAGCAGGGGGAGCAGCAAAGGGAGAGGGGGAAACAGGCTCCCTGCTGATCAGGGAGCCCAATTCGGGTCTTGATCCCAGGACCCTGGGATCATGACCTGAGCTGAAGGCAGACCCTTAATTGACCGAGCCACCCAGGAGCTCCTATAACATTTTTAAAAATAATTTTAATTTGGTAGGTGATGTTACGTCTTGTAAGTATTTAAATTTCATTTCTTTACTATTAATTAGGCCAGGCATTTTTCCATATACTTATTTCTAATTTCTATTTCTTCCTTATGAATTATCTGGTCAAATCCTTTCTTGTTATTCCATGGTATTTCATATGAAATTTAAAAATATTAGTCATATAAAGCTTTTTTTTTAAAGATTTTATTTATTTATTAGAGAGACAGTGCCTGCAGGCACGCACACAGGAGCAGAGGGAGGGGCAGAGGGAGAGGGACAGGGGAAAGTAGACTCCCCACTGAGCTGAGAGCCACAAGCACTGCTAGATCCTAGGACTCCAAGATCTTGACCTGAGCTGAAGTCAGACACTTAACTGACAGCCACCCAGGTGCCCCTAGTCATATAAACCTTTGAACCATCATGTTTGTTAGAAATAGTTCTCCCATTTTTGGGGGGTCTTTTCATTATTACTGTTATAAATACAAAAGTTTAACATTTTTATGAAGTACCATGTTCGTGGATAAGAACAATGAATATGGTAAAGACATTTCTCGCCAATTTGGTTTATGGGTATAAAGCAATTCTAACCAAAATCTTGAAAGGTTGGATGTAAAACCTTACAACTTTATTCCAGAATTTATATGGAATAAAAAAGGGCTAAAATCATCCAAAATATACTTAAAGAAAAAGAACAAAACAGAGACATTTACCTTACAGAATATTAATATTTATTATAAAGATTAAGACAGTGTTGTGTGATGTTGGGATAGAATACTCAATTGGGAAAAGTACAGAAAATGGTGCTGGAATAATTGGTTATTCATATGCAAAAAGGAATTGTGTCTCTGTATTCCTCCATATATAAGCAAAAATTCCTTGTGGATTAAAGACCAAATTGTGAAAGGTAAAACTTTTAAACTTTTAGAAGATAATTTAGGACACTATCTTTTTAAATGTGGCTTAGGAAAAATTTATAAAACAAAGTCCACAAAATACAAACTATAGATAAACAATTGATAAATTCAGCTACATTAAAATTAATAATAGTGGTTTATCAAAATATAATGACCAGATTAAAATTAATAATAGTGGTTTATCAAAAGATAGTGACCAGATAAGCTTTGAATGAGAAGACATTTTCATACATATAACCTAAGAAGGATTGGTTTACAGGACAAAGAATCTTGAAAAACAATATGATGAAGACACATGCAACCTGATAGAAAATTAGGCAAATGATAAGAACTGTAAATATTTCATCTTGGAACACTGAAAAAAAAAATTAAAAAAAAAAAAACTGTAAATATTTCTTAGGGAAGCTTTGAGACTTGAGTCCCAGTAAGCTGGGACTTCTCTGTCCTTTTGACATGTCACCCATCATTCTTTGGATACCTGTCTATTAATGCCACAATAAGGTATTCCAAGCTCATTTGCACTTTCTCTTTCCCAGCCCTTGAATGAGCCATTTCTTCAAGGATCCCTGATTCCTTTTAGTGGAGAATTGTATTTGGAAACCAAGATCTGCCTGCAAAGGTGCAATTATTACTACCGTGGTGTTGGGGCCACCATCCCCTCTCAGTGGACAGAGGTAGGGAATATTTGTACACACACACACACACACACACACACGCACACACACATCTATCTTTATTTCCATAGAAATCTACAGTACTGAAAACCATTGTTCACACAGACACCTCCAAATCTAATCCATCATCATGAAGTATAATACACATTTTTTTTTTTTTAAGATTTTATTTATTTGTTTGACAGAGAGGGAGAGAGATCACAAGTAGGCAGAGAGGCAGGCAGAGAGAGAGGGGGAAGCAGGCTCCCCGCTGAACAGAGAGCCCAATGTGGGGCTCCATCCCAGAACCCTGAGATCATGACCCGAGCTGAAGGCAGAGGCTTTAACCCACTGAGCGACCCAGGTGCCCCATAATACACATTTTTGATTAGTATAATATACAATGTTGAAATAAATGACAATTTTTATTCTTGAAGGGAGTGGTAGAAAGACAACCTTAGGAGCAAGAAAACTAATTGTTTTTGAGATTTTCTCTACAATTGAAAGAAGAAAAGTAAAGGTGAATTTTAAGAAGGCTGAATTTTTCTTTTAAGAAGACAGTATGTAAAGTCCAACTCAGCAAAGTTTTAAAGTTGAAATTAAAATAGAGAAAGCGATTCATTAGGAAGCTAGTGAAAGCTCAGGATGAATAAATGTAACAGGGTCTGGGCTTTGTGACTGCAGTACATTAGTTGCTCATTGAGAGATTGTTCTCTAGTACACATCTGTTTCCATCTAGAAAAATAAACAAAAAAGCCCTTTCTTAGCCTTGGCTCCACTTCTTTGAATTATGTCAAGTAAAATTAAACATTAAAAACCAAAAACTGTCCAAAGAAAGCAGATTTATGTAAGCGTATTTACTAGTATAAAGCATTATGTTGAAGGACTGCCTGTTGAGCGTTTAAGAGATTTTTAGTGTGGATTTTGTTCTCCTATATGTCACTAAATTCTTTAGTAGATACTGTTACTGCCTCGATCTTGCCTTGATCCAGACTATCTCCTCGTTTTCCTGCATCAATTTTCAATTGACCAGAACCTCAAGGTTATCAGTCTTTGGGGACAGGAGAAAATGTCCCCATTATATTTCTTTCTTATTGAATTGCTTAGACTCACTGTCAATTTGTAGGATACACCCCATAATTTTCTGGGGTCTACTCTATTCTACAAAAATACAATGGCCATAGACTTGATAGAAATTTTCTGGTCTTATTTGTATTACATTTGATAAAACATTTTGAAATACCCTGTACTATATTACAATTGACAGCGAGTGTTTCAAAATTTCAGCCTGGGAATTTGGTGGGTCAAATTCTTTGAGTTTAGCTTGTTTTGCACTTTTTCTTTTGAGAGTTGTTTTATGGGGCACCTGGGTGGCTCAGTGGGTTAAAGCCTCTGCGTTCGGCTCAGGTCATGATCTCAGGGTCCTGGGATTGAGCTCTGCATCAGGCTCTCTACTCAGCAGGGAGCCTGTTTCACCCCCTCTCTCTGCCTGCCTCTCTGCCTACTTGTGATCTCTCTTTATCTCTGTCAAATAAATAAATAAATAAATCTAAAAAAAAACAAAAAAGAAAGTTGTTTTACTACCATAGGAGACTAAAGAACTTATGGAGATATCTCAGCATACAGAATACATTTAAATGTATTCTTGGATGAATTAAGTATATTTTTGATAGAAAAGAATATAGTTAACCTAGGCTGTATCTTCATGTGATTCTTGAATTGTGCATATTTTTTTAAAGGTTTTATTTTTATTTTATTCATGAGAGACAGAGAAACAGGCAGAAGCAGAGGGAGAAACAGGCTCTCCCTTGAACAGGGAACCCAATGTGGGACTCCATCCCAAGGCTTTGGGATCACGGCCTGAGCCAGGGCAGATACTTAACTGACTGAAACATCCAGGTGCCCCTTGGGTTGTCCATTTTGAATAAATTGTTAAATCTGTTTAGGACTAGCTTGGATTATTTTCTAGCTTAAATTTTGTAATTTTATAATTTTCTAGCTGGCTTTGGCCAGAAGAATCTCAGGTGCTCACTTCTCAGATACAAAGTTCAAGGGGCCTTTTCTTTATTTGTCACCAACAAAACTCAAAATGAAAACAAGGTTGCAAAAAGCCAGTTATGAGAAGATTGAGAAAAAGTATTAAATCCTGTACACAAAAGGACATGAGTCCATTGTATTGGTTTTTTAAGCCCCAGGATAGAACAGGGGCCTCTTCCATTAGCAGGATCAGATAAGTTTTCATTTGCTTCCGAAGATGATGGGAGAAGTTATTATATAAATTAGCTCTTTACTTTGGGATAATTTTAGATACACGGAAAGTTGCAAAGGTAGTACAGAGCTTCTGTATACTCCTCATCAGTTTCCCTTAATGATCATATCTTATAATACCATCATGTATTTGTCACAACTAAGAAGCCAGCATTGGCACATTGCTGTTTATTAAACTTCATACTTTATTTGGATTTCACTAGTTTTTCCATTAATGTCCTTTTTCTGTTCCAGATCCACTTCAGGATGCCACATTACATTTAGTCATCACATTTCCTTAATGTCCTTTAGTCTGTGACAGTTTCTCAAATCCTTCCTTGTTTTTCATGACTTGGATAGTTTTGTGGTATAGTGGTCAGGTATTTTAGTTTTGGTCTGATGTTTTTCTCATGATTAGGTTGAGATTACAAGTTTTTGGAAAGAATATCACAGGGCTGAAGCACCCTTCTCATCACATTGTATCATAAGTACATGCCATCCACATGACTAAGCCTAGTGATGTTAACCACATCAGTTGTTGTTTGTCAGATTTCTCCATTGGAAAGTTACTATTTTCCATTTCTAAACCCTATTCATTGGAAGCAAGTCACTAAATCTCACTCACACTTAAGGGGGGAGAGGGTATGTGGGGAATTAATCTTTACCTCCTAGAAGCAGGAGTTTCAACATATATCAATTGGAAGTCATCTGTAAAAAAATCCACCTCTTCCTCCCTCTCACCCCATTTATTTATTCATTCACTCATTCATTTATATCAGTATGGATTCATGTATATTTATTTTATACTTTGGATCATGATCCAGTGCCACATTATGTATTTTGTTGCTCAAATTGTTTCAGCTTTGGCCATTGGGAACTCTTTCAGGTTGGCTTCTGTGTACTTATAATACACTCCTATCCTTTTGTGTTTTGAGCTTTCTGGCACTACAAATTCTCTGGGCTCATCTCATATATGTCCTACCAAGCCCTAGATTCAACATTCCTTTAAGAAGCCCTTTCCTTCAATGGAGAATAATATTTGGAAGAAATTTTATAATGGATTATAGTCTAGGCAGACTTAGACAGATAAAACACAGACAATTTTTACAATAGTGATCAATGGCATGATCTAAATTCTGGGAATTTTACCAGAAACCACCCTACTGAGAAATTTAATGAAAATTCCACAAAGACATTTAAGTGAATTATAGGATTGAAGAAGAATATCCATACTTATTGTCTTGGAAATTTTTATTAGAATGAGAAGAATTTATCAAGCTGACAGTATATGAAATCTCTATGATTCATACCTGAGGAGCGTTGCAGTGGAATTCAGTGGGTTCTGAGAACAGCTTGCATGAACTTTGTTGGAACTAAGGTAAACAGGAATAAAATCTAAAAGTAATAAATAGATTCATACTTAAAGAAATTCTCTAACTTAAAAACTATTTTTTATGGATTGATAATTATGATTCTTGAAAATGTCTAAGAGACATTCTGGTATATTTCAAAGGAAATGTGGCATTCATAATCAAAAGCACTAAGAAAAGTAGAAAGACATAAAAGAGATGGCCTCTGCCTTCCAGAGAGGTAAATAATACAAGGAAACATTATGTAGTGGGAAAGACAAGTATTAATGAAGAGCCTTGGGAGTTGTAAGGTAAATAAATTTAGTGGCTATGGCAACAGAATCCCTGAGGAGGCAGTAGAGGGCTGTATCTTTAAAGGCACCCAGGGCCCATGATTCTAAGCAGAAAGTGCTATTACATCTGTGAGATGAGGAGGGAAGCTGAAATAGTGAAGGAGATTGGTTCTTCTCTCTCTCAAGGGGGAAACACACTCACTAGTCAGGGAGTAAGTGAGATTGGGTCCATGGGACTTGAACTCCACAGACGATGGGAAAATCAAGCAGTAGGACCATGAGCAGGAAGCAACACCTTGGTGAAATATATTTGTTTAGTAACCCTTATGTTTATAAACTGCTTATATGCTTTATTTGAAAACTCATTGTTCAGAATCAGGCCACAAAGTGGTCTAGAAGAAACCAGAACCAAAAACTGGAAAGAACAAAGATACATCCAGAGCAAATATTCAGTCTTGTGAAATCTTAGCAGGGGAGATATTTGGCTAGCTAGTTAAGTATCTTGAAAGAATGAGTGCTGACGGAGATCTCTATTTTGATTTTCTGTCAAACTCTTTGGTGCTGTTCTTTTTACCCTCCATGTTGTGAATGATTCATTTAAAAAATTTATTTGTTTTACTGTGGTAACAGTAACATAACATAAAATTTACTATTTTCATTATTTTTCAGTGTACATTTTAGTTTTATTAAGTACGTTCCCATTATTGTGTGACCATCACCACTATTCATATCTAGAGCTTATTCTTCATTCCATACTGAAACTCTGTACCCATTAAACAATTATTCTTCATTCCCTTCTTCCTCCAGCCCTTGGTAGCCACTATTCTGCTTTCATTGTCTGTGTGTCTGACTACTTAGGTACCTCATCTAAGCAGAATCATATAATGTCTCCCTTTAGTGTATGACTTATTTCACTTAGCATAATGCCTTTCAAGTTTCATCCATATTGTACTAAAGTAGTCACAGTCAAATTATGATGAGTTTTTGCTTTTTTTTCTGAGTCCACTTCATAGATTGAGGTATATATGAAGACACATGAAACACACACTGAAGGACAAAAGTGTGCAGCATCATCAGTAGGGTCCATGGGTTCTAAGCAGTCCCAGACCCTTAGCTACTAGAGGCAGAGTTAGAGAGTGAGGACTAGGCATAGTACTAAGGATATGGGCAATGAAGGACCAAATAAGAGGCTGAAACCAATGGTATGAGGCTAAGATGTTGACTGGGGCAGAGATATCAGGCAGGAAGGACCTCAAATTCTGTGAGTCCCAGAGTTGTAGTGCATATGGAGGTTACTGTGGATTCAGAAAGGTGGAGAGAAAGATTCCAGGGAGTGACTTAGATGTGAAGAAAGGAAGGCACTCTGGCTGGTTGATGCAAGAAAGTTTTCATAGAAAAGGCAGTATATAACGTGGGTAGAATTTGGACAGGAAGGGAGGACTGGAAGGATGATCTATTCAGAGCAAATGGCATTAGGAGAGGGAGAGAGATGGAAACTACAAGATGCTTTTGGAGCTAAATAGACCAGTTGGCTGAGTCTACAGAGGGTTTGTGGAATGCAGAAGGAGATAGGATTAGGTTGATGATGCCAGTTTATACAGTGCACTTTTTGCTAGATAATGATTATGATTATTTTGTAAATAATGGACCTTATTAGAAAAAGGGCCAGCTTTATCTTTCCTTTGCCTCCACTCCTACAGCCTTAATCTTGACCTTAATTAGAATAATTAGCATAGTTCCTTTTTGGTAGGTCGGGAGATGTCTGTATCTCCTGTGAGAATATAAACTACCTGAAGGCAGAGCTGTTTTATTCAAGTTCATATCCCTCAGAGTTTTAAACCACAATGTTTTGAACTTAGTTCCTCACTAAGCATTCTTTGAATGGAATGGTGTTAGATTAGGGGTTTTGATGGGAGAATGGGGTAAAATGGTTAAAGCTATAATTTAGGAAGATTAATATGTTAAGAATGTGTAAGGGGGCGCCTGGGTGGCTCAGTTGTTAAGCGTCTGCCTTCGGCTCAGGTAATGATCCTAGGATCCTGGGATCGAGTTCTGCATTTGGCTCCCTGCTCAGCAAAAAGTCTGCAGAAGGTATTTCTCCACTAGCCCTGAAGAAGGGAAGGATTTGAAAAGAAATCTGATACCAGTTTACCCACTCTTTATATGCCAGCAGTTTTTTATTGATAGCTGAAAACAAAAGTTTGGAAGGAAGAAAGAAAAAAAAAAAAAACTGAGAAGTGAGTCATCAATTACTCTGCCTGCATATTTTCTCTTGTGGAATCCTGAACAAGTTACATAACACAAGAGAACAAATATAATTTCTTTTTCTCAGAAGTTACAGAAGTTGGTGCTTCTATAGAAAATGCTGTCTCTATTAGTGAGAAAGTAAAAATGATGTAGCTATTTTTGTTTCCTGTTTGGACTTGTTGGACTAGCTGGTGGTCTTGTGGGTTCTGTATCTATGTGTTTCATACTGTCTGTGAACAGTAGAAAATAACATTATATTTGAACAGATTTTTGTTGGCACATGGAAGCACAGTGAAGTGTTTTCTAGTTATATAGGAATATATGATCACTGAGAGTTAAGCCTTTAAAATTTACCCACAAGCAGTAGATTAGCCACCTGTGCAAGTAATCCATGAGAGATTGCCTGTAAGTCTGGGTCTAAAGAGTTTGGACAAACTTTAGGAAATACAAATTTTTCTGCAACACTTTGGCATGAGAAAAATCACAGTAGTTCATTTTCCAAATCAAATGAAATCTGGCTCCAAGCCCTTATTTGTGGTGGGGCTCTTGGTGAGAAGCCAAATGTCAATCATTATTAAGGGTTCTTTCCCTTTCCTGAGGGTTTATCTTTGGTGGCTTCCCAGAGACTTGTTAACTAAATTCCTGAGATTTACTTACAGGATAAGTGGCTCTTCTCCCTCTTTCTTGGTAGTTGGTGGAATCTTTTGCTGAGGCCTCCTGGTCTGGTGTCTGGCCTCCTTCTCATGTCACTTGGCCCTAGCTTGGGTCCTTTGTGCCAGGAGAGACCATGACTTGCCATCTCTCAAAGCTCCAAATCCTGCCCCCATTCTGTGTTAGAGATGTGCCCTTTTATTCCTCTGGTAGCAACTTCTACTATCTTACCTCCATACCACTTCTGCTGGGCAATTAACTGAAACTCCTCTAATCTTCCTCAAACACAAAAGCTAATAATCACTTCCCTTCTGGTGAGGGAGGCGAGGAACTCAGCCTTCAGAAACCAGTGCTTCCTTTTTCTTGTGGTGGGATGGGGAAAAGAGATTCTTAATCCTTCTTTGGCGAATCTATAGCAATAATAACAAATATCAATACCATAGTAAAATAACCCAAACAATAACCATCACCTCAAATCAATCCCAAGGTATCAGTTAGGTTTTTTTCTTACTAACTCATCTGATTACACACCACATACTCTAATCAAGGGGATTTGTGTGTATTCTCAGAGTGAGGGGCCTTTTTTTTTTTTTTTTTAAGATTTTATTTATTTATTTGACAGTGAGACAGCGGGAGAGGGAACATGAGCAGGGGGAGTGGGAAAGGGAGAAGCACTGAGCAGGGAGCCAGATGCGGGGCTTGATCCCAGGACCCTGGGATCATGACCTGAGCTGAGGAAGGCAGACACTTAAAGACTGAACCACCCAGGTGCCCCCAGAGTGAGGGGTCTTAAGCATGATGGTAATGTAATGGTGTTGCAGGATTCCTTTTCGTTCGGTGCCTGCAGTTCTTGGTCATACGTTTTTGAAGAATGAAGAGGTAGACCAGGCAAAGAGTGATAGGCAGCAAAGTGAAGTTTATTGAGTGATAGTACAAAGCTCCCAAAGTGGGAGGGGACTCGAGAGTTACCACTGGAATTTCTAAGTCTAGGAGTTATTATGGGCTTGTTGGCTGGCTGTTTTAATCTGATTAACCCTCCATGTGCCTGTCATCCAATCGGGTTTTTGTCCATGTGCTCATCCACCTATCAGGTAGTTGTTCACCTAGGAAAGGGTGCAGGGCTCCTTCCAAGGTGCTATAAAATCCTTTTAAGGGTATTTTCCTCTTAGGGAAAGCCTGCCTGCCTTTCTTCTGACTATCTTTCATTAATGAGCTCAAATATAATCAATTACTTTATTACTTGCATAGCAAAGACTAGTTAACCTTAGAGTTTGATAAATAGAAGGGAATCTGGAGCAAAGGTAACCAGTGAGGGAGAATTTTTCAGTAAATCTCTAGCTTTCTTTAAATGGTCGGGTTATGTTGGTAGGTATATTGTTATGGTGGAAAAGGAGGCACCAAGTGATCATTAGCTTGGCAATCATGGAAATCATCCAACTCCTCACCTTTGTTCTAATTTCTTCCATTCTGGTCAGTTCCTGATCCTGCATGGTCAAGATCTCATCATGGTAGCAAGGCAGCCTTGAGAAGTCTTAACCAAGTGGCCAGTCAGCCTAAGTACCATTTCTCATCTCATCTAATTTAGTTTTGTCCAAGTTCAAAAAAAATATATTTGTTTTTTGTAAGATGACTATAGAAAAAATACAGCCACTTTCTGTAGGTTCTTATTTTCCTACTCTATGTATTCTAATCATTTATTTTTCAAATTTTTAAAAGATTTTATTTATTTATTTATTTGAGAGAGAGAGCACATGTGTGTGGGCACGTGTGTGGAAGGGCAAGAGGGAGGGGCAGAGGAGGAGGGAGAGGGACAGGTGACTCTGTGCTGAGCATGGAGCCTGTGGCGGGTCTCAATCCTATGAGCCCGAGATCATGACCTGAGACAAAATCAAGAGTCTGACTTAACTGACTAAGCCACTCAGGTGCCCCAACATTCTAATTATTAAGAACTGAAATTATCATGGTGTCCGAGCCCTATATGGATGATGGGAACCAAGTGCACAGATAAGACTTACAGGATGTCAAGTAAGAATTTTCTTTTTGCCACTTAAATACTGTTAAGATCCAAACTGAAGGCAAAAGTCACGATGTATTCCATATTCTAAATTTATAAAGTCACCAGCAGTTGGGGTCAGCTACCATCCTGCAGGGCTCTGTGAAAGGCCCATAGTTAGAGAACTAGTTCAACCACTCATCACATCCCCACTTCTCAAAGGAGATTGGAAGAAGGGAAGACAGCCTTTTGGGGAGTGAATGTATAGTCTATTTTTTTCTCTCAAGACCTGTATGTGATGTGAGGGAGGGGAGCTCAAGTAAATCTCTTGAAAATAAAAGTAAACATTTTGTAGACATTTTGTTCCCTGGATATATAACCACCGCCTTCTTCTTCTTTCTTCTTTCTTCTTTCTTCTTTCTTCTTTCTTCTTTCTTCTTTCTTTCTTCTTTCTTCTTTCTTCTTTCTTCTCCTCCTCCTCCTCCTCCTCCTCCTCCTCCTCCTCCTCCTTCTTCTTCTTCTTTAAAGATTTTATTTATTTATTTGAGAGAAAATGAGAGAGAAAGAGAGAGCATGAGAGGGGGGAGGGTCAGAGGAAGAAGGGGAGAAGAAGACTCCCTGGTGAGCAGGGAGCCCAGTGCGGGACTCAATTCTGGGACTCCAGGATCATGACCTGAGCGGAAAGCACTTGCTTAACCAACTGAGCCACGCACGCATCCTGATGTATGACCTTCTTGAGTAGCAGATTTGCTGATGTGCCTTGTGTGCTACTGGGATATAGGAAAAGAACTGAGTGGAGATGGGGTGAGTGGAGTGCACATAGGTAGAGAGAGGGCCTCTGCCTCAAAGTAGAGGTGAGGAAGTCCTCACATGGCCGCAAGACATTGATTCTGAGAGTTGGCTCTGAGAATATGTGAGATTAGCAGCCACGGTTGTCTGGGGATTGATGCAGTATGGGGGTGAAGAGGAGCCCATATGTGGGGGCAAGCCACCAGGGGAGCATCTGCTAAAGGATATAACCAAATCTCTCATCAGGGCACAATCTTGGAGCCACCACTGGTCCTCATGGAGCACATAGACAGTAGTCCAGACTAGCAGTTATCATCAACCCAGGAGAGGACGACAGCTTGCACAGTCACATGAGAAGATGCTCCTATTTCTTTTCTTCTTCCTCCCCGCCTCAATCCCATAGCAGCTCATGCCTGGTAGAAGAAGGGGGTGGAGGTAACAAAGAGCCAGAACTCATCCTCTCCACTCCAGCCCCACATCTGACAAACTCCCTTAAGCTTTTAGTCCTAAATGGAAGCCTCACCTCTTCTGGATCATGGGACAAGTAGAGTTTTGATTGAATGTACAACTGGAGTGTTTAAGTGAACAGGACTGAGTCTGAAATAGCTGAATGAGATTGTTCTAATAACTATATTTGGTTGAAAAGCACATAACTGGAAAGATGTATTGGAGGACCTGTTTTTTATTTTATTTTATTTTATTTCTTTATTGTACAAGTATATTTTATTAGTACATCATCAAAGGGAGGAGCTGTTAATTCAGCAGGAAAGTGGTATTTGTTTGGGAAACTTATTGGAAAATAAAACCATTACATGTCCATGATGAGTTGCTATTACTTAATAGACAAAGTTTTTAAACAAATTTTTGAATAGTTATATATATATATGTTACAGAATTCAAGAGAAAGAAAATGGTAAAAATTGGGGCACCTGGCTGGCTCAGTCCATTAAGCGTCTGCCTTTGGCTCAGGTCATGATCCCATCCCAGGACCCTGGGATCGAGCCCCGCATCCATCTTCCTGCTCAGCGGGAAGCCTGCTTCTCCTTTTCTCACTCCCCCTGCTTGTGTTTCCTCTCTCGCTGTGTCTCTCTCTGTAAAATAAATAAATAAGATCTTTAAAAAAAATGGGAAAAATAAAAGATAAGCTTTCCCCCTTTTCTTTCTCCCAACCATGCAGTTGTTATATTTTTTTCTGGAAATATCACAGAATTGCTTTATATTAAAGTTTTTAAAAATAGTCATATAATTCTCAACCAATTCTATAGCCCTGATGAACATATATAAGAAATATATGGGCCAGGTACACTTCCACACCCTAGGGTTATTTTTCAGGGGTTTTTGCTAGACAGTGTCCTCTTGTCCTCATTATTTCTTTTTGACCCAGTGAATCTCAGTGTTTGAAATTCCCCAAAAGCAGATGTTTAGAATATCCTCTGGTTTTCACTTTTTAATTTTGAATCTTTGAAACATATATAGAAGTATAGAAACACATATAGAAATATAGCTATTCCTATATTAATTCTGTTTTATGATTTGCTTATTCCTATATCACTCCTTATATTTTGCTTATTCAAATAAACCTGCTTTATTCATCAAAGATTTTAAGTCCTGTTCAGAGGTCAGTTTAGCTTCAGAAAGAACACTGGTAATGCTGAACTCCATTCCTGTCTCCTTAAATCATTTAGGATTCTGTTTAAGTTATGCAACCTTTATGCTTGCTTTTCTGTCGTGGGACTGAATAAAGACAACTTACTTTCTTTTTCTTTATACACTGGGGAAAAAGTTTTATTCACCAGAACTGCCTTTGTCACAGGCCAAGAGCAGATGTTGAGAAGTTGACTTTTTTTCAGTGACTGGATTTTAGGACTAGGGTGTAGGTGGGGTTAAAAAAAGTTTTCACTGGCCTAAGGCCAAATTAAAATCTGGGTCACATGATTGTAAGCCTGGGAACCTCCTCACCCTCAGATATAAATTGGGTTTTACCATTCCTTGTCTGATTGTGTGGCGCTTTTATGTCAATGATCATCCTTTAGCTTATAAGCTCCTTAAGGACAGAGGTTATAAGTTATTTAGTTTGAATACTTCACAACAGAAATCAGAATATTTTGTACATAGCAGGTGGTGGATAAAGTATTTGTTGAGTGACAGACTAAGGGGTTTAGCCTTAATTCGGTAATGGTCAGGACACTTAAAACAATAATAAAAACCAAAAGCCTAAAGCCCAAAAAACAAATTCAGTAATAGAAAGGGGAGAGCGTTTAAATACGAGAATTGCCTGACCAGAAATATGTGTAGAAAGATGAGCGAGCGTGGAGCAGGGTTGCCAGAGTTAGCAAACAACAATACAGGATGCCCTGTATTTTATCTGGCACTCCTAGTGGTGTTAATATAGCCTGTGTCGATTGAAGAGGAATAGAGTGGGGATAGCTGGAAAATTATTGAAATTACTGTGCAAGAGAATGGTTTCTGACAATGTTACACAGGGACTGGACTTGGGGCACACTGTGGATGTAGGATGGGCAGGACTTGCTGACTGGATGTAGGAGGTAAGGGAGAAGTGAAATCCAAAGTGATCACTTTGCAAGTTTTAAATTCAGATTACTGAGGAGATGACTACAGAAAAAAATCATCTCCAGAAAGCTGCGAGGAGACCAGGTTTGTGTAGGAGAGGAAAAGGATCAAGAAAGAAAATAAGTTCAATTTAAACATTGTTGGTTTAGAAGTGGGAGTGACCACTAGATATTTAGAGATACAAGCTGAGAGCCTGGAGGAGGTTTAGTAGGGACAGACACATGAACTTTTTGAGAAGAACCTGGAAGCAGGGGGTAGAAAGATTTTACTGGAATATATCTGGTTGTTGATCCAAGGTGAGGATGTGTCTCCATGCTGAATTTGGATCAAGAAAGAGAGGAGCCAAATGTATATAAATGTTCCCTTAAATGGTGGTATATATGTTGTTAGTGTAACAATTTTCAAAACGGTGATGTAAGCCTAACAGAGCAATGGTGAAGCAAGCAGTAGTGTGGAATCTTACCAGAGTCACTGACAGTTTTGTCCTTGGGTAGGAAACCAAGGGCAGGGAACAATCCTAATAGGTGATGCTGCTTCTGCTGGAGTCACTTCTGGCTTTCTTGGGTTGTGTATTCTTGGATAAGTATATCGAGGATTCAGAGTAGAGAGATGTGTGTGTGTGTGTGTGTGTGTGTGTACCACAGTCCATAATCCTTCTGCAATTTTGCATTGGTGATCAATAAATATTTACTTAAAAAAGTGAATAAATCAATTAATTTTGAATAATTAGCTAAACATACAGTTGTATTAATAATACAAGCATAAAGATCATAGAGCAGATGTACTAGAAATTTAGAAAATTCATTATTTCCCATGGGTCTCTAGAGGTCTCAAGAAAGAATTCTGTGGGTAAGGAATTTATGTTAGAAAAGCATACAAACTGGAGAACAGTCCAAAATATATCTTACAGACCTGTCATGTTCTCTTTCCTCGGCGTACAGGTTCCTGGCTGCACATAGGGACAAAGTCCATGTACAGCAGGGTTGGAATTTTCCCTCCCATGAGGACAGAACGAGATGTCAGCACCTGTTTACAGTGGGCTTTTCCATTGTGGGGAGGAAGAACAGAGTGGGAATAGCTGGACAAAAATGTTATAAACTAGTGCATAAAACACAGAAGTCTCAGAGGTAGGAAAATCAGACTGAAGGGTGTAGCTTCCCCTATAGGTAATTCCTCCCCTCTCCAATCAGCAATTGGAGTTTGATAATCTGAGAACTAAGTAAAAATGGAGGAGTTTAAATGGGGGAGGGGAAAAAAAAACAAAAACCCAGAATTAAAGAAACAAAACTATGACCTCTACCATGACTCCAACAGAAAGGGGGGAAAGAAAAGAAAAAAAAAAATGGTTTAAATGTTTGGAGCTCCATCTTCTGGTCATGAAATAAGATAGAACTGATAGTGATTAATCATAAATGCTAAAACGTATAGACAGGAATTATATTACATATATTATTTCAATTAATTTATCTTGTTCTGCCAAATAAAGTAGAAACTCTCGAACTCAGAAATTAAGGTTCTTCACGATTTGGCTTCAACCTCTTGCTTCATCTCCATCCCTTCACCCATTTTAACAAGCACGTACTCAAGCCTGCCAGGTAAACAGTACAGAGAACTCCATGGGAAGTGCAAACCCATGAGCCTTGGCACCTGTTTTCAAGGAGCCACTCTTGAACTCACATGCCATCAAAAAAACACGTTGGTTACTTTAGCATAACCACACAAATGGCATGTGAATAATGCTTCTCTCCACAAATGAAAACTTGACAGAAATGGCTAAATTTTTTTTTGACTGGCACCCCTGTCATAATATTCTCTTCTTTCTAGAAGTAACCATAGATGTAGGTTTGTGAACCCTTCTGTATATTATTTAAGCTGTGAGATACATATACATGTACACACACAAGTTTTTTATTACTTCTTATAAACTTGAGTAGGGGTGTATGTATATGTGACTATGTTTTACACAAGAAGTCAAATATTGTACCACTGTATGTAACTACTTTTTACTCTTAAGGATACATCTTGGCGGGTGGGAGGGGGGCACCTGAGTGGCTCAGTCGGTTAAGCGTCTGCCTTCGCCTCAGGTCATGATCTTAGGGTCCTGGATCTAGCCCCAAATTGGGCTCCTTGCTCAGCAGGGGGGCCTGCTTCTCCCTCTGCCTCTGCTGCTCTCTCTGCTCATTCTCTTTCTCAGTCTCTCGCTCTCAAATAAAAAAGTAAAATCTTAAAAAAAAAGAGAGAAAGAGAATACATGTTAAAGATTTACATATAATATTATTATACATATATCTAGTTTATTTTTTTAATAGTGACATAGTATTCTGTAATATTTAGCCTGTCTCCTTTTTAGGCTTGCTCACAGAATTACAAACAATGCTGCGATAAACACTCTTAGGCACGTGGGTATTTTCTAGGAGAGATGTGGAGAAGTGGGATTGTTGGGCTGCAGGGTATGTGCATTTTGGGCTGGATAGACTATTGCCCTCTGAAGTAGTAATTATAATGGAAGGGCTCTTTCTCCACATTTCTTTGTCTGCATATCTGCCAACAGTTGATATCATCAGACTTTTAAATTTTTTTGGTCAATCTGGTAGCTAAGAACTGTATTTTATTGTTATTTTTACCTTTATTTCCCTAGTTGTACATCTTTTTATGTTTACTGATGATTTCGTCTTCTGGGAATTGCCTCTTATTCTTTTCATGTTTATATCCTTTATTCACTTTTATTGGGTTGTTTTTATTTATTTTTGATATATATGAATCCTGTATATTCAGGATAATTGTTTGTTATATATGTGGAAATATATTTTCTGGAGTATTTCTCCTTTTAAAAACATTGCCAAGGGTGTTATTTATAATACATAGGTTTTAATTTATCAATCTAATTTATCAATCTTTGTGATATATGTTCCTTATATAGTCTCATGCATATATATGCTTATATTTTTATGTATATTATAGCAGGTTTGGTCAGGTCCTTACCCATATCCCCTTGGGCCTTACAGCTATGTACAGCTATCTCAGCTATATCTGCAAATATACACATGCATAAGATTTTTTCTTCTAGCCTGTTGGTACATTAAAGCTTTGTCTATGTTATCTTTGTCATGGAAAAAATTTATTGGAACAGTGGGTTCACAGCATATGTTTCAGGATCTCTTCTGTACCTAGTACAATACTAGGCACTGTGATACAATGGAAAGCATAGAGTTTCTGTAAGGAGGGTCATTTTGTAAGAGATTTGTTCATTCATTGAACAGATATTTGTTGAACTGAGGGCAGGGTGCTGTGTTAGACTCTGGGACTATAGTTGTGAAAGAAACAAAGCCCTTCCTGTCTGAAAACTTATATCCTAGTGGGAAGAGACAGACAAAAAATAATACATACATAACTATGATATTTCAAATGGTGTTAAGTGTTATGGAGCATAGGGAGGGCCTGGGTAGGGCTAAGAGAATCAAATAGAATGGAGAGAGAGAAGCTCTCTAGTGTGGTGATACTTGAATAGACCTTTGAATGCTTTAGAGCCATGCAGCTCTCAGAGGAAGAGTGCTCAGGTCAAGGGAACTGCTATTGCAAAGCCCCAGAGGTCGGAGCATGTTTGTTGTCCTTAAGTAACAATAAGAAGATAGGTATGGCTAGAGTAGGGTTAGAGAGGTGGAGGAGTGGTAGAGGACAAGGTCAGAAAGGTGGTGGGTAGCCAGCCATACCATATAGGGTCTTGCAGGCCATTGTAAGTGCTTTGAATTTTACCCAACATGAAATAGAAAGAAGTAATTGGAGAACTTTAATTAGAATAGTGACATAATCTGACCTGTTTTAAAAGTATCGCCATAGCTGTTTATGAAATAAATAATTAGATAAGGGTTGAAGCGGGAGACCAAACTGTAGAAATCCAGGCTAGAGATTGTCAAATGTTTCTGACTGGTTGAATAAAATTAAGACTGAGAACTGACCCTTGGATTTGGCAATGTGAAAAGGTTACTAAAGAGCATATACTCAATTTGGTAGGCAATAAAGAGCCTTTGAAGATTTTATAGGGAAGTGATATCATCAGCATTATACTTTATGAAAATCTGTTGGTAGTAGTAGATGAAAAGGATTAGATTAAATGGAAAAAAATCTGAGGGTAGAAAGCACATTTTAGGTGCCCATTTTATTAAAAGAGTATGGGGTAAAAAAAAAAGAGTATGGGGTAGCAAAGGTGGGAATGAAAAGGTTGTTTCAGAGTCTGAATTGAAAGAGTTAGACAATTGAAGGGATATAGGACAAGATAGAGACAGAAGAGTCAAAGCTAAATTTTAAAAAATTGTGTGATTAGGAAAATTGTAGTTCCATTAATAGAAATAGTCAGAAACAGAAAATGGTATCTTTAATCTTATCTATCATAGCTTTGAAGTTCTAGACATCTAGGTTGATCCCAGTGCTCAATAACTGAAAAATTATTATTATTTTTTTATAATCTTCTATTAACAGTCCCTCCTTTGAGACTCCAGAGACATCTGGTGAATCATCATCTTCTGACTGACAGAAAGTCAATTCACATTTTTGGAGGTCTTGGCAAAAGGATCCCCTAGTTCTTCCTAGAATAAACCTCTGTTACTTTGCTTTGTAGTGTATATTGATGATCTACACAAAATAAGAACCTCGCAAAAAATTCCTTATTTTCCTTTATGTGCTAACTTTGAGGTGTGCATGGGAAGTTTCAGTGCAGATGTCCTTCAGAATGGAAATGTAAGTGCAGAATATAGAAGGGCAATGAAAGTTAAAGATTAAAATGTGACAACTAGGTGCTATCAAACTGGATAAGAATTGCAAGGGAAAGAATGTAAAAAGAGAAGAATATTAATTATAGGTGCTGGAAGAATTCTATATAGTAGGAATTTAATTTTAAAAGTTGGTGGTGTTGGGGGAGGAGACGTACATTTGAAAGCTATTGAGATTTTAGATGTTTTCACCGTATGAAAGAACTGATAATTATGTGATGTGATAGAGGTGTTAGCTAATGCTATGATAATCATATTGCAATATATACACTTGTAAAATTAACATGTTAAATACCTTAAACTTATATAATGTCGTATGTCAATTATATCTCAATTTGAGGAAAAGGGAAGAAAATAAACAAAAGATATCAAGAAAATTCCTCGAAGAGAAAATTTTTGTTTAGTTAATCATCTTGATGGACTTATATTGTAGTGGAAAATAAAACTCAAAGCATGGTGAGAGCGGTCTGGTGGTGCTATAAAAACAAGAAGGTTTATGAAGTTTGAAGGAGCAGTCTGGAGGGTGAGTGTGAGAAAGTCCGGGACCTGGGAAAAATTGGGAGATAGGAAAAAATGGAAGGGAAAGGAGTAGATGTTGGAGTGGGAATGGGGCAGAAGCTAGGACCCTAAGAGAGATGATCAGTGATAAGTTTCTGATTGTGGGTGTGGCTTTGGATTTTTAATCACATCTCTTTGATTTTAGGATACCATGATAATGTCCATTTAATAAAAATTTTTCAGGACAAAATATGACAAGATATTCAATGTACATAGATCGTAAAAAATATCAAAATTCTAAATACATTAAGTTGAAGAAAATGTATCTTCGAACAGAAATAATTCTATTTGAAATCTTTTGCTACGCTGAGCTGTGCTGTGATATAGTGTACCCTCTTATCTCATGTTGTCACTGAAACTTCAATGAAGATGTATGATCACAGTTATAGTATGATTAGATTTTATAAGAAGAAGTGTTTTAGGGAAATTAGTAGAAAGTATTCCATTTTGAAATCAATACAGAGTAAAGCTGAGGAAACACTCACAAGAGATGATACTTGAGAATTCAGTAGAAGCAAGAAATCTGAGGAGGTGACTCAATATAATGTAAACACCCTTAGAATTTATGAAGATATTAGGTATGAGGTGGGAGATACTTGTTTTCCACAAGTATGGTGGTAAGATAGGTATTCTTTCCATTTTAATTCACATAGGATATTTTAAAAATATGTGTCAATGGAAAGAGGTAGTGACTATTTTGGGGACATCTAGTTTGTAAACATATGGGTTATGACATGTTTGAGGAAGAAAAGAAAAAATGAACATAAGAAAAGTAGTTATCAAAGAGATAGAAGAAAATAATCTCTGTATGACTTTATATCTGAACTGGTTAAGATGTCATTGAATTTGTTGACCTTTAAAAGTCTCTTCAGTCCTGTAATGCAATGACCTACCTATTTTTTTTTTTTTTGGTAAGGGATAATCATTCTAAAAACTGTCTTTACTTTCAACTCAGAAGAATGTTAACTTTTTGCTTTTGGAGGATGAAATGGATATGAGTCTTCTTTACCTTCTTGTAAACCTGTCTAGATCACAAGTTTCCAAATTGACCAAATTGTTAGGGAAGTTGGCAGAAAAGTTCAACCATGTATACTCTGAGTGAAGGAGAGTAATTTCGTTCTCTGACACAGTGTAATGATGAACACTTTGTCTCTCATAACTGCCATAGAATTTGTTTTTTTTAAATTTTATAAAAAATTTTTAATTAACACATAATGTATTATTTGCCCCAGGGTACATGTCTGTGTATCCTTAGGTTTACACATTTCACAGCACTTACCATAGCACATACCCTCCTCAATGTCCATAACCACCCTATCTCTACCCGCCCCTACCCCCCCCACCCTGTTTGTTTTATGAGTTTAGGAGTCTCTTATGGTTTGTCTCCTTCCTGATCCCCTCTTGTTTCATTTCCTTCTCCCACCCACCATGACCCCCCACCCTGCCTCTCGAATTCTTCATATCAGAGAGATCATATGATAATTGTCTTTCTCTGATTGACTTATTTCGCTTAGCATAATACCCTCTAGTTCCATCCACGTCGTTGTAAATGGCAAGATTTCAT
>CM052899.1:115169070-115186079 GCA_028534135.1 Potos flavus
ACAAAAAAATAAGGTTAAATACAATGAGGGATAAAATATGTAACAGTGAAAATTAGAAAAGATTTTAAAAAGGTGTTGATTAGATACTAGTTAAAAAACTTTAAAATAAGAAAGAGGAAAAATAAAATAAAAATATAAAAAAATAAAATAAAAAAATACAAAAAGAAAAATATAAAATTTAAAGAATTTAACTCTGAAAGACTAAAGAGTCGTGGGAAAAAAAAGCCATGAATTCTATGTGTTGCTTTTTCCTATCTCAGGAGTTCCGCCGTTTTCTTTGATCAGTGAACTTGGTCTTGGCTGGCTATTCTTGCTGATCTTCTGGGGGAGGGGCCTGATGCAGAGATTCTCAAGTGTCTTTGCCCGAGGCGGAATTGCACCGCCCTTGCCAGGGGCCAGGCTAGGTAATCTGCTCGGGTGCGCTCTCAGGGGCTTTTGTTCCCTGAACGCTTTCCGTACAGCTTTGGAGGAGGGGAATGAAAATGGTGGCCTCCCAGTCTCCGGCCCGTAGGAGCCGAGAGCTCGGGGCCCCACTCCTCAGTGCGCCCTCAGAGAAAAGCAGTCAATCCCTCCCATCTCCCTGGTCTCTGGCCGCACTCCGAGCTCACCCGGCCCGTGACCAAGTGTTTCTGTCTCTGGCGCGCAGCCGTTTGGAGTCTCCAAACCCAACAGATTCCTGCTGTGAGCTACCGCGCCGCTCCTCCTGGAGGAGGAAGGAGGGCGTCTCTCCGGATCTGCCCCTTGTGGGGTCCCTGCTCAAAGAGCAGCGGCCTGACTGTGCCGGGATCACGGTTCAAGGTAAGCCCGAGCTGGTAGCTCACTGTTTGGCTCGGTCTCTGCTGTTGGCTTCCCTGTTCTGATACCTGGGAGCTCTGCCACCCTCGGACACCCCCGGTGTTTCTGTGACCCCACGGGTCCTGAGACCACGCTGTCCCCACGAGGGCTCCACCCCCCCGCTTAGCTTCTGGAGCGATGTCCCTCAGTGGAGCAGATTTCTAAAAGTTCCGATTTTGTGCTCCGCTGCTCTGCAGCTTGCCGGGAGCCGGCCCCTCCCTCCGCGGTCTATCTTCCCGTCACTTTGGATTCACTTTTCTGCACGTCCTACTTTCTGGAAAGTCGTCAATTTTCTGTTCCTAGAGGTGCTGTTCTTCTTCTCTTCTATCTCCTGCTAAGTTTGTAGTTGTTTAGAGTGGTTTGATAACTATCTAGCTGAACTTCTGGGATCAGACACTATCTCCGCCTCCTACTTCTCCGCCATCTTGCTCCTCTCTCCTAGAATTTGTTCTTTGCACAGCGATGTATGTGTGCATGCGTGTGTATTTGTTTGTGTGTGTGTGTGTGTGTGTGTATGTGTTGTGTTTTCCCTCTTAAGACTCTTAGTTTTCTTTAAAACTGCATGTCCACAGGTAAGCTATGGATGGGTAGTATGCATTTACCCCAACTAAGTGTGAGAGAATTAATTCTTGTCATCACTGTGAACTTCTTAATTTTCTTTCTGTTACACAAGCAAGTGGGCATTAGAATATAGAACTTGAAAAGAGATTGAAGAGCCCCATGTCACACAATAAAATATTTCAGTTTTATATGCCAAAATAATATATATATTATAAATAATAGCTTTGTTCAGAAATATATGAAATATTAATATGTACTTATTATATAAATATAGCTGTGTACTTAGTTGAAAATTGTTGAGGACTGTATATAAAATAGCACACACCTTAACATAGTGCACATTTGAACTCAAGAAACATCAATTGAAGTAAAATGTCAATTTATTATTTAAATTTCCTATGAGATTCAGGTTACTATTGCTAGTTTCAATCACAAAAAGTCAGATTTTCTTTTTTTCAAGTTGTATGGTTTCAAATCACTGCAGATTGAATCTTTTTCTTCATATTAAAATATAAAGACATAGGATGCTTAACAGAGATATCTTGTTTTTATTATTGACCTAACTTTCTAATCAGTTTATATATTTAAAAGTTAAGGGGTTTTAGGTAATTACAGAAAAAAAGCATATTGCTCTAATACAAGGAGTTTCCAATGCTTGCTTTGTAGATGCAATATATAGATTTAAGTTGTTCTGGGATTCATATTTGACCTAATATGTATTCATAACTATTTTAGTTGTGGCAACATGGCTTTCATTTTGCATGCTTAATAAGGTTAACTGATGAGTCAGACTAATGATATTACTTTATGCTTCTCTAGTATCTTTCATCTACAGATTATTAAATACTTTGTAAACATTAATTAAACATCACAACACACCTTGGAAGAAAGGTAAGTATTATTATCCTTTTATGGGGAAATCGATATAGGGCGCTTAGGTGAGGCAAATATTAGATATATAGAACTGAGTTTATAGGATAATGTGCTTAATAATGCTTCTTCCTGGGTACGAAAGAGAAGCATATGTGTAATTACTACAAAATAACCAATGTTTATGGGGGAATGTAAATTGTAAGAGGCCCAGAACCCTTTGTGAAATTAATTTTGGAGGTGAGGTATGAAACTGAAGCTCCCGGTTATGACAGTGTGTATCACCTAGTACCCAAATTTATCTTTTTCCTGATGAAGTGGAAAATCAGGTTAGGATTACTGCTACATGCTTGAACTTAATAACTCTAATAGAATCATATGATCTGGGTGTTCTAGCACAGCCCTGATTTCAAATGAGCTGATGTGCTTCTTCCATTAGTGGATTCAAAGTGTTCTTATTGTGTGACCTGATTTTTGGTTTGAGAATTGAATCACCATAGCTATTATGGCTAGTTTTAAAGCTTTTTTTTTTTTTTATCCCAAAATGAAGTGGGTATTGAGCAATTATCAGGCAATTTGGGTGATTTAGATAGTTGGCTTATCAGTTGTATATTTCTTTCAACTGCTAGTAACACAGATAGGAATTCAACAAGGTGGAATTTTATTTTTCTTTAATAAAGGAAGGCTGAGGAAAGATACTTCAGGTTTGTATGGGGTGTCTAAAGTGGCATCAAGGACCCAAGATCTTTCTCTTTTTTCTCTACCATCCATAACATGTGGTTTTCATCCCTGAGTTTGTCTTAGGGACCAACATGGTTGCTAGGGTTCCAGATATCAATTTCATGTTCCAGACAAGGAAGTAGGAGGGACAAAAATGTATACTCTAGCTGTCTGTCTTAAGGAGTGTTCTCTGAAGGCCCACTTAACATTTATAAGCAATCCTTCATTGCAGGGGAGGTTAATAAATGCGGTCATTTAATTGGACATACCACTACTTGGAATAAAATCAAAGTTTTATTATTAAGGTAAAGAAGAGAATAAATGTTGAATAGTTTTGATAGTGGTCTTAGCTATAACAAGAAATCAAAATCAGTAATTAAACCAGAAAAAATCCTCTTTGAACTGTGAATTATATGGGTGCCCTTTTGTCTTGTTGCTATCGACTGAACAACTGACACATTCCCACTGCATTTCATGATCTAGAGGCACAGCCAATGGGTGTGTATGTGTGGTCCTGGTAAGAAAATAACCAAACTAAAAAGATCATAAGTAGAATTCTTTGGAAGTGTTCTTGCTGCATTCCTCCCCACTCTGAGGTCTGTGTTCTTGGTGTACTTACAACTTAGCTGCTCCTGGTCATAGTTAGGCAGGGCCAAGACAGTGTGAATCTGCTTTCGATGTTTGATTACATTAATAGAATACAGAGCCACTTTGCTTTTGTGCAATTTTCTATACTGTGCTCTCTATGAGTATGTCTCTCTGTGTGTTATCCCAAGGTCCATCTGCTCCACTGTCACTAGATACTGATTGGGAAGAGTTTGAAAGCGTAGGTGGTGGCTAACATGCTTGAAAAGAATATTTCACTTTACAAAATCCTAATTGCAAAAGGATGTGGACATCTAGTAGTAATTAGCTTTAAATTTTTTTTTATTTTTAAGAGAATGCTTAAGATCTATTCTCTTAGCAAATTTCAATTACACAATATAGTATTATCGACGATATTTACCATGCCAAACATTACAACCTTAGAACTTATTTATTTATAACTGGAAGTTTGAATCCTTTTACCAACTTCTCTCCATTTTCTTCACCCTCTCCTCAACCCCTGGCAACCACTATTCTCCTCATTGTTTCTGTAAGTTTGACTTTTTAAAAAAATGATTCCACGTACAATTGATATCATTCTGTCTGGCTTGTTTAACTTTGTCTTTCTCTGTCTGCCTCATTTTACTTAACATAATACCCTTAAAGGTCCATCCATGTTGTGGTAAATGACTGGATTTCCTTTTTTTTTTTTTTTTAAAGAATGAATAGACTTTATTTGTGTGTGTGTATATGACATTTTCTTTCTTTTTTATGATATATATATATATATATTTTACTTTTGTTTTTAGTTGAAGTATAGTTGACACACAATATCAATTTCAGGTGTGCAATATAGTGATTCGACAACTCTTTATGTTATGCTATGCTCACCACAAGTATAATTACCATCTATTGCTGAAAAAGTTATTTACAATATTATTGACTATATTTCCTATGTTGTACTTTTTATCCCTGTGACTTATTTATTTTACAACTGTAAGTTTGTAACTCTTAATCCCCTTCACCTATTTTGCCTATCTCCCTACCACCCTCCCCTCTGGTAACCACTAGTTTGTTCTCCATATTTATACGAGTCTGTTTCTTTTTTCCTTTTTTCATCTTCTTTTAATACTTCAGATATAAGTAAAATCATATGGCATTTGTCTTTCTTAGTCTGACTTAATTTAACTTAGAGTAATACTCTCTGATCCATCCATGTTGTCATGAATGGGCAAGATTTCATTCTATTTTATGGCTGAGTTATGGCTCCAATGTGTGTGTGTGTGTGTGTGTATACACCATATCTTACTTATTCATTTACCTATGGATGGATACTTGGGTTGTTGAGGAGCTTACCTCTAAAATTTTCTCTTAGGAGTTTTATAGTTTTAGGTCTTAAATTTAGGTCTTTTAATCCATTTTGTGTTGATTTTGTGCATGGTGTAAGATAGTGGTCCAGTTTCATTCTTTTGCGTGTGTCTGTGCAGTTTTCTTAACACCATTTATTAAAAAGAATGTCCCTATTGTATATTCTTATCTCCTTTGTTATAAATTAATTGATCCATGTATGCATGGGTTTATTCCTGGGCTATTTTGTTCCACTGATCTATATATCTGGTTTTATGACAATACCATACTGTTTTGATTACTATAGCTTTGTAATATAGTTTGAAATCAATAAGTGTGATGCCTTCAGTGTTGTTTTCCTTTCTCGAGATTGCTTTGGCTATTTGGGATCTTTTGTGCTTCCATACAAATTTTAGGATTATTTTTTCTGTTTCTGAAAAAATGCCATTGGAATTTGATAGGGAATGCATTAAATCTGTAAATTGCTTTGGGTAGTATGGACATTTTAACAATATTCTTCTAATCTGTGAGCCCAGAATATCTTTCTATATGTTTGTGTCTCTTTTGATTTCTTTCCTCAATATCTAACAGATTTTAGCATATAGATCTTTCACCTTCTTGGTTAAGTTTATTCCTAAGTATTTAATTCTTTTTGATACTATTGTAAATCGGATTTAAAAAAAAATTCTCTTTCTTATAGTTCATTATTGGTGTAGTGAAATGCAGCTGATTTTTGTGTGCTGCAACTTTACTTTGTTTATTTACTAGTCCTAGTAGGATAGTAGACATCCAAACAATTGTGAGGTGATATCTCATTGTGGTTTTGATTTGCATTTCCCTGATGGGTATTAATGTTCAGCACCTCTCTGTGCACCTATTGGCCATTTTTATGTCTTCTTTGGAAAAATGTTTGTTCAGGCCCTTTGTCTATTTTTAAATTGGGTTATTTATTTATTTATTTATTTAATTAGGTTTTTAGCTGTATGACAGTTGGGATTCTTTGTAACTGGATGTGATCTTTAAAAAGTGATCAATTCCATATTTGATGCAAATATACAGTTAGGTGGACTTTGATTTAAGGCAAGAAGGTAGTTAGAGACATATTCTGAAATAACGCATATTTAAGTGTATCACAAATACCAAGAGCTTTGTTATTTTACTCTGAGTGCCACTTGGGTGTTCAAGTGGCACTCAGAGTAAAGTGAATCTGAATCTGTAGAGAAGCTGAATCTATATAGAAAGCTGAATCTATATAGAAACACAGATAAGGGGCTGAAGAAAGTTTGGAGTTTATTTATAGGGCAAAAAGGGGGTTCATGTTGGATAAGAATGATAATTGGAGCTCAGAGGGTCCTTCTAAGGGTAGCTAGCCTAAATATACTTAGGCAACAATAAATATATGATGTATCCTGCATATGTGTGATGGTAACTTACGGCTTAGGAAGTCACCCCTATTTTATTATCAACTTATAATATGGTAGGGTTGTTGATGGGTCAGCTCTCACTAAAACTTTATCTTTTGTTTACTCAGTGGAGATTTGGAAGCTTATGGGTCCTCGTTCGAATGAAACTCATCTCCACTTTATCTATGCCTTTGGACTTCTTCATTCTTTTTGTCCAGAAGACACAACCAGTCACTTTTCAGGGCACTCAGTTTGTTGAAGTTTTAAAGATCTCCAAAAATAATTCTTCTGTTGTTACTTCCTTCGTTTGGAACATAATTAGAGCTAGATAATAGGGTCAAACAGATGAAATATGGGACTCAGTTTTGTAGTTAACAGTGGTTTTCCTATGACTGCACCCAGAAATAGGCAGCCCTTCTCCCGGCTACCTGTGGGCCTTGCTCTCCAGGGGCAGTCTCTTTTACCTAAGGTGACATAACTTATTGTCGAAACCAAGACGATTTTGAGTTAAAGAGGGTGCTCGTAGGGTGAAATGTCAGGATTGTTCAGGGAAAATTATAACATGAGGTCACTGACTTTTATCTCATGACAGCAGTCAAAGTAGAAAGCACACCCTCTTCAGGTAGGCAGACCTGAGAGGAATGGGAAGAAGCCTATTACACAGTTCCTTCTCCCCAACACACTAATCACATAAATAAATTCTTCACCCCCGGGGAGAAGTGAGGGATAGCCCAGGAAGCCAGCTGTGCTCATGGAAAATTCATCCTCATAGAACCCATAGAGAACAGTAGAGTTTTCCCATTAGGCCTGCCTCTAATATTTATACAGTCAGAAGGGACAGAGTGGGGCTGGAGGAGTGGTGAGCAAGAGCTGATTGTTGGCATTGCTTCTCAACTCCACGTTCAGAGATACTCGGTAGATTGAAACTGGCCATGAGGGGAGTATGTATACCATGACACGATTTGACAAACTACAAATCATGACCTTCTTTCCTCTCCTCTGGTAGAGCTATTTGTTAAAGATCCATTAGCATACCACTTGGCCCTGGACTGGAGTTTTATTTCTTCTTGGTTTATGGTTGCTCCCTCCCCCTGCCCCCATCATCTAGTGCAGATATTCATGATCAATGATCAAAGGCACACTTTTCATTGCCATGGAAAAAAACTTCCAACCTTTGCACATCTGTATGCCTTTCAGGGATGTACACCATAAGGCTTGCTCCTTATCAGCCTAAACAGCTGCCATGCTGTCTGTGCTCTAAGTCCTCTGTCCTAGAAGAACCAAGGAACCTAAGGATGGATCTTCCATTTGGTACTAAGGCTGGCCGTTCAGTGCAGGCCTTTCTAGTTCCTTGCAAAGTCTACTGAGATGAAAAGCATAGGCATCACTTTGATGCTTTTAGAGCCTTCTAGGTGTTGACAATGAGAAACAGGCTTGTTTATGGGGACCTGAAATTCCTGGCAATGGTATTATCAGTAAAGTTGCAAAGTCCCTGAGTAAGTTCAGAAGCTCTGGATGTGAGTTCTGTTTATGCAAATTACAACTGTGAAACTTTACAAAATAGATCTCATTACTTGGAGTGTTCTTTTATTTTTTCTTTAATTTTTTTGGAATGTACTTTTAAAGTGAGAACAATATTCTCCAATTATGAAATTTTGGGAATAAATAAAATAGCATGTGAAAATGAGTTGTAAAACTTAAAAAGCTATGTTAACATAAAGTATAAGGCATTATAAGGACAGCATATATTTTGTGGCAAAAGGAGAGAGAAGTTATTTCTGACATTTTAGTTTGTTATTTGTAGGACAGGGAAGAGCTGGATTATCCATAAAGATGATGAAGCCTGTGTGTAGCCCTAATCTAGCAAAGGAGTATTGACTTATTTTTTAGAGGAAAGAATTTGTTATCTTCCTCAAGTCCCTCAGATAAATTTACCATCATTGGAAAAGTAGGAACTTGTTGGGTATCTTTATGCTTATTTTAATGTTTTAAAATTATAATTTGGAAGAGAATTGGGTATTGAATTAAAAAAAAATCACTTAGAATTTCTAAAAAAAAAAAAAACCCTAATTCCACCATTGAAGTGATTTCTACTTAGGTTCTTATACCTTTTTTAAAATTTAATTTAATTTTTCATTCATTCATTCATTCATTCATTCATTCATTTATTTATTTATTTTAAGTAGGCTCCATACCCAGCATGGAGCCCAAAGCAGGTTTGAACTCACGACACTGAGATCAAAACCTAAGCTGAAATCAAGATTTGGACAGTTAACCATCTAAGCCACCCAGGTGTCCCTAGATTCTTGTACTTTTTAATATCTTAAACAGGACTGAGGTAAAAGGAAGCCTTCAGAGGCACATTTTGTCATGTACTTTGTACAGAACACACAAGGGCTATGTTTTTTTTTCTCCACATTGCAGACAGATCCTAGATATAAAATTACTTTAGTGTAATGTTCCTTTGTAAAACACAAAATAAATCATTTAAAATTTTTAATTGGGATTATGTCTGATTTTTTTTTTTAAAGAAGGTAAGGAAAAATGAAATCTTTCAGGTTTGAGATTTTTTAAGTGTGGGTTTTTTCAGATGTATCTTGGCCTCCCTCTAGTGGTTGCTGAGGCAAGGTGAACAAAAACCTGGGGCATAGCGCTCGTTTCTTTGAATCAGAAATAGGGTTTTGAACATTTAAGCCTAGTTTAAATGACTGGAAAGCATGTAATGAATCTCAGGTTTTGGCATTTCTTTGATACTCAAGTTAATTTGCATTTGGGTTCCTATAGTTTTTTTAAAAGAGATTGTATTTATTTATTTGAGAGAGAGAGAGAGAGACATAGGGAGAAAATGCATGAGTCGGAGGAGCAGCAGAGGGAGAGGGAGAAGCAGGCTCCCTGATCCCAGGACTCTGAGATCATGACCTGAGCCAAAGGCAGATGCTTAACTGACTGAGTCACCCAGGCGCCCCTCTGTTGTTGATATTACTTGAACTTTTTTTGTGATTAATTTTGGTGGTAAGGGTTTGTGTGTGTGTTTGTGTATTCTTTCCCACAAAAAATGGACTCCTGTGTCCAATTATAAATTTTAAGTTTTGTATGCCTTATGTAATATCTTCTGGTACAAATTTTAGGAAAAAGATTTTATTAATACGTTTTTGGCCAAGATCGAGATTGTTGCCAATTTACAAGGAATCCAGAGGACAGAAGAACATCATAGAATATACTGAGGAGTAGGAGGAACTTAGGAAGATGGCAGAGTAGAAAGACCCTGAGCTTACCCTGTCCTATGTTTTCAACTCGGTATTATCCACATCCAAGTAAATAAACTGGAGAGCCATCCAAAGACTGGCTGAGCAAACTCCACAACAAAATACACAGGAGAAGTGTATCTGAAAGTTCAGGAAGGTTAGAAAGGTAGACGGAGGCTGCCCATAGGAGGAAGGGAGCTGCACTTGGGAAAAGGGCAGAGAAATAGGCCCTCACACCAGGGAAGTCACTCTGGGAAGACTAATCCCCATGGCATTTGGCCTTAAAAACCAGAGGGAGAACCAGTGGGGCTTGAAACCCAGAGCTTTGGAGGTCAGCTGACTCAGCCCTGAGGGTGAGTGATAGCTGGGTCTCCACCCTTAAAGAAACAGCAGCCTGTGTGGAGCAGCAGCATAAAAAAGGGCATTTTAAACAATGCTGGGGGCGGGGGAGTGGCAAGTGGGGGACAGATCTGTTTATATTGATTTCTGAGCATGTTGGGGGACTTCTCCAGAAATGACAGAGCTGGCAGGTGCCATTTTCTCCCCTGCCCCTGCTTAAACTTAAGCATAGAAACTTGCTGGAGGTGGGGCTGCACAGATACTTGCTACCAAACCTGCTAGTAGTATACCACACCCTTGAGCTCTCCTGAGGACTCTCGACTCCAAGCCTACTGGTCTCAGTCCCAGGCTCAGGGCAAGTTTTGTGAAAGCTGAGTGGGCGCCCTGCCTAGCCACCAGGTACATAACTGCCACCAAGTGCTGGGCACATTTCCCTCGCAACACTTAGCTGTGCGCCCCCAGTCACCCTTGTTTGTCTAGCCCAGCCCCGCTCTCCTGGTGCTCGACTGTCAGGTGCACAGCTGTGGCCATGCTGTGCCCTGCCACCAGCACCAAGCCAAACTGCCACACATGCCCAGCAACATGCCCCAGCCACTATTGGGCGCTATGCCCCGCCTTATGCTTGGGGCTGCCGGTGTGCAGATTCCAGCTGCCCCAGCACTTTAGGAGATCCGGCATAGGACTAGTGGGCCCAGTGCATATTTTGCTAACATTACTGCCATGCCCTCAAGTTCGCCAACAGGCATACCCTTCATAGAGCTGGACTATCTGGGTCCCACTAACACCACAGAGAGCAAGCACAGCCCATAACAGGCAGAGAGTCAGTGCAGACGACTGCACGTGAAGGAAAAGTGATTCAGACATAGCAGCAGGGCATTAACAACACATTTAGGATACTCTCCTAAAGTGCCAGGTTCTGAAACGGGACACTGCACCTCAGGGCACTATAGGAGCTCCTCTTTAGAAAGTCACTACTTTCAAGAGCAGAAAACACAACTGACTTTCTTAACACACAGAAATAGAGAGAGACAGAATGAGGAAACAGAGAAATTTATCCCAAATGAAGGAACAGGACAAGGCCATAGCCAGAGATCTATATGAAACAGATATAGGTAACATGCCTAATAGAGTTTAAAGCAATGATCATAAGGATACTCACTGGACTTGAGAAAAGAGTGGAGAACATGAGTGAGACCCTTAACACAAAAATATAGAATAACATAGTAGAGATAAAGGGTATAATAAATGAAAATAGAAACATACTTGATGGAATAAATAGCAGGATGGAAGAAGCAGAAGAACAAATTAGGACAGAGTAATGGAAAGTAATCAAGCTGAACAAAAGAGAGAGAAAAGAACTATGCAACATGAGAATAGACGTAGCGAATTCAGTGACTCCATAAAATGTAATAACATTTGTATTAAAGGAGTCCCAGAAGAAGAAAAGAGAAAAGGGGGCAGAAAATTTATTTGAAGAAATAATAGCTGAAAATTTCCCTAATCTGGGGAAGGAAACACATACCCAGATCCAGGAGGCACAGAGAACCCCCAACAGAATCAACAAAAGCAGACTCATACCAGGACATATTGTAATTAAATTGGCAAAATATAGCGTTAAAAGCAGCAAGATAAAAGAAGTCATTAACTTACAAAGGAAAACCCATAAGGCTAGCAGATTTTTCAGCAGAAACTTTCCAAGCCGGAACAGAGGGGCCTGTTATATTCAAAGTGCTGAATAGGAAAATCCGCAGCCAAGAATAGCCTATCCAGAAAAGCTATTATTCAGAATAGAAGGAGAGATAAAGAGTTTTCCAGACAAACAAAAACTAAAGGAGTTTATGACCATGAAACCAGCCTTGCAAAATATTAAAGGGAATTCTTTGAGTGCAAAGGAGAGATGAAAAGTGACAATTTAAGGCAGGAAACACATAAGCAGTAAAAATGAATATTTCTGTAAAAAATCTGTCAAGACTTATAAAATAAAAGGATGTAAAATATCATAACATACTTAAAATGTTTGGAGGAGAAGAGAAAAGAATGACTTCATACCTAAATGACCATCAACTTAATATAGACTGCTATATGCAGAAAAGGTTATATATAAATCTAATGGTAACCATATTTTAAAACCCACTAATAAATATGCAAAGAATAAAGAGAAAGAAATCCAAATATATCACTAAAGAAAATTAAAAAAACATGAAAGACAAGAAAGGATCAGAGAAATCTTCAAAAACAACTACAAACCAGTAATAAAAAGGCAATAAATACATATCTATCAATAATTACTTTTCATGTAAATGGACTAAACATTCCAATCACAAGAGATAGGTGACAGATTGGATAAAAAAGGTAAGACCCATCTACATGCTGCCTACAGGAGACCCATTTTAGACTTAAAATCACATGCGGATTGAAAGAGAGGATAAAGAAACATCTATCATGCAAATGGATGTCAAAAGAAAGTTGTTGTAGCAATACTTATATCAAACAAAGTACACTTTAAAACAAAGACTGTAGTAAGAGACAAAGAAGGACACTATATAATCACAAAGGGGGTAATCCAACAAGAAAATATAACTATTATAAATATTAATGCGCCCAACATGGGAGCATCTAAATACATAAAACAGTTAATAACACATAAAGGAAATAATTGATAATGATACAATAATAATAGGGACTTTAACACCCCACTTACATCAGTAGATAGATCATCCAAACAGAACATCAACAAGGAAACAATGGCTTTGAATGATACACTGGACCAGATGGATTTAACAGATATGTTCAGAACATTCCACCCTAAAACAGAAGAATACATGTTCTTTTCAAGTGCACATAGTACAGTCTTTAGAATAGATAACATAATAGCCCACAAAGCAAGCCTCAACAAATTTAAGAAGATCAAAATCATACCATGCATACTTTCTGACCACAATGCTGTGAAACTAGAAGTCAACAACAAGAAAAAATCTGTGAAGACTACAAATACGTGGAGGCTAAATAACATGCTACTAAACAATGAATGAGTCAACTAGGAAATTAAAGAAGAAATAAAAAAGCACATGGAAACAAATGAAAATGAAAACAAAATGGTTCAACCCCTTGGGATGCAACAAAAGTGGGTCTAAGAGGGAAGTTTATAGCAATACAGGTCTACCTCAAGAAGCAAGAAAAATCTCAAGTAAACAACTTAACCGTGCACCTAAGGGAGCTAGAAAAAGAACAACAAACAAAACCTAAAACCAACAGAAGGAAGAAATAATAAAGATTAGAGCAGAAATAAATGATACAGAAACTAAAAAAACAATAGAACAGATCAATGAAACCAGGAACTTGTTCTTTGAAAAAATAAATAAAATTGATAAACTTCTAGCCAGACTTATGAAGAAGAAAAGAGAAAGGACTCAACTAATTAAACCAGAAACGAGACAGGAGAAATAACAACTAACAACACAGAAATACAAACGATCATAAGAGAATATCATGAAAACCCAAATGCCAAAGAATTAGACAACTTACAAAAAATGGATAAATTCCTAGAAACATATCAATGACTAAAACTGAAACAGAAGGAAATAAAAAATTTGAACAGATCAATAACCAGCAAAGAAATTATGTCAGTAATGAAAAAACTCCCAGGGTACCTGGGTGGCTCAGTTGATTAAACATCTGACTTTTTATTTTGGCTCAGGTTATGATCTCAGGGTTGTGAGATTGAGCCCCACGTTGGGCTGTGCACTGGGTGGGCAGTCTGCTTAAGATTCTCTCTCTCTCCCTTTGCCCCTCCCCTGCCGCATCTCTAAAAAAGAAACAAAACAAAACAAAACAAAAAGCCTCCCAAACAGAAGTCCAGGACCAGATGGTTTCACAGGTGAATTCCACCAAACGTTTATGGAATAGTTAATAGCTGTTCTTCTTAATCTATTCCAAAAAATAGAAAAGAAAGGAAGACCGTCATTCTGAGGTCAGCATTACCCTGATACTAAAACCAGAAAAAGCCCTAAAAAGGAGAACTATAGAACAATGTCCCTGACAAACAGATGCAAAAATTCTCAACAAAATACTAGCAAACTGAATTGAACAATATATTTTAAAAAGTCATTTACCACGATCAAGTGGGATTTATTCCTTGGGTTGCAAAGGTGATTTAATATTTGCGAATCAACCAGTGCGATACATCACATCAATAGGAGAAAGGATAAGAACCATATGATCATTTTAACAGATGCAGAAAAAGCATTCGATAAAATACAACATCCATTTATGATAAAGACCCTCAACAAAATAGGTTTAGAGAAAACATACCTCAACATAATAAAGGCCATCTATGAAAAACCTACAGCTAACATCATCCTCAGTGGGGGAAAAACAGAGCCTTCGCCGTAAGATCAGGAAAAAGACAAGATGTCCGCTATCACCATTTTTATTCAACATAATACTGGAACACCTAGCCACAGCAATCAGACAACAAAAAGATATAAGAGGCATCCAAATTGGTAAGGAAGAAGTAAAACTTTATTTGCAGATGACAGGATACTATATATAGAAAACCCTAAAGATTCCACCAAAAAACTGTTAGAACTGATAAATGAATTCAGTAAAGTCTGAGGATACAAAATAATTGTACAGAAATCTGTTGCATCTCTATATACCAATAATGAAGCAGCAGAAAGAGAAATTAAGAAGAGTCACATTTACGTTTGCATTAAGATACCTAGGAATAAACCTATCCAAAGAGGTGAAAGTCTTGTACTCTGAAAATTATGAAACACTGATGAAAAAAATTGAAGATGACACAAAGAAATGAAGACATTCCATGCTCATGGATTGGAAGAACAAATAGTATTAAAATGTCTGTACTTCCCAAAGCAATCTACACATTTAAGGCAATCCTTATCAAAATACCAATAACATTTTTCACAGAACTAGAACAAACAATCCTAAAATTTGTATGAAACCACGAAGATCCCAAATAGCCAAAGCAGTCTTGAAAAACAAAATCAAAACTAGAGGCATCATGATTCCAGACTTCAAGTTATATTACAAAGCTATAGTGATCAAAACACTATGGTGCTGGCACAAAAATAAACACATAGATCAATAGAACAGAATACAAAATCCAGAAATAAACCCACAATTATATGGTCAATTAATCTTCAACAAAGCAGGAAAGAATATTCAAAGGGAAAAAGACGATCTCTTCAACAAATGGTGTTGGGAAAACTGGACAGCAACATGCAAAAGAATGAAACTGGACCACTTTCTCATACCATACACAAAAATAAATTCCAAATGGATTAAAGACCTAAATATGAGACCTGAAACCATAAAAATCCTAGAAGAGAACATAGGCAGTAACCTCTTTGACATTGTCCATAGCAACTTTTTTCTACATGTGTATCTCAGACATTTTAACAAATCTTGCTATTTGCAACAACATGGATGGAGCTAGACAGTGTAATGTGCTAAGGGAAATAAGTCAGTTGGAGAAAGACAAATAGCATATGATTTCATTCATATTTGGAATTTAAGAAACAAAACAAATAAGCAAAGGAAAAAAATGAGAGACAGTCAAAGCAAGAAACAGATTTTTAATTATAGAGAACAATCTGATGGTGACCACGGGAGAGGGTTGGGGGATGGGTTAAATAGGTGATGGAAATTAAGGAATGCACTTGGATGTTAACTAACCAGAATCAAAATCAAAATAAAGAAAAAGAATATACTGAGGAGTTGTAATCAATCAAACAGAAATTCTGCAGGACATTCAAGAATAATTCTTCAACAAATAAATTGCAAGAAGAAAAAAAGGAGGTGAAGGTGGAACCTGAATATTAAAATAGACTTAAAAGACTATAATTATTTCCTAATCTGTTCCTTATTGGGATCCTGATTAAAATAAGCATAGTGAAAAAACCTATTTGTAAGATTTATGAGACAAATACTTGACACTATGTGTTTGATATTATCAGGAAATTATTTTTAGGTTTGATATGGTATTTTAGTTATGTTTAAAGACAAGTTGTTATCTTTTAGAGATTCTCACTAAAATATTTATAAATGAAATTATATAATTTATAAATGAAATTAAATATTTATATAATTATATAAATATTTATAAATGAAATTATATAAATGAAATTATATAAATATTTATAAATGAAATTATAAATGAAATTATATAACTGGGATTTGTTTCAAATAGTTGGGGAAAAGGGGATGGATGGAGATGTGAATAGGGCAAAATTGGCCATGGGATAAGGGGTGTTGGCCCCAGATGGATACATGGGAATTTATTATATCATTTTATCTACTTTAGAGTATATTTGAAATTCTCCATAATTAAACATTAAAATCTTAATAAATTGGTTACAATGCTTTTACAAGATTGCGCCCCCTGCACCCAATTCAGTCTAAAAAAAAGCATGATCCTTGCAGGTTTTAAATTAAATTATTTCTCCTCAGAATCCCCAAGATAAACCCAGACCACTTCCTAATTCCCCACATTTGTGTTTTGCCATTCATTCAACAAATAGCTATCAAGCGCCTAATATAGGTTTAGGGATAAGCAGTGTTGATTAAAAAAATCAAGCAAAAAAAGGCAATAGTCCCTGCCTTCATTGAGTTTATGGACTAATAGGTTTTAATGATCCAGGCTAAGACTGTAATTAGTACAAGTGTTTATTGAAAGTTTAAAGAAAGTTGAAACAAGTGTTTATTGAAAGTTTAAAGATGAAACTTTAAAGTTCAAGATGAAAGTTTAAAGATGAAGGACAACATAGGTTACAACTTCTGTACCAACCAAAGCTGGGTTTCTGTCTATCTCTTGGTCTAATTCCATTTGCCTAGGGGCCATTTTTCCCCCCACTCCTGTAATTGTTCTGGACTAAACATGACTCAGAATCTAGGACAGACTAACTTCAAGGACCCAAAGAGAGAATATTTTTCTAAAAAACTTATTTTAATCTGCTTCCCCAAGTCCTCATTTCTTTTTTTTTTCCCAAATACTTTTATTTTATTTTTTCAGTGTTACAAGATTCATTGTTTATGTACCACAGCCAGTGCTCCATGCAATAGTGCCCTCCTCAATACCCACCAC
>CM052899.1:115186579-115207881 GCA_028534135.1 Potos flavus
AATACCTATTACTTCTAAGATGAAGGCACCTGAAAACTGCGGTTTAAAAAAGAGTGTTACCTATGAGGGATATCAGAGTAAGTTATTATTTGTCCATTTGATCTTAACCCCTTATACTGCAGCAACGTATTTGCATAAAAAAGCAAGCTTAAAAAGCTCTCTGTGTAGTCTTTACACATTCTAGGTAGTTGCTCAGGATCCTCTTCTTTCTGTTATTTCCTCTTCCTCATTCATTTGTTCCCAGATTGTAGTTTGGGCTCCCTTTTATCTGGTACAATTCTGGGATTCAACTCCACTTTGAAAGTTGCTTCTGGCTGCTTTAGATTTGATAACCTTCAGCTTTCCTGTCATTTTTGGCTTTAGTACCCTGCCCATCTCTTAGCTCTTCTCATCTCTTTATATATGGGGTCGTGACTGATTGCAGGAGTAGACCTGGGCAGCCCTGAGCCAGAGCTGCTGGGAGATGCTATACTGGTGACTTTTCATTCACCCAGTCTGCCGTAAACCAGCATTGCAGTAATCCTAGTGGGCAGTCAGATTCATAATCAGGGTCTCTAGAACTTGGGGGTGGACTTGGGAGGATATAACAAAGCTCCATGGCAATGACAAGAGGGAGCTTTTAGAGGGACACAGCAGGATCTTACTCTGAGCAAATATTTAGCTATCATCAACCACACGGGTGCCTCTGTTGGGCAGGTGTGTATGCCGTTCACTTTGGTTGTTCCACTGTCTTTCCTGCCACATGTAGCTGTCAGTATGTAAAGTAAACTTTGTTGTTCACCTGCTTTTAAGGAACTCGTATCCTATATCTGTGTCTGTTTTCATCAGTTACGGTGCCATCATCCAAATGATCACTGTGCCCTATTCTAGCCCCTGGTCCACAAGATTCCACCCACACCTGGAAGAGCCTTCAAGACTCTGAGAGTGGAGCCCAGAGTGTAGATATTTCTAGAGAGCAATCTACATCTTTCTTTCTATACAGAAACAAACTAACCAAAAAATAAATAAACAGTGGTTTTGAGTACCTAGGGAATTTAGCTAGATGGCATTTTGAAGTCAGGGACTCTATCTTACTCATCTTTGCCCCCCTAAGGTCTCTCATAATTTCTGGTACTGAATAAGTGACACATTGCTAGCCTTCTTAAGCTGTGAATCAATTAAGAGATAGAGGACTCAGATAGCTGAAAATCAACAGGCTGCTGGTAGCACATAAACTGTCATTGTTCAGATTAGAAAAAGGCGTTTCTGCTTCCTTTGGGCATAAGAATTAGAAGAAAACACCCACTCCTGGAAGATGATTATAAAAAGGGACTGCTTCTGGGTGGAAAAGCTGGAAGAAATGTGCGAAAGAGCTGGCTTCATATGCGAGAAACTGGCCTAGTTTCTAGTCTGTGTGTGTCCTTTCGGCAAGTGGTCTGGAGATCAAAACAGGAAGATATTTATCGTGTTTTTTGTTTTTAGATAATCTCTCATTAACTGAATTTAATCCTTCAAAATAGCAGGATTCTCTCTGTAGGGGCAGAACCTGGCCTACTCTGCTTAATCTCCCCCCACCACTCACTAATACAGTATTTATTTGTCTTTCCTCTGTCAAACCTTGAGCCAACCACTTTCCCCAGGTTGCCTGGGGAAGTACGTGAAAAGGAACATACAGGGCGGACGAGACACAGGAGAAAGAGCTATGGGAGGTGGAGACGGCTCCTTCACATGGCGAAGAGGTTGAGAAAGGCCACCGTCAGGCAAAGGAGCCCCATGGCCTCCAACAGGGCAAAACCCAGAATGGTGTAGGAGAAGAGCTATTGCTTCAGAGAGGGCTTCTTGGCCTAACTAATGGTGAGGCTCCCAAACACAGTCCCAATTCCAGCCCCAGAGCCAGCCACCCCTACCGTGGCAGCCCCAGCCCCTATGAACTTGGCTCTGTGTCCATGTTCCTTGAAATGGCGCTAGTTTGGAAGCTGCAGCTAGGAATAAGTGAGGGGAGGGGATGTGGGGCTGCTAAGTTGCTGAAGCTCTCATCTGTCAGTGTATCTGGTGGTTGTAACACCACTGCAGACAGCGATCCGCTCAACAGCTGAGAGGTGCTCCTGACCAAGAAGAGGGTGAAGAACTTTGCACAGGCTACATTTTTGGGGGAGGAGGGACTGTGGCAGTAGAGCTGCCCCAGTGCAGAGAAGACAGAGTATGCTTATAACATAGTAGAGAGTCAACTAGGACATGCCCTCCCTACACTGGCAGATACGAACGAGTGAGGCTCAGGAGAGTCTCTGGCAAGTTTGCTTAGTTCTTTCTGCCAAAGTCCACAATAACATATACTTAACTTTCTTTCCGTTGGGATGAATAAGTGAGGAGATGGAGAGGGAGGCCAGGAGTATTATTATTGTTGCAGGATGGAATCATGAGACCAGGAGAAAGGAGGTTCTCTGTAAGGCAAGTACTGAGTGTTTTCTGAATGAATGGATATGTTTTAAGAAGAGGCAGATGTGCTGTTTATTACAAAAATGTAGTTAGGAAAGAACAATGGTAGACTACTCAGAAGGGAAATTTTGTAAGTTAAATGAATGTTTTGTGACTTGCTAATATAATGGGAATATGTAAATCATACCTGGCTTGTTATTTGAGAGTTTTGTTAAACCTTGACATTGGAGGTAGGGGGTTTGACTATGACAGAAAAAGGGCATTTGAAGGGCTTAACTGTTCAGAGAGTAAGTTGGAAATTATTCAAGATATGTCAATTTTGGTAGAGAAAGGTTAATCAACTCATTTGGAAACCATTCTAATTTGATGAGAAGGAAGGAGATAAGGAGTTAGAGCAATGATTTCATAACTTGGGTATATCTCTAGAGGAAGTAAAAAGAATTAACTTTTATTTCTTGGAAGGAGGAAAAAGAGGTAAGTCCATGAATTCTCAAGTTGCTGCTTTGGAAGGAGAAATCCTTTCCTTTCTGGTATCAGTCAGAATGTTGCACAAGAGAATGATGGGAGAAATGGAAGGTTTATTTTGGGGTCTTTTTTGGGGATTCAGTGTATATGTATGTTGTCTTGTTTATTATACTCTAATAATAAAATTATTAATTAGGATTATTTTCTACTTATAAATGAATTAATTCACATTAGTTTATCAGCTTAGTCAAGGATTTTGAGGTTGTAAAAACGTGAAAAAATGGGTTTTGATGGTGGATCAGTTGTTGGGTGGGTAGTGGGTGACATTGGGATAAAGATGGGTAACTGGGAGGCAGGGTGAGAGTAGCACCTACTTGGAGCTATTTAAGTCTATATTAATTATCTTTCGCTATATAAACAACTACCTCAAGGCTTAGTAACTTAAAACATGAAGGTATGGGATGGTTAAGGTAAGGAATCAGGTTGGTGGTTTTCTTGCTGGTCTTAGCTGGGCTTACTCATGAGTCTATGGTTTCTAGCTGCTTCTAGATAAGTTGATAGATCAGCTGAGAGTTGGCTGGTACCAGATGGCCTCCCTTACATGTCTGTTAGTTGGCTGGCTGTGGGCTAGAGTACCTTGCTTCTCCTCCTGTGGTCTCTTACCATCTAGCAGGTTACAACAAGCCTGCGAAATGGTGGTTTCCAGTTTCCAGGTGCAGCAAGGGAATAAGTACAAGTACTTTCAAGCCTCTGCTGTACGTTGTGTTTGCTGCTGTCCCATTTGGCAGGTCATATGGCCAAACTCAGATTCAAAGGGTAGGGAAATAGAATCTCTCTTTTGATGGGAGGATCTATAATGCTACAGGGAGGGAAAGGATTTGATGCCATTTTTTGCCATCTACTGCAGGATTCTAGGCTGAGTGTAGACTGCAGGGGTGTGGAGAAGGGGAGAGGAGGGCAGTAAAGATAATCTTTGTTTACTTCACAGCTCTTCTTTGGTCTTAGTGCCATTGTGTAGTTAAAAGAAATGTGGCAGACTCAGAAACTAAAGTTAACACCAGACATTACTGGGAAAAGGGAAAGCTAGTACAGGAAAGACGTGTGGGTGATTAGGGGATATGTTTTGCAAAAATAGATTTTTTTTTAAAGATTTTATTTATTTATTTCAGAGAGAGAGAGAGAGAGCATGAGTGGGGGGTAGGGCAGTGGACCAGAGGGAGAAGCAGACTCCCCACTGAGCAGGGAGCCCGATGCGGGACTCCGTCCCAGGACTCTGAGATCATGACCCAAGCCAAAGGCAGACGCTCAACCGCCTGAGCCACCCAGGCACCCTGCAAAAAGTTTTATATATTGCACAAGACTTAGCTCTACCTGGTATTTCAACTCAGTACAGTAATCTATATCTAGTATTTCCCCCTTTAGGAAAATTGGGTTATAGGTATTACCCAATTCATAAAATTGTATGCAAGGAGCTTGAGAAAACCAGAAGTCACACTTATTAAAGTTGAAACCAGACATTGATGAAAAGGTTTTATTTCCCTTATTGTTGGGGACAATTGTGCTAGGAGTAGACATTTTACAATGGGTTCTTTTTCATCAGCTATGTCAAGAAAATAGAAGGACAATGTATGTGGCCAATGTTATAGAATCGTGCATGCAGAAACCTTAATGAGATGATTAATGATCTAAGCAGAGCATCATTTCAGTGTGCGAGGAGATGGTGAAATGGTGGGAGGGAGCTCCTTTTCCTGCGGTGAGCTCATCTATCGAGGGACTGAATTAAGATGGCAAGTGGAGCCAAGGGAAAAACTTGGCTCATTCTCTCCTTACCTGAGCCTTATCTTCTCTTTGCTAGGTAGCGTCGGATCTTGAGGCCTCTGAATCCCAATTTCCTCTTAGTAAAACAAAGACAATAATATCTGTCGTTTAGGCTGTTGAGCAATCTACCTTAAAATTAAGGCGTGGACTTTACATCACCCAGAATTCCTGTACCTCTCTTGTCTTTTGTGTTTGTTCATTGATGTTTTTAAAATGAAGACTGAATTTTTTTAGAGCAGTATTAGGTTCACAGCATAACTGGGGAGAAACTACAGAGATTTCCCACGTGCCCCTTGCCTTCACAGAGGCATAGCCTTCCTATTATCAATATCCCCCACCAGAGTGGTACCTTTGTTTGATTTTAAGTTTTAATTTGAAATTATTTCAAACATATGAAAAAGTTGAAATAATAATAGAGGGCTCCCATATACCCTTTATCCAGATTTAACAATTTTGGATACTTTGCCATGGTTGCTTTATTATATTGTCTCTCATTCTTTGCAAATATACATCATTTTAATTTATTTTTATAAATAATTTGTAAGTAGATTGTAATGTCATTCTCTTTGAACTCTTAGTATTTTATTGTGTATTTCCTAAGAAAAATAATATTCTCTTACATTGCCATAGTACAGTTGTCAAATTCAGGAAATTTAACAATGAAACAATATTTTTATCCAGTCTGTAGTTCATAACCCCATTTGTCAATTACCCTCATAATGTCTCTTATAGCACTTTTTACCTTCCAATATGGTATTCGGTTCAGGATCACATATTGCAATTTGTTGTCGTATTTCTTATCCAAATATGAAAGATTTCCTCAGTTTTTCTTCATCTTTGATGATACTGATATTTTAAAAAAATACAAGACTGCTACTTTATAGAATATTCATTACTTTAGGTTTGTCTGGTGTTTTCTGATGATTGGACTCAGATCACATGTCCCTAGATGCGTATGACATCAGCAATGTGTCCTTCTTAGGGTACCACAACTGGTGGCATACAATGTCTGCCTTCCCCTTATTGGTGATGTTAATTTGATCACCTAATCAAAATGTTTTCTGATTTCTCCACTGTATAGTTACTATTTCCCTCTTTCAACCACTAAATAATCTGTGGGGAAATACTTTGGGGCTATGCACATATTCTGCTTCTTATCAAACTTTTCCTCTTGGATTTTGTATCCATTCGTAATTCTTGTCTGAATGAATCTTTTTTTTTTTTTTTAAAGATTATTTATTTATTTATTTTTGTAAGAGAGAGAGAGTGAGCACAAGTGAGCTGGGGGTGGGGGGGAAGTACACTCCTGCTGAGCAGGGACCCTGATGTGGGACTCCATCTCAGGACCCCAGGATCATGACCTGAGCCGAAAGCAGCTGCTTAACCAACTGAGCTACTTGCAGGACTTTCTTTGACTACTTCATTCTATAATTTCATCTCTTTTCCATAGTAAGAACGTGGCTCCCAGGGACATCATCACATTATTTATCTTCTCAGTCTTACAATATCCACAAAATAGTTTAAAATTGCTGCAGTAATATCACAATGAAAAACAAACCTACCAGAAAGAGTTCAAGATTTGTCGGCAGTTCTTTTGTTCTCTAAATTATGGGTATAAAGTCAAAATGCTGTGCTCAAAATTTCCTTGGATTGGTTCATTTGTTCCCCTCTCTGTGTGATATTTACCCTCCCCTATCCTTGACATGGTTATTCAATTAAAATATAATTGTGTTAATTTGTTTCTCTGGCCATTCAGTTTTAGTTCTTTTTTCCCCTCCTGTACTCTATCTTCCTGAATCTAAAATCTATAGCCTACTCTATTAGCCTGCTAGGATTGCCATAGCAGAATACTATCAGCTGGGTGGCTTGAACAACAGAAATTTGTTTTCTCACCGTTCTGGAGGCTGGAAGTCCAAAATCAAAGTACCTACCAGGTGGGTTTCTAGTGAGGCCTATTTTCCTGTCCTGTAGATCACCACCTTCTTGTGTGTCCTCACATGGCCTCTCCTCTCTGCTCATGCACCCTTGGTGTCTCTTCCTCTTCTTATAAGGATGCCAGTCCTGGTGGATTAGATCCTCACCCTTTGACCTCATTTATACTTAATTACCTCTATAAAGGCCTTTTCTGCAAAAGATATTGAGGGTTAGGGGCTCAACATATGAATTGATGTGGAGGGGGGAGGCGACAAAAGTTAGTTAGTCCATAACACCTACTATCCTTCAAATCTCCCATGAAGCTCTTGGAACTGCTTTAGAAACCCATTGAAGCTGCTGACTCCTTTTGGTTCAGTTTCTTCCTCATACCTGTTTACTTCCTTATTAATTTTTTCACATATCCTTCCAATCATTCATTAATTTACGTATTCAAAAACTATTTGTTGAATACCTACTAAGCATAAGGCACTTTGCTAGACATAGGAGATATAATGGTGAGGAGGAAAACAGAAAAAAGATATGTCCCAAGAGCTTATAGTCAACTGGGGAAGTCTGACATTGACCAAAGAGTCAACGAAATAAAAATTATATTTTTAGTTTCTTAAACTTGTAAGATTACAATGCAATTGTGCTCCAAAGAATATATATAAGAAAGTATAAGAGGGCCGCCTGGGTGGCTCTCTTGGTTAAGCATCTGCCTTCAGCTCAGGTCATGATCTCAGGGTCCTGGGATTGAGCCTCACATTGGGCTCCATGCTCAGCAGGGAGTCTGCTTCTCCTTCTGCTCCTCCCCCCTGCTCATGCTCACTCTTTCTCTCAAATAAATAAATAAAATCTTAAAAAGAAAGAAAGTATAACAGAAGAGGATTGGCCTATTTGGTGTGTTCAGGGAAGGCATCTCCAGTAAAATGATATGTATGCTGGGGTCTAATAGAAGGCTAAGAGTTAACTGGAAGAAGAGGAATAAAGGATGAGAAGGGGACATAATGTAAGAGGAGAATGATGATTCCTAGCAAGGAAACAAAACACTCTAAGGACTATCACTTTAATAATCTGTACCAATACCATCATGGGGTAGGCTTTGTGCTAACTATCCCCATTTTATGGATGATGAAATGAGGCACAAGCTGTATAGTCACACAGAAAGTAAAGTGGTGGGAAGTTCAAGCCCAATCAGTGGGTCTCCACAACACCTACTCCTAAACATACCATAGTTATTTTGAGAGCTGGGGTGGGAAAATGAGAACATTGTGAAATTTAGCCTCTGTCCTTAACTGCTAGATAAACTTGGGGAAGTTTCTTAAAGTTTTTGAGCATCAGTTATCTATAAAGTAAGAATTATAAATAATCCCTATTTATAACATGACAAAGAGAGTTAAATAAGAATGAATCATATAGGGGCACCTGGCTGGCTCCATTCGTAGAGCATGTGACCCTTGATCTTAGGGTGGAGTGTTCAAGCTCCACATTGTAGAGACTACTTAAAATAAAAGAATGAATACTATAAAATGAATAGCACACAAGAGCACTCAGTAAAGGATATCTATGATTATCATTATTTCTGGATTAAAAATGCAGTTACTTAGCTACTCTGTTTAAAAATCCCATTGTTTTCCATCTGACTCCAGGGAAAAGCCCACACTCTTTAGCATGGCACACCAAGCCTTGCATTAATGCCTCCTCCCCTCATCTTCCAGCCTGAGTTTTAATAATAATCACTTGCAGTTCCCCCAAATGTGCATTGCTCTCTCATAATTCTCTGCTTTTGCATCCTTGGCCTGAAAAATCTTCCCTCTTTCTCTTGTTCCCACCCAACCATTTTATCTTCTAACTCTCATTCTTTAAGGCTGGGATTCTTCGCTTCCCCTCCCCCCCCCCCTTTTTTTTAACAAAGTGGTATTTGGTGAATATCTCCAACTACTCCAATCACGGCTGGATGTCCTTTCTTAGATTCCTTTTTAAGTGTGCAGAGGTCCACAGAACCTCATTTCACAACTGTTTACTGGTCATTTCCCCCTCCCTAGACTGTGAGCTACTGGAGAGACAAAGATTGAGTCTTTCATTTTGGTGTTCCAGGACTTAGCACATTGTAGGCACTCAGTGACTGTCAGATGTGTGAAGATTAAATGCAATAATCAGAAGCATAGTAAAGCCTGGTTCTTAGCAGGTGTTTAATAATAAATATTTTCTAACATTTTAATATTTTTTGCATGGCATGTTTATTATATACTATATTCCATTTTAATAATATTTATTTAATTATTTATAATTTTAAGGTGATGTTTTGTGGCTCAGCATTCTTTGTATTACCCTTTGTTCCCTTGTGCACATTTTAGTATTTCAGCAACATGTTTAGTGAAGTCTCTCTGCTACGGTTTATTCTACATTCTCACTTACCAGTTGGAAGTACTTATAAAGTGATTCTGCAAAGTGCTTATTTTCCTCCTGGTTCAGAGACAATGACAGCCTCCAGTTATGCGGATTTTTTTAAAACACAATCACTAACCAAACATAATGTCTTTTTTAAGTCATTAACTAACCTAAAATATAGACATTTCCACTAAATCAAACTAGAAAGAACCGGCAAGGATTATAAAAAAATGACATAAAGAAATAAACATGACAAGCAACACAAAAAAGGTGGCAATCTTTTAGAAAGGTATAGTTTGCTAATCTGACTGTGTCTTCTCTTTTGACAAAGATTCAGTGCTAGGAGCCCCTGCAGGGAGAGGGTGGAGGAGGAAGGGAGGACCGACAGGGACACAATTTAAATGTTTTGACCGCTTAGTCAGAGCGTGAATTGCAGCAGGCATTTGCACATTTTAACCCCTGCTGTAACAGCTAGAATTCTTTCTTGCACTATCCAAATCCAAGAATTAGCTCTTTGGAAAGCTGTACCATCTCATGCCCGCCACAAAAAAAAAAAAAAATGTGAAAAGTATCAGGTGAACAAGAAATTAAATAAACTCAAATCTCTGTTAGGTGGCAAGAATTTATTTTATTTTAATTTTTATGCTTCCATCATTAGGCTGTTATCCCACACGTAACTGAGAGTGCCAGAGCACTGTGCCTTATTCTCTTGGGCTCCATGTGTAAAATTTCAACAACACATTCTGGCAGGACGGGCAGATTTAATGGTAAGGAATTAAAAAGTCTGTTATGATTTAGTCCCAAAGTTGACTGAGTTAGTGCTTCGTAATTTGTAGATGCTTTGGGTCATTTCTTTTGTCAAGACAGTGCTTATTGGAAGAGGAAAGTCAATAGATAATAGTTTCTCATTGTTAGAATAAAGCATGGTCTTCTAGGATGGCAGGAGCTTTCTCTCTGTCTTTCCCTCTGCTTGTTACCCTCTCTTGCTCTCAGTAAGTAGAAATGAGGGTAAAAAGAGAAAGGAAAAGAGTATAGTGTTTAGGACACTGACTTAATATAGTATTGTATTCTGCAAGTAGGATTTATTTTCTTGGTCTGACTGTTGTTTGAAATGAAATCTAGTAGCGCTAAGCTTGGGTATCATAAAATTTCAACTTAACAATTCATAATCACCTACCACTATGTTAGGCACAGCGGAGAATTTAAGAGTTATAAAACAATGTCCATCTGTCCTATCTTCCTATAAATGAATTGGGCAGGAGTGTACATTTCAGCAAAAAATGTCTATTTTATAATTTATTTTAAATTTTTTTTCATCTTTTTTTCTCTTTCCAAGGTTTTATTTAAATTCTAGTTAACCTACAGTGTATTAGTTTCAAGTGTAGAATTTAGTGATTAAGCTCGTACAAATAACGTACAAATAACCTTGCTCATCACAAGTGCCCTCCTTAATACCTTATAATTTATTTATACCTTAATACCTTATAATTTATTTGTAAGCTAGTAAGAATTTTTGTGAATAAACAAGGGCAGCATTACATCATTTAGAATGATTCTTCTCCCTGAAATATTATACTTAATTGTATTGTGAAATAAATTTTAAATTTTGAGAAGTTTGGTTTTTAATTAACTGCAGTATTTCCCCGTTCTCTTTCATTACTCTTGTTCTTTTCTATGGCTTTTCATGTAGAATTACTAAAACTCCATGATTTACTTCCACTTGACTTCAAAGTAGTGAAAGAAAATAACTCAAGTGCCAAAAACGTAGAGAATCAAGCAGTCCAGAGGTGAACTTGTCAGGTTAGTGGTTTTCAACAGATGGTTTCATGGGGCTAATTTGAATTTTTTGTTCTCTTAAAATTGTAAGACAACCTTGTTATCTTAGGCACCTGTTTCTAGCAGTTCATACTTGCCTTTAAATCGCTCTTTCCATTGTAATGGACTTAAGTGGTTGCTCAGCCCTGAGAACAAATAAGCCTCCTTAAGTACTTAACTCACTCCAGGAGAGAGACTTCCGAAAGGTTTATTATGTGTCACAGCTAGAGTCAACAGAAAGGTTTGAAACCTTTCTTCCGAAAGGTTTATTATGTGTCACAGCTAGAGTCAAATAATGGAAGAGAACCTCACCAAATTTTCTTGTTTTAATATTTATATGTTTTCTCCCTTTCCTTTTTTTAAAATATTTTATTTATTTATTTGACACAGAGAGATCACAAGTAGGCAGAGAGGCAGGCAGAGAGAGAGGGGGAAGCAGGCTCCCTGCTGAACAGAGAGCCTGATGTGGGGCTCCATCCCAGGACCCTGAGATCATGACCTGAGCCGAAAGCAGAGGCTTTAACCCACTGAGCCACCCAGGTGCCCCCAAATATTTTTAATGGAGACTAATTAGGGGGTAAACAAGAGGAATGGAGGCTGCAAGTTGTAGAAGTGTAGAGGTGAGAATTAACAGTGGGAAAGGTTTTTACTCCCCCACTTTCGCAACTTTCCTAGGAACAATTCTGCAGCTTCGGAGCTGTGTTTGACCAATTGAATTTGGGAAGGGATTATGGTGAGTTGATTTTAATGCCGGTGGCTACAAGTTTTTATCACCTTTATTTTTAAACATTTGTTTTCTTCATCTCATTCCAGGGTGGAAGGAGGGTGTTTACAAAAAACTCCTGAAGAACTGTCAAAATGTGTTCACTCATATATTTATACCTTCATTTATATGTTCACTCAAGCTTCTTTGGAATGCTCACTTTGTGTCAAGTACTGTATTAGTCAATACTTTGTCTTTGGCACACTTTCTAGTTTTGTGAATTAAACTGGGGTGGAGTGGGGTGAGGTAGGCAAGGGTGATGATGAAGGTAGAAGAGACATATTTTCATGACCAGTATGATATTTGGTGCAAGAAATATTCTCAGAGTATTCTGGTACAGACAAAAGGTAATGGAACTCGCTGAGTCATGTTTGGACATATCTATGTTTTTGGAGGACAACTGCTGAGTTCTCATTCATAATATCTCGAATTTAAGTATTTCACTTGGGTTTCATTTCATTAATAAGTTAATTAAGTGCTTTGTTTTTCAAAACAGTATATTAATTGTAACATTACGGATTTGGTCTCAGGAGGTCTTGGTTATTGTATACCCAAGCTGTTAACACTGTTTTATCTACAAGACATTGCCCTCCAAGAACCTTTAAAACTTTACATGTTAACCAGAAAGACAGTCAAATGTAGGTTTATAGCTACTTCATTCAGCTCTAACAAATACCTGAGTGTCAGTGATATACCAAAGCCTTCAGAGATGAGGAGATTGAATTCCTGGTGGAAATAAATACAAGATCCAGTGTAAAGTTAAAAAATTGCTAAATAATATGTAGTGCAAGATCCCATTTATGAATAACAAGGCTCATATATATGCATAAAAACATGTGGGACCGGACTGAATTGTTTGTTTTTTGATTTTGAGATTATACTGGTTTATTTTAGAGATAGAGAAAGAGAGCATGAGTGGGGAGTGGAGCAGAGGGAGAGGGACAAGCAGCATAGAGCCTGACACTGGGCTCAGTCCCAGGATCCCGAGATCATGACCTGAGCCAAAGTTAAGAGTCTGACGTGCAACCAGCTGAGCCACTCAGGAGCACCCAGACTGAATGGTTAATAGCATTTATCTCTGGAAGATAACATTACTGGTTGCCCAAATTACGTCGCTTCTCCGGGAGTTTTCCCTTTCCAGAGGGAAAGGGCAATTCTGGCAGTTATAGATACATTACAAATCCCTGCCCCTCACTGACCTCAGCTAGTGGGCCAGGGGTGGGCATCAGAACAAGGGAGAACCAAAGCATTGCCTAGATTGAACCAGTTTAGATTCTCACTAATGAGGCACGGAGAAATGCAGATGAGTTGATAAATTCGCTAGGGCTGGGAGGCACGGCTGTGTTTGGGTCATGGGAGTGAAGGAACAGAAAAAACTAGGTTGGGAGTGGAGGAAGAAAGACTATTTCTTGATCTTGTTCCAATTTCTAAGATTCAGCTATGGAAGTCTGACTGACTTTCTGCCTTTGAGTCCTTTGAAATACTTCTGATATTTTTTTCTTTTTAAATAAAAAACCTCTCTATACATATTCATATTCAGTTTGAGTAGAATTCTTACAATTAAGAAAACTTACACAGTTTTTTGTAAAAGTGATTTCCTCTTTTTGTAAAACTCAATGCTGTTGTTCTAAGGTAACATCTATGGCTATTATGTTATATCTGTTGAAATATGGCCAGTTTTGACTCCTTCCAAATGGAAAAACAATGCTTGTGATTTCAACAAATTTTAAGGCCACTATTTCTAAGCAAAACATTTAGAAAGACTTCAAAATTTTCATAGGTCCTAGACAAAACATCTAAAGAAATAGTATTTCCATTGCCAAATACAAGTGAATCAGAAATGACATGTCCTCTGAAAAAATGACAGGGAATATTTTTTCCTTATGTATTTATATATATAATGTTTTACACGTTTCTGAATTTAACCTTGTATTCCAGTCTGCAACTTTATCTGTTCTTTGTAGTCTGTAATTTTTTTTTACCTCATTGTATAAGTAAAATGCCAAAACTACTCCTCTCAGATAGTCACAAATGGATAATTGAATAAATCTGCTAAGCCATTGCATTTGAAGATTTCTTAATAAGATCCATAAATACCATTTAGGGTTGTTTTTATTAGGTTGAAAACATTGTGGGAAAATAAGATTGTGGAAGACATAATATTAGCCTACTGGAAAAGAGTATTTTAACAGACTAAAGTGAACTTCTATTATCAAGCTAAGCTTGTATACTTCTCAGAGTTATATTTTTCTAAAAAGGAAAACTCTTTAACTTGGAACGTTCATCAATTTAAAGATGAAAAACAGCTGAAATTAGAATTTGGTATATAATGAACTTCAGCTTCCTGTACTCAATTTTGAGTCTTCCTGAACTTAATTTGATTTTCCTGCGGTCGATTTGATACATACAGTAAGTTTATTATGACATTGTTTATTATGACAATTGGCTTATTTTTGATGAGTGTTGCTATGAAATTTTCTCAATAACTACCACTAAATCCCTAAACTCTTGAAAAGCAATTGACTAATTTCATTCAAAGGCGAAATTCTTGAATTACTCTGAGTTCTACATATTTTATTTACATTTTTAGTTTCTACAATTATCCTTCTTGGTTCATATTAGAGAGCCATCCAGAAATCACCTGGGTTCATCTTTGTTCAAAAAAAAAAGTAAAAATATTACAGATGCATTGTAGTAATAATATAACAATTTTTGCTGCAGGCAAAAAGCATCATTCAGGCATTTTAATTGAGCCAGCTGCATTTCAGCATGCTAACAAATATACTCTATTGGATCTTCCTGAAATTTGTGTTATAGCATATATGATACAGGAATGATGTGGTAAAATGTCTTATATTTTGGGGAAACAACCTTTTTCATATAGTCAACTTTATTTTAAATTGTAAATGTATTTTTATTTTTCAGATAAACTTAGGAATAACTGTATGTATAATTTTAAGAAGTCATAAGAGGCCAATTATTTTGAGAAGAGATTGCTTTGGGTATAGGCTTTCACTAGATTCAGTTTTCATGGGTTAATCTCTTGTTTTCTAAGAATAGATCAGTTGGACAGGTATGAAATAACTTTTTCTTAATGATAATTTCCCCATAGTATCAAATTTTCATTACATCTGTACTGTAAGCACTAAACATTTTAATTTTTAATTAGCATCAGTATTTTAGTAAAAATAGAAATTACTTTGTTTTGGTAAATGTAATAGCCACTAATCTTAATTGCTAGATTTTGAGTAGCGTGACTTTCACTTTGGTTTATTTGGGCATTCTTTTTATTATTTTTTCACATTACCTTTTAACTATCTTCTATGATAAATTTTTTTTAATCTTTTTTGGTCTTTCCTTGAAGGAGGATTTTCTGTATGTAAAGTAACTTGTTCCACTAACATTTAGTTCTTGCCCTTGGTACCACACAGTTATGAATTCTTTTGGTTGCAAAGAAAGAATAAAGAAGGAACAAGAGACAGATAAGAGAAAAGGAAAGAAGGAGAAAAATAAGGGGGATGAAATGCAAACAGGTGAAGAAATTTTAATTAACAGGAGGTATAAGTAAAAACATTAACTTTGGAGAAAACAAATAGATTAAAAAGATTAGGAAACAGATAAATATTAAAATAAAAAGACATCATAGGATAAAGTAAATATCCTATGTTATTCATTTTAGTGAAAGTAAACACAGTCTCATGAATAAAAAGAAGTTAAATTCTCCTAGAAGATGTTAATGTCAAAATATCTATTCAGACTTGTCATAAAAGCATAATCTTGCACCATGAAAATATTCTGATATTTTCTTTGTAAATATAATTCTCTGGGACAGGAAACTCCAAATGACATCAATTTGTGTTTCAATTACAAACAAAATTAAAATTATTTTAGAATAAAAATAGGATGCATCTTCATTTAGAAGCCAGATGTCTTATTAAATATAATTTCCTCTGTTGGCTGCTTTATATTAAGGGTAGATTTAAAACAAGAACAGCTTCTGTGAAATATAATTATACCCCTTGTGTGGCTTTCATGGTCATGAAGGCTGGAATATGAAAGTAATTGACAGAAAAATCTGCAAAACAGTTTTTTTTCTTTATCTAAAAGAATTGCTTAACTCTTAAATCAGCTATCATTTTCTTTTGCTATTCCAGAACCTTATATTGTCTAGACTATGTTGGATTGATTGATACAGTCATTCAGTTTCCTGTTATGATTTTTTCAGAAAAAGCCTCTCATTGCCCTATCTAACATTCAGTCATCACATAATTCAGTGGAGAGTTCACTTTTTTTTTTTTACAGTTTTCTTAGTCTTATGAAAGCTCTAAGACGGATGCAGTACTGTTAAAGACAGAAGCACAGCTACATCTGGTGTTTGGGAGTTAAGAGTTATTTTTGTTTCTTTCTATGTGCCCATTCTGATGAAAGAGTGATTTCTTTTGCTGATTGATTGTTTTGATTTTGCTCCTTCTCCTCTTTTAAAAAAAATTCTTAAAGCATATAGCTCCCAGTGGAAGGTATCTGCTACCTTCTTTCTGCTACCTGTGTTTAACAAGACTGGAAATTACTGGCCATTGGAAAATCTTGGCAATGAGTGATGGTCTTGTTCTTCAAATAAAGTTCACTCAGGTGCTCTCTGTCCAGAGGACAGAATCAGAGGATCCAGAAGCTGGTTACATGGTCCACCAATCATTCAATTCTTGCTTTCTAAGTGTTCATACAGATAATGTCTGGACACTGGCACTGGTGAAGTGCTTGTGACTTTCAAGGTTGCCCATTCCACTTATGGAACACTCTGTTAGACAGTTCTTTATTCAATTGTGGTGAAACCTTTCTAAAACTTTTGTTTACCCATCATACTTCTACTGTTTTTTTTTTTTTTTTTTTTTTTAATCACACTTCTACTTAATGGCAACACACAGGAACTTTTATTCTCCCACATAATACCCCTTTTTATGTCAGAAGATAGGTGCTCTTCTATCTGAATCTTTTCTTTTCCATATTTAACATTCTCTTTTCCTTCATTGGTATTTCATATGAGTTCCCTGACCAGCCTGGTCAATCAGGAATTCTTAATCCTACATCAAGACATTTTGAAAAACAATTGTTTCAACTTTTTAGTCAACTATTTTTTCTATTTAATAAGGGTTTTTCAAAATCTGTTTTGTATGATGAAATATTCAAAATGCAAAAAATGTTCTTCGGAATCTACTTTTTTTTTTTTTTAAGATTTTATTTATTTGTCGGAGAGAGAGCACAAGCAGGCAGAGTGGCAGGCAGAGGCAGAGAGAGAAGCAGGCTCGCTGCTGAGCAATAAGCCCGGTGCGGGACTCGATCCCAGGACCCTGGGATCATGACCTGAGCTGAAGGCAGCCGCTTAACTGACTGAACCACCCAGGCGTCCCCAGAATCTACTTTGTATCATGAAATATTCAAAATGCAAAAAAAGTATATGTATCTGGACTGTCAAATAAAAAACAAATCCAAAATTAGTCAGGAGGGGCTTTATGTGAGGATTATTGCAAGATAGGGAAAGGAACTATTGCAATAGAGAGAATATTTTGACCGTAAGATCTGCAGGCATCTCAAGAGTTACGCAAAGGGACTTTGTTTTGTAGAAAGGTATGGGAAAGTGGGATGAAAGACTAGCAAAACTGCATAGTAGATTAGAGAACATTCTACCCTGTGGCTAGTCTGTTCTGAGGAGGGTGTGTGAAGGAAGAGTTGTCTGCTTGCCAAAGTTCAGGGACCTGAAACTGGGAGAAAGGCTTAACCACAGTTTGATCAACATGCATTTTGTTCTCTCTGTTCAGTTGGGTCAAGCAGTTCAGCTAAGCATTTATGAGGCAAACAATGGCAATTTGGAATGTCTGTATCTGGTCATATCTAAGATAAACAAGGGACCATCTGTGAGTCTTCTCTAGTATACATGGAGACCAGATTTGCTTTGCAGTAAGCAATTTTCCCTGAACACAAAAGGGTGAGTGGGGAGATTTCTTCAACCATCAGTTTTCCAGGATCACAGGCTTCAGTAAAATTCAACATTGTTACTATTCACTACCTGATTTAACAAATGTCAACATTTTTTACCAAATTTGTTTCAAAAACAGTTAAAGAATACATATGACAGATATGGTGAACCCTCACAACTCATCTCATTTCCTTTCTCCCCAAAGTTAACTGCTATAGATATGTACATATATATCTCTTTTTTCATGAGGTTGGGTTTATTTTAGTATATTTATAGACCATTTAGTTTTTTATTTTTGCAAGATAGCTATTCATATTCTTTGCACATTTTCCTTTTGAGTTGTTTTTCTTTTCTTATTGATTGGTAGATATTCTTTATGTTTTCTGTATACTAATTTCTTTGTTGATTATCTACATTGAAAACATTGAAACCTAATCTTTTGTCTATGGTATCTTTTACACACACACACACACACACACACACACACACACACACACACACAGATTTTTTATATTTGAATGTGGCTAAGTGTTTCAGTCAGCTTAAGTTAAATCATGCTGTGATAACAAAACTCCCAAATCTCAAGGTTTACTGCAACAAAAGTTTATTTCTCACTCATATTCACACAGGTTCTGGCTGCTCCATATCTTTACTTTGGGACTACAGATGAAGACATGGCTCCTATCTTGGACATGGCCTTCTTATAGCAGAGAGAAAAGAGTCTGCAGACTCACAAGAAGTCTCTTAAGCTTCTCATTGCAAGGGACACATATCACTATACCCTCATTTTATTGGTGAAAGCAAGTGACATGGGGTGAGGGTATATAATCTCCCACAGTTGAACCTGGTAGGGAAGGGCAGCAAATATTTTCATAGTGGTGCATTCTACCATTCCAATTTTCCCAGTCCCTTTCTTTGTGGTTTGTGCTTTTATGCTATGTCTAAGAAATAATTTCCTAATCAAATTTCATAAAAATATTTTCCTATAATTTTTGAAAGACTTGATTTTTTATATTTGTGTTTTTGATCTATTTGGAATGTATTTTTGGGTGTGGTGTGAGATAGAGATCTAAGTTTATCTTATTTTTTCTTATGGATAATCAAATATGCCTACCAGAATTCATTGGCTATTCTATCCCTCTTCTTCTGATATTCTTAATGTGATTTGTGCCATATATCCAGTTCCCATGTATATGTGGTCTCTTTCTGGCATCATTAATAGGTTCTGTTTGTCTATTTGTATATGCCTATGACAAAAAATAAAATAGATATATATTTTTAAATTCAGAAATATATCCAAGTATGGTTCAGCCTTGGGGTTTTAATTATTCAAGGGATAATTTTTCTTTAACTTGAAATCTAGATTGAAATTATTTCCTCATTTGCCTATGCTGTTGGGTGGAGTATTTTTTTTTTTTTTTTTTTTTTTCTTATAGGTTTCCTATCATGTAGAAAGCTTGTTCCATCTTTCCTGGGTCTGCCCTCCAGATCCATGTTATCTGCTTCTTTACTTACATCTCTGGCTTTGAGTTCCTGCTTCATTTCAAGCACTTGACATTCACCTTTCTAATTTATTATTATTTACTCAGCTGTCTAAATTAATTTGGGACTTATATTTTATTCAGAATTTTGTTAAGTTGGTAATGTGAGGGGAGTGTACACCTCAGTCTGATCTGTTGCAGAAAACCAAAATAGACTCTTTAAAAGTTGAAAATCTACAATATTCAAGTGAGGGAAGATCTAATTACATTTAGTGGTAACCTGATTAACAAAAAGAAATATTTTACAGATCATAAATCATCTCAGGGTGTCTCAAGTTGTATATTGAAGCAACTAGCTTTAAAAATTAATTAAAAAGCTATTTGTTAAACCCAAGCTATTTTGATAGGAATACTTAGCGTATAGGAAATTCTCTGGCATTTATCCTCAGTATGGTGTGTTGACTTTAAGTCTCTGCCAATTTTCTCTAATTATTCTCAATAAATATCAGAATCAAATGAAATGAATGAAATGAAATGAATGAATGAAATGAAATGAATCAATGAAATGAATCAAATGAAATGAAAGAGTCTTTCAGATTTCAGTGTGTGTGTGTGTGTGGGGGGGTAGTGTGTAGTGTGTGCGTGTAGAAGGGAAGGAGGAAGTGGGTATTAGAGAAAGGGAAGAGGGAGGGAAATATTTCTTTTGTTTTTTCCCTCTCCCTATAGCTGCTTCCCTACTTGTAACAATTTCTCTCCCTTACAAGCTTAGAGCAAAAATGAATATTATGTGTAGCCCAAGTATCTGATGCCTAGATGAGCCCTAACCACTTAACAGAAGATCTAATTACCTACCTTTCCCAAACAAGAATCAACTTGCTTTGGTACATTTGTACTGCATGTTAGTTAGTCATTCTTTATTCTAGCCTCTTCTCTCTTGTTTAGTTCCTACCCATGGTTTTAGTTCTGTCTTGGGCCTCTGCATGCTCCACTTGTTTTAATAATACAATGGATAAATATGCAGACTCTGGGGTCAGATGGACTACTTTCAAATCCTGGCTTGACACTTATCAGCTACAGGATCTTGGACATCTCAATCTTTCTGTATTTCAGTCTGCTCACCTGTAAAATGGATATAAAACTAATAGCTACCTCATTGGGTTGTGGGGATTATGTAGTAAGTGGGTCCAATATCCTCAGATTCCTTTTCCATTTTTGTACATGTATATATCAGATGAAATGTAACTTCCAAGCCAACATCTGGTGTCTTTGTTGTCATTTCTCTTCCCTGTCAGAATAGCCTCAGATTCCTTTTCCATTTTTGTACATGTATATATCAGATGAAATGTAACTTCCAAGCCAACATCTGGTGTCTTTGTTGTCATTTGCTCTTCCCTGTCAGAACCTGCATTATTTGTATTATTCAAGGCCCAAAAGTACTTGGTAATTTTTTGTATCTTGTTCGCCTCTTCCCCCAACCTTTTTTTTTTTTTCTTTCTGGTTTTATTTATTTATTTATTTATTTTTAATTGTCTTCCCCCAACCTTTAACCAATGACTGACACTTTCAGGTTATCTTCATCTTCCTTTCCTCCTAGCCATCAGACACACCTGAGTGATATGAAACTAACTCTGAAATATGTTTTACACCAGAAGTCCCATGGGGTTGAGCTATTCTCCAACATGGCTTACACCTTTGCTTATGCTGGGTTGTAAGTGTTCAAATATCTGTCGTGTGAAATTCTAGGAAACTAGCTTTGTCATGAAAAAGTTATTATAGCTGGAATTATAGGTAGGCCATTGTGATTTTGTCTCTGGCCATAAAAAAAGTAAAGCAGTGGAATTCGCACCCCAAGGGTACCTGAAGAGGCAGAAGCAGAGATAAATGAGGCATTTCAGTTACTATAAAATAAGACTCTTGGTCTCCCCCATTCCATCTTTCATTTATAAATTAAATAATATTATTGTTTTTCAAATAGACTCTTGCACTTAGAAAAGATTTCAACTTAGACAAATTCTGAATGCTGATGAATAATATTTAGCTTAGGTGTTGAATCATGTGGTATGAAAGAGTTATGTCAAAGTTTTATATCTGTGTTCATCAAGGATATTGGTCTGTAATTCTCCTTTTTGATGGGATCTTTGTCTGGTTTTGGAATCAAGGTAATGGTGGCCTCATAAAATGAGTTTGGAAGTTTCCCTTCCATTTCTATTTTTTGGAACAATTTCAGGAGAATAGGTATTAATTCTTCTTTAAATGTTTGGTAGAATTC
>CM052899.1:115208381-115233861 GCA_028534135.1 Potos flavus
GAAAGGGAAAACTGAGGCACAGAAAGGACAACTAACTTACTCCTGATAAGTAGTGGGGCTGGGACTCAAAGTTAGGCTTTAGAGTAGACATATTCTTACTAGGGTACAGGTTCTCCCATTCATATTAAATTCTAGGAAGGTGTGAAAAAGAAATTCAAGGAAGCCACTCTATGTACTGTCCTGATGATCTAGATTGCCTAGAAACACACATATATATGTTTATCTAAGATACATATTTTATGAGAAAACTGCAAGGGATAGAATGGTGTAGCATATCATCTTTGTGGAAAATAAATATACTGATAAATATTTATCAATACATGGTTTATCTTCATAGATACACAAAAAATCAGCACTAGTGTTTGCATTAGGGGAGAGGAACCGAGTGTCTTGATGAACAGAGGAAGGAAGAAGATTTATTTATGTTTATTGTTTTGTGTATTTTGAATTTTGTGCCATGAGCATATGCTCTTTATTAAAGAAAAAGAAATTAAGTAACAATAACAAAAGCAGTAAACATAGGGAAGGGTAATTCAGAGGCCTGGTTTATACGGCATGTTTTTGCAACTGTCATACTTCCATTTGTAAGGAGTTCATGTTATGAAAATTTAACATGCACCATAAATAAATGAGAAGATGAGTTTCAAAAACTGAGAAAAGATATTTATTTATAACATATAGAACCAACAAAAGATTATTACCCACACATCAGTAAGGAAAAAGACAAACAAACTAATAGAAAAAATAAGCGAAGATATGAACAGGTAAATCATAGAAGAAGGAGTTTAGGCTAATGAACACATACATAGATGATCAATCACACTAGAATTATGGGAAGGCAAATTAAAATGAGCTATTTCATTTCATACCCCAATATTTTAAAGTTTGATGGTAAGAAGTATCAACAAGGATGAATAACAATAGCAGGAATGGCTGGTGGAATGCAAATTGGTACAACCACTTTGGGGAATAACATGGTAATACCTAGCAGAGTAGAAGATACCCCTGAAGAACCTGTGACTCAAACAGTTCCAATTCACATGTGCTTGGTAAACATGTATAGGATGTTCACAGTGAGTTTTTTAAAATAAAAATTTGTTGGATATATAAGGTAATATGATTCTCAAATATATCTTAGAATTTCCTTTTTAAAAACTTACGTATCTATCTATCTATCTATCTATCTATCTATCTATCTATCTATTTAAGAGAGAAAGAGGGTGAGCAGGGGGACAGGCAGAGGGAGAGGATGATAAGCAGACTCTCCAGGACCCTGAGATCATGACCTGAGCTGAAATCAAAAGTCAGACACTTAACCAACTGAGCCACCCAGGTGTCTCTATCTTAGAATTTCTTTCTTTTCCTTTTTTTTTTTTAATTTTTGACTTTTGATTTAATTTTCTTTTCTATAATTCACTACAGAAAATACTAGAATCATGACCTATCTTAGAATTTCTAAAGAACTTGGCAGTCAATACCCATGGGATCTATGAAATTGGCTTTGCTACCATGTTTTTACATTTTTAGTGGCTGCCCTAGCATTTGCAATGTACATTTACAACAAATTGAAGTACACTTTCAAATAACATTCGACCATTTCACAGGTGTTAATATAAAGTGCCTGCATAAAATTTTATGTTTCAAATTGACTGGCCAAAGGGTGCCCAGATTAAACATATTTTTTCTGGGTATGTGTCTGTGAGGATGTTTCTAGATAAGATTAACATTTGAATTAGTGGACTCTATAAAGTGATTGCCCTCCCCAATATGAGTGAGCATCATCCAATCTGGTGAGGGCCTGAATAGAACAAAGGGTAGAAGGAGGAATTTACCTCCCCCTCCTCACTTCCACCCCATCCTGCCTCACTGATTGAGCTAAGACATCTCATATCACTTTTTTAAAAGATTTTATTTATTTATTTGAGAGAGAGAGAGAGAGTATAAGCAGGGGGAGTGGCAGAGAAAGAGGGAGAAGCAGACTCTCCACTGAGCAGGAAGCCCAACGTGGGGCTTGATCCCAGGATTCTGGGATCATGACCTGAAACAAAGGCAGATGCTTAACCGACCGAGCCCCCCAGGGGCCCTCATGTCATCTTTTACTGCCTTCAATTGGGACTTACACAATTGGCTCCCCTGGCTCCCATGCCTTAAGAACTTAGACTGAATTACATCATAGCCTTTCCTGGGTCTTCAGCTTGCAGATGGCACATACTGGGATTTCATAACCCCCATAATTGTGTGAGCCAATTCCTCACTGTGTGTGTGTGTGTTCTATTTGTTCTGTTTCTCTGGAGAACTGTAATATACCAAGTATTTCTGATTTCTTCCTCCCATCCCTTCTGTCATTGCTGTCATTATTTTACTTATATGTAAGCAATAATCATTGAATACACTGTTGCTATTATTATTCTGAACAAACTATTATCTGTTAGGTTCACTAAGAATAAGAAAAATAAAAGTTTTTGTTTACGTTCACTTATATTTTTCTCTAGTACTCTTCCTTTTTTTATGTAGATCTGTCTGACCTGTATCATTTTCCTTCTCTCTGAAGAATTTCTTTTAACATTTCTTGCAAAGCAGGTCTACTAACAACATATTCCCTCAATTTTTATTTTTCTGAGAAAGTATTTCTTCACTTTTGAACAATAATTTTATAGGACATAGAATTCTATTTTGCTAGTTTTTTCCTCTTAAGATTTGAAATATTTCACTCCACTTTCTTCTTGCTTGCATGGTTTCTGAAGAAAATTTTTATGTAATTCTTATCTGTGTTCCTTTCTATAGGTAAAGTGTTTTATCTGCTTGACTCTTTCAAGATTTTTTATTTTCTAAAAAAATTGAGATATAATTGACATATAGCAATATTTTTTCTGTAAATTTGATATTCTGTAGTTCATATGTAATATACCCAGGTGTGATGTTTGTTTGTTTGTTTATTCTTTGGAGCATTTATCTTGGCCCATGTTCTTTGAGCTTCCTGGAGCTATCATTGGGTGTCACACATTAATTTGAGGAGATACTCAGTCATCATTGTTTCAAATATTGCTCTTGTTCTTTTCTGTCTTTGTTGTCCTTCTGTTATTCCCATTATACGTATGTTACATATTTTGTAGTTGTCCCCCAGTTTTTGGATGTTCTGTTCTGTTTTTTCTTTTAAACCTTTTTGTCTTTGCTTTTCAGTTTCTATTGACATATCCTCAAATTCAGAAATTCTTTCCTCAGCTATGTCTAGTCTATTAATGAGCCCATCAAAGGCATTCTTCACTTTCGTTATAGTGTTTTTGATTTCTAACATTTCTTTTTGGATACTTTCTAAAGTAAAGTAACCCTATTCTGATCTAGGAACACAAAAGAAGGTCTCCTTTTATGTTATTAAAGTATGGAGACAAAAATCAAACATCCTCGGGATTCCTGAGTGGGTCAGTCAGCTAAGCATCTGCCTTGGGCTCAGGTCATGATCCCTGAGTCCTGAGATTGAGTCCGGCATCGGGCTCCTTGCTTGGCAGGGAGCCTGCTTCTCCCTCTGCCTGAGGCTCCCCCTGTTTGTGCTTTCTCTCTCTTTCTTTCACAAATAAATAAATAAAATCTTAAAAAAAAAATCAAACAGGCTCAACAAAAATTGCCACATCCCTTGGGAAATGCTGATGGAAACCAAATCAGACTCAGATTCCTCTAGAACAAATAAAACTAATGTTTTGTTTTTCCATTTTATCCTTGATATGTTAATCACGAAAAGGAAAAGCATTGGTGGCATTTTTCAAATAAAATGATAGCTGGAGTCAATGTGTAATACTTGATACTTTCTTAGAATTTCTCTCTCTCTGCTTATGTAACCCATCTGTTCTTGCATATTGTTTATTTTTTCCATTATAGCTCTTAGCATATTCATCATAGTTGTTTTAAATTCATAGTCTGATATTCCAACATTCCTGCCATATCTGAATCTGGTTCTGATGCTTGTTCATATTCTTCAAACTGTATTTTTTGCCTTTTATTATGCCTTGTAATTTTGGTTCAAAGCTAGACAAAATATACTGGTTAAAAGGAACTCCTGTAGATAGGCCTTTAGTGGTGTGGTGGTAAGGTATGGGGAAAGGGAAGTGTTCTAAATCCTATGATGAGGTCTCAGTCATTTAGTGAGCCCGCATCCCTGCTCTGTCAACTTCACAAGTGCTTCTCAGCTTTCCCCTGTGTCTTAGGTGGGACAGGATGGCTAGAGGGACTGGAGTTGGAGTTGAGTAGGAGAAGGCTGTAGTCTCTTCCCCCAAGTACATTAGGCTGTGATAAAACCCCAGTAGTTTAGGGTCTGGTAAAATAATTTCTCCTGAGGGCACATCTTGTTAAGAAGAACAGAATGCTCTGGCAATTTCAAAATGGTTACTTTTATCCTTGCTCTGCCAGAAACACAAGAAGGTTTTCTTCTAATCTTCACTGTGAGAACTTGGTAAAGGTCCTAAAGCTAAAGCTTACAAAAGTTTGGGGTATCCTAAAATTTTAACTCTTGGATTTGTCCACGCAGTGTCTTCAGTAAGTCAATTACAGTTCAGGTTTTTCTACCCTGGCACTGGTTCCTATGGAGGTTTCTGCTTGTGGATTTCTGCTGGGATTCTCTGTACTTGTTTCTCTAAATTTGGGACTAGCACTTTGCCCCGTGACCTCACTTCTTTGGTAGACGTAAGAAAAGTTACTGATTTTCAGCTTTTCACTTGTAGTTGGAATGGACTGCCTATTTCCAAGCTCCTTACATGCCTGACTGGAAACTGGATGTCTGTTCCGTGTCCATTGTTTTAATATTGAAAAATTTGAAGCATCCTAAATATCTGTCATTAGGAGAAGGAATAATTAAATTGTGGTATACTAATATAATGGAATACTATAATGCAGCTAAATGAATGTATTGATTTATATGACTTAAAGTGGCAGTATCACAAAAATAGAGTAAAATGAAGAAGATGCTGAATAATATGTAGAAAATAATCCTACGTATTGTTTATGGACATGTATGTATGTATTAAAAGTAAAATAATGTAATAGGTACATATCATCAAGATAGTGGTTCCTTCTGGAGATGTAAGGGGTATTTGAATCAGTGAGGGATAAAACAGAGACTTCATTGTGTGTAATATTTTATTTCCAAAAGAACAAAAGACTTAAAGCAAATACAGCAAAGTCTTAACATATATTAAGTATATGTACCTTTAGGAAAGCTAATTAACCTCCAAGTGCTTTCATTTTCTTTTCTTTGACATAGAGACAGTTGTAATACTTATCTGGTAGTTGTTTGAGGGTTAAATTAGATAATCTATATTTCTATTACATTAAAAGTTTTTATAATAAAAATGTAAAGAAAAGTTAATATGAAAAGAGAAATATTTTAAGAATTTGAATGAACTTAAAACTGACAGTATGTGGATTATGATTGTAACAAGTTCTACCATATTCAGCTCAATTAGAACAAATATATCTGCTAGCAGTCCTTATTCTAGCTGCCATTTTATTTGGAAAATGCCACCAATGCTTCTCCTTTCAGTGATTAACCGATCAAGGATAAAATGGAAAAACAAAACATTAGTTTTATTTGTTCTAGAGGAGTCAGAGTCTGATTTGGTTTCCATCAGCATTTCCCAGGGAATGTGACTGTTTGATTTTTGTTGAGCCTGTTTGATATTTGTCTCCATACTTTAATAACTCACAAGGAGACCTCCTTTTTTGTCCCTAGAAATACAATTTTTTTTTCAAGCTCCTAGTGGAATTTAGTACTGTTTCTATTCATTAACAAAATACCAGGACACTGCAGAGGAGCCTTCAATGGGGACAGTAGAGAGAACCAGAGTGCTCTTTGAATGCTGCTTGTATGTCTTCTCTTCTGATTCTTTGTCTTCTAGTGTGGGTGGTGCCAGTGATCTGATTGACACTTTACTCCATGTTTTCTAAATTACTAGAGTCTTTATGGCATATTGGAATGCTGTTACCTTGCTTAATATTGCTTTGGAAAGTACAGTGCTTTTGAATGACTTGGAAAATACCTTCTGTTTAGGAAAATACTCATTTTGTGCTCTAGTTGCCAGTAGGCTGAGATTATTAAAAAAGATAAAGAAGATAAAGTCCTCTGGGCATCTTCTTTCTAGCTTTAAATGAAAAGAAATCTACATAGCCATATGAACTAGGAAAGCCACTGTTTGAAGCCTGAAAATTCTTTTGTGAAATAGCATGTTTTTGAGACACGTGCTTTGTGGCTAAAAGGTTTCTGTAACTACATAACGTAAAAGTAGGTCTTTTTGACCCAAACCGAGGGAAGAAACCATTGAAGCGTGAGTTCCTTTGTGAACTCAAGGCCCGTAGCAAAATAAGAATAAGGATATTTTAGCAATTCTGGTGGAGGCTTTAGGATGGATCAGAACAGGACCTTATCTAAGTCAGATATTGTCTATGACTAAGTGAAAAAGCCTGGGGAGTCCCAGGTTTACTTTGAAGAACACATAGACAGGCACGTATACTTCCATGGCGTATACGTGCAAATATGCACACAAATATGTACCCCACCTCCTTTATCTGGCATTGCTGAGGAATGAGGTTTTCTCTATACGGATGAAACTTACTCAACGAAATAGAATAGTTTAATATTTAATATGAATCTGCCTTCTTTAATAAGTATACCAGACACATTTTAATGTTTTCTTGATCATTCATCCATCACTATTAATAATTAAATATGATGTTTTTATTTCTCTGTAATGCTTAGCTTTTATTCCTTCCCCCATCTCTGTTACTAAAGCAGTATTCATTACAGAAAATCAGAAATACAAAGAGCAAAACACCATTTATTACACTTATCCAGAGATAGTCAATGCTAACTCTGTATTTTCAAATGCACAGTCGTATGTACATCCAGTCTTAAACAAATAGAAACAATTGGTAATATCTTTTGTGATCTGCCTTTTCTCGTAGTGATTTATTGTGAGTACTTCTTTTTGTATCAGTAGACCCATACCGTTTTAAAGGATTAAATCATGTTCCATGGTATGGACATTTATTTCAACAATGCCTTACTCTTAGATTATGTTCAACATTCTTATATCACAAACAACTGTGTTTAGTGTGCATGTGTATGTTGGTATGTATATGTGTATAAACATGTACCTTTATATGCATCCTTGATTATTTCCTTATAATAAATTATTAGATATGGGATTTACATCTGAAGAAACATACCTATTTTTGAAGATTCTGAAGTGTTTGGTCAGTCGGGGATAATATTTATTCATGTATCTTGGTGTGGCTATACAGATGGTCTAGGGCTAGTGTCCACCCTGATTGTTCAGTGTCTGTGCTGCACTGGTGATTAAATATCTTGAAATGTTTATTTCTGCAAACCATCCATAGGAAAGTAATATGAATGTGTATTCCCATTTAGATTTACATTTTGGAGAGAAGTGAAAGGATCTCCTTTAAGGTTTTGTTTTTATTCTCATGTAAAAATAAACACTTGAAATTCAGAAAATATTGAAGCATAGAAATTTTGGGGCTAAAAACCAGATTTTTTTTTCATGAATTAAAATAGATAGTACTTAAAAGATTTAAGCAGGCACTTCACTAAAGTTATATGAATTACAACTAAAGACATGTGAAGGTGTTACACAGCATTAGTCATTTAGGAAATATGAATTAAATCCAAAATGAGAGAGTTCTACATACCTATTATAATGGATAAAAAAAATAATAAAAAAAACAAGTTTCAAGTGTTGATAAGAATGCAGAACAACTACTGTCACATATTGCTGGTAGGAATGCAAAAATGGTACAGTCACTTAGAAAACTGACCGTTCTTTTAACATTAAACACACACTTACCAGATGACCCATCAATTTTACTTCTAAGTACTCAGGACAATGAAAAACTTCTGTCTACCCAAAAACATACACAAATACTTACAGTGTCTTTATCCATAATTTCCAAATACTTGAAACAACTCAAATATCCTCCACTGAGGAATGCATAAAAATGTGTGATACATCTATGCAGTGAAATAGCACTCAGAAATTAAAAAAATGAATATGAATATTGATGTATATAGGAATATGAATTAATCTGAAATTGCTTCAGACTCAATAGGCTACATAAAATATGATTCTACCTCTTTCACAGAAAAAGGAAAAATTATAGGGATAGAAAACAATTCAGTGGTTGCCAGGGGCTGCTGGGACTGGGGTGAGAGATTTATTTTATTATTTTAAAGATTTTACTTATTTATTTGAGAGAGAGAGAGAGAACATGTGTGTGTGCAAGCAGGTGGAGTGGCAGGCAGAGGGAGAAGGAGGGGGAGTAGCAGGCTCCCTGCTGAGCAGACAGCCTGTTCTGGGGCTCCATCCCAGGACTCTGGAATCACAATCTGAGCTGAAGGCAGATGCTTAACTGACTGAGCTATCCAGGCATCCTTCTGACCCTCCCACCCCCCTGCCAGAGAGACTTTAAAGTTGTATCATGAGGGAATTTTAGGGTGAGGGAACTGATAAATAGTGGTGTAGCTATATGACTGTATGCATTTATCAGTACACATGGAAATGGCCAACAAAAAGAATTAATTTAACTGTAGGGAAATTTAAAAATTGCATACAAACTTGTATTTAAATTTTAAATAAAAAATTTTAAATTCTATTTTTATAGGAAAAAGAAAATACCATGCTGAAGCATCTGTAGTGGCCATAAGAATGGGTATTGCATACTTCCAACAAATGGGAGAGTGATTATCCAAAGGGCCCAACTGCTGTGCTTAAAATCCTTTGCTGCAATTTGCCAATGACTGAGCATGGCATAACAGGGATAACAAGGCAAGTCCATTCTGAGGGTCATGGGATTCCCAGGTGGCCTTTTTGAACCTCCTATAGACTATACTGTAGAGTAGGACACTTCCACCCAACTTTCCTTTCCTCCTCTACTCAAGTCAGACTTGAATGGTAGTTATGGCTTTCCCAGGCTCATTAGCTTCCTACTCAGTTGCTCTCATGCAGGCATTTCTCCGAGTAAAATCCTTGCACATTTAATCTTGTCTTGGCAGCTTCTTCTTGTAGGACTTGAACTAACACAATTACTTTTGTACCCTATAGTTGATCACCACAGAGATAAAATGCTTAATCACATTTTAAAAATATTTTACCTAATCATTTTTTTCATAAAAATATTTACTGAAGTACAATATACATAAAGGAAAATATATAAAATGTAACTATATAGCTCTATGAATTTTCACAATTTGAAAATATTGCCCAGTTAAAGAATAAGAACATTTCCAGTCACTCAGAAGCATTTCTTCTTCCAACTTATGCTGTCAGTCAGTGACTAATTGCTTCTCAAAGTAATCAGTGGCCTGAATTTTTAACACTATAGATCTGTTTGCCTATTTATGAATTTTATGTAAGTGGCATCACTCAGCAGATAGTTTTATTTTGGTCTGACATCTTTTAATTACCATTATGTTTGTGAGAATTATTCATGATGGTTTATTTAGCAACAATTTATTCCTTTGCATTGTTATAGATGATTCCACTAAATGAGTATACCACAATTTATTTATCAGTTCTACTATCGATGGACATCAGTTTTTGTTTTTGTTTTTACTTTAGTGCTCTTACAAATAATGCTGTAATGAACATACTTGAACATGTCTTCTGGTATGTGTGTGTGTGTATATATATATATATATATATATATATATATATATAGCCAGTATATCACAAAGAGTAGAATTGCAAAATCATAAGTTATGTATATGGGCAGAGTAAGAAGACATTACCAAACAATTTTTCAAAGTGGTTACCTTCCCAGTAGTCAAGTAAATGCATTCCGTTTCCTCTCCATCCTCATCATTATTAATATAAAATTGATAAGGATGTAATAGTAAAGGAAAATTACAGGCCAATTTCTCTCATAGATGAAAAAGCAACAAATTTTAAATATGTTTTAGCAAACAAAATTAAGAATCTAAAAAAGATAATATATTACAATTTAATTTGGTTTATTTCAAGAATGTAAGAATGTGAGTTTAGCGTTTGAAATATCGATTGATGTAATTCTCCATAATAACAGAATAAAAGAAAAAAACTGTAGTTATCCAAATAGAAGGAAAAATGCACTCAATAAAATTTAACACCTGAGCATGGTAAAAACCAAAACTAAAGCCAAAAACCAAACTGACAGCAAACTGAAGAGAAAGGAGCTTTCTTAATTTAATAAAGAATGTCAATAAAAAGCCCATGACAAACGTTATTTGTAATGATAAAATATTGAAGGCTTTGCCCTAACATAAGGAAAGAGACAAGGAGATGTTCTTTATCATCACTTCTATTTAAATTTTTTTATGTGAGGGTCCTAGCGAGGGCAATAAGACAAGAAAAAATGATGTAAGTATTGGGAAAGAAGAAACAAAACAATCATTATGTACAGATGACATGATTAGATTCAAATGAAACCCAAAGACTACAGGTAAATTTTAGAATTAATAAGTGAATTTGATAAGGGAAAAAACTGTACTCTGAGATGGCGGGCCAAATCAAGGGACTTCCAGTCCTTGTTTCAAAGCCCTCCTGGGTTCTTCTTTCCTTACCCCTTTTCCTGCATGTGCCAGAAGTATCAACTATCCAGAAGTAGAAGGGTATAAATTACCCTCCCTGCTTGTGCTCGGGGCTCAGACCTTTGGAGAATGGTCTCATCTGAGCCCACCGGTGTTACATAAACCTCTGATTCTCCAAAGTCTCTGAGTGCCGCTTGGTTCTTCCGCCAGGATCCAGTCCAGGTTCTGTAACAAATTTACCTAGGTTGTTGGATACAAAGTCGGTATATACAAATAAATTTTGTTTCTACATACCAGCAACAGAACTGTTGGAAAATTAAATTTTAAGAAGATACAGTTTAAAACGGTATCAGAAAAGGCTACAGTGGTGCTTATATAAAATGACCATAGACTGCTATGCTTTTGGTGTCCTCTAATCAGACTCTTGATGGTTTTCCTATCTGTTACCTCAGTGGGCTGTTGGATGCCATTTGGTTGCTATCAGTATGTATGCCTCCAACTGCAACTTTTCCAGGTAATTTTTTTTGCCTCAGATGTGCTAGAATTGGGAAATCAATAAAAACATGAAGTGGGTAAAGATTATCTTAATAAAACTGAAAGGATTTTAGCTTCTAGCCTTTCAGTTTGGCCACCCATTAGTAACTCACAGCCCCTAATACTTATATCTAGGGTCTAGTTTTGCTCAAAGTGATTGACATTGCCAGAAGTAAAAAATCCAGGGAAGAGGGGTAGTATTCTGTATCTACATCTCTTTAGATAATAGAAGAGACTGATAAACTCTCCCAGTTCCTTACTTGGATAGGACATTCTTTTTTTTTTTTTTTTTAAGTAGGCTCCAGGCTGGGTGGGGCTTGAACTCACAATCCTGAGATTAAGCTGTGAGCTGAGATCAAGAGTCGGAGGTTAACCAATCTAGCCAACCAGGTGTCCCTTGAATAAGACATTTGTTAAAGTTTTCCATGAGATTTCATCTTGAAGAAAGATGAAATTTCATCTTGATAAAGAAAAAAAAGTTAGTAAAACTAACTAAAGAAACTAAAAGCTTCTGTTCAGAAATATTATTTTATTTTTTGGTACAGAAATTTTAAGCAAAATATTATGATTATTTCCCTTAGAACAAGAATTTGGTATAAATGTTATCACTAAGTTTGATGTTAGATATTGTTGGGGAGGAAGAAATTTCATTCACCTTTAAGATCCTTCTGGCTGGACTAAGAGTCAAATTAACACAAGACAGATTAAGAGGGGAAAATAAAATTTAGTTTTGTATGTATGGGGAATCCACACAGACGTTAAATTCCAAAGATGGGCAGCAAGAGGCTTATATGACATCTTTCGCTAAGGAGAGAGATAAGGGTCTAGGGTTACAAAGAGGAGGAAGACTGTTAGCAGGAAGGTGAGAGATGATGTTTGGAAAACAAAAGTTGCCCTCCTATGCAAATAAGTTTCTTAGGTAAAGAAGAATCTTTCTTAATAGCTCTCTTCCTGGCACTATCTCTTTTTTCCAATGTAAATTTAGGTAGTTGAGGAGGAGGTATAAAGTGTTTTTCCTGAATCTTCTGTGTGTGGATTCCTTCTAACTCAAAATAATTTTCATGCCAAAGTGGCCCATCTTGGGCTTGCCCTTGGTCCCTATAATACCAACTCTGATATAATTTAAAATTCCCAATGACTCTTACATAATGTTGCACTGGCTTTATGAAGACTTTGTTTCTTTCTTTCCTTTTTTTTTTTAAAGATTTTATTTATTTATTTATTTATTTATTTATTTATTTATTTATTTAAGATTTTATTTATTTATTTGTCAGAGAGAGAGAGAACAAGCAGGAGGGGAGCAGCAGGCAGAGGCAGAAGCAGGCTCCCTGCTGAGCAAGGAGCCTGATGTGGGGCTTGATCCCAGGACCCAGGGATCATGACCTGAGCCAAAAGTAGTCACTTAACTGACTGAACCACCCAGGCACCCTCTTTCTTTCTTTTTTAAAAAATAATTTATTTATTTATTTCAGAGAGAGAGAAAGTGGGAGAGTGAGAGAACGAGTGGGGTGAAGGGCAGAGGTAGAAGCAGACTCCCCTGCTGAGCAGGGAGCCCAACATGGGGCTGATCCCAGGAAACTAGGATCATGACCTGAGCTGAAGGCAGATGCTTAACCGACTGAGCCACCCAGGTGCCCAAGAAGACTTTGTTTCTAATATTAGTTGAATTTGGTTCAACTTAGTGAGTAAGATTATAGCCAAATAAGTACTATTAACCAGTTAAGCCAGTAATCATCAGAACCCAATGAGCACCGAATCTCTGTATCTAATGTAACAGATGGAACAAAAGAGACTAGTGAAGAGTTAGCCTTTTCTGGCTGACAGGAGCTACTGGAACTACATTTTTAAATATTTCAGCTCTAGCCATAGTCTATGGGTGCTGTGGTGGCATTATAATAGTCTCTTTTCTTTTGTAATTTGTTACATTTCATTTAAGAAATGCTAGTGGTAGCTCCCTAAATTGATTTCACTGCTCACTAATGTGTCATGAACTTTGGTTTGAAAACTGCAAGTGTAGGTGATACCAAGGATCAGTCTTACTGATGCTCCTTGCCCTGGAGCCTTGGTATTGGCCGTCAGTCCAGTCATGGTCTACTAGTTAATTAATACCTCAAATCCATCAGCTGTTCAGCCTGATAAAAGTCTCAGACTGTGAGAATATTTTGATCCTAGACCACAGATGGGGAAATGAGATGATTGTATAATTCCTACAACATCTTTCTTTGTTCACAAAGCTCTATTTATTAGTCTACTTTCTACTTATAAAGTGATTAATATAAAAAGTCATCAATTTGACTGAAACATGGGTACGCTAGGGGAGGTTTTAATAAAATAGCCCAGAAATAAAAATAAGACCTGAAACCTGATCCAGAATTTCTGCATTTGTAGAGTGGGACTGAAAATCTTTACCCCACAACATTATTATGAAGGTAAATAACATGGTGAATATATGTAAAACATCTGCATAGAGCCTAGCATCAGTGAATGGTTGTTTGTATCCCTGTATTGATGCATCTTTGTAACATGATTTTTCATTCCTTCCATATGGAAATGAAGTTTATCTTTCTGATCCATTCACCCACGCAACTCCCACTTGAGTCTGGGATGACTAATAAAATGTGATTGAAGTAATATTGTGGTGCTTCTATGCTGAGGCATTGAGGGGTCTCAAGTTTTTGTTTTTATCCTTTTGAAATTCTTTGGCTTCCATGTGAAGGTTTCTCGAGAATGAGAGACCAGGTAGAAAGAGAGGCCCACTCAACAGCCAACATCGTGGGAGGGAGGCTGATTAGTCTGCTCAGCCCAGTTGCTATAGACTGGATGTTTGTGTTTCTCCAAAATTCATATGTTAAATCCCAGTGCTCAATATGATGGTATTTGGAGGTGGGGCTTTTGGGAGGTGACTAGGTCATGAGGGTGGAACCTTTATGAATGAGATTGGGTACCCTTAGAAAAGAGGCCCCAGAGAAATCCCTTATCCCTTCTGCCATGTGAAGACACAGTGAGAAGATAACCCATTTATGAATTAAGAAACGGGCTCTCACCAGATACTATATTTGGTCAGAATAATTTCATGTGAGACCAGCAGAAAAACCACCCAGCTGAACCCAGTACAAATTGTTGATCCATAGAATTGTAAACAAGTAAAGTGAGTGTGATTTTATTTTATTTTATTTTATTTTATTATTTATTTATTTATTATTATTATTTTTTAAAATGGGTGTGGTTTTAAGCTCCTGGTTTGGAGTAGTTTATTATACAGGGATAGATGAGCGATAAATCTGGCATATTATGTGTCCAATAAATGAGTGTAAATCCTTGCCTGTTAAAGGATAGGTAAATTTAATCTTAAAGTACAGTTTCAAAGGGAATCCTTCTTGATTACTGGGATTTATTTCTTAGGTGGACGTCTTAGAATTTTATTTGGCTTATTATTATTCTTACACTGTTTATCTCATTTTTAGATATATATATATCTAATACATATATATCTATATGTATTATAGATATACATATATGAAAATTTTAGATATATGTAAAATTTTAAATATATATATTTAGATATATATGTATTATGTATATGTATATATATCTATGTATGTGTATATGTATGTGTATATATATATATAATCTATCTAAAATTATTTAAGACAAAATTGAGTGTGTTGAAAGTTTGTAAACCAGGAGAATTCTTAGCAATTGCTTAGTTGGGGTCATTTACATAAGGATGAAAAGGTTGGGTAAGTGGGACACAAATTTCATAGTCTTTGGAGATAGGTCTGTATTTTATAGTGGGAAAGATTGGGAAGTTGAGCATTTTTTATCCCTCCTATGAGAAAACAATGAGGCATAATTTTCTTCTTTGAGCCTAATGGGGGATTATGACTCTAAATTTTGTAAGTGCAGATTATTTTTTCATAATGTTTGTGGAGGAAATAACTAGCAATAGCTAACACTTCTGAGCATTTAATGTGTCAGGTGTGTTCTAAGCATTTTGTAATTAATTCTCAATTTCCATCTCTGAATAAAGGGATAATAATAGTCAGTATGGGTGAGGAAAGTGAGGAACAGTGACTTGGTTTGGATTCTCTAGAAATAGAACCGAAGATGGGGTCCTTATGCAAGTGATATATTGCAGGAGTACTCTCAGAAGAAAGGGGTGAAGGAATCAGAATAGGAGAAGAAAAGCTGGCATGAATATGCTCTCAGCTGAAGTCTAACTTCAACCTAATCCTATGGGGAGTTCTGCAGTATTAATTACACTGAAGGTTTGATACTATCTTGAGGAAAGGAGTTTAGCTTTTTGTATCCCTCTACTGGGCAGTTATCTCAGTACTGTGGGGTGGCCCCATCTGTAGTTTCTGGGGTGCTCAGTGTCCTTGTTGGAGAGGAAGCTCCTATTGCCTAAGGGAAATTCTTGAGAGTAAGAGGCAGATTTGAGTCAGTAATAAAAATTACAACAGTTAAGGGATGGAAGTACTAATGGAGTACAGAGATCTGAGAGGGGCATCAACAGTGTCTGAATCAATCCTTCCTTGCACTGATGAAATCCACTTGCTTCTCATATTAACCTCACTCTCTCTAAGTGTAACTTCTCCAGGATTCTGGTTGAACCTTATGTCTGGAAAAACCTACAAGAGGAAGGTTGGTAGGACAAACTGCACCCCCTCTTATAGCAGTTGATCCTGAGATCCATAACTGATACTCATTATCTTTTGCTTTTACCTTTCATTCTATTTTCCTTCCCCCCTGGCTAGCATTTCTTCAGTTCTAGATGGCCTGCCTACTGTAGTGAATCAAGACCCTGAATTATGGAAAGTCTGAGCTCCTGATTGCCTTGTCTTTATCAAACTAACATTCTTTAGTTTACCCATTTAGGGTTGAAGCTGGGCATATGAATCCGAAAAGATGTCCTGTGGATCATGTCTAAGTATCAATCCATAATTCTACCTGCCCCCGCTAGGTAGCAATAGTTCTTTATCCCAGGATGACCAGGGTTAATTATTCCTGCCAGTATATCCAGTATATTAACTTTTCTGTTTGCTGGTCTATTGGCATAAAGAACACAAAGTGACCAGGCAGCAACTATAGTTCAGTGGAGCTCTTAATGTATCACCTGGTAGAAGTGAGGACCCAGTGAAATCCTGACAGGATCTCTAGACCCACAGTATCTAAAGATTTAGGGATAGGAAGCACAAATTCATCAAGTGGGTTGCTGGAGTGATTGTGAGTAGGACAGCTACTTCTACCCCTTTGTTCCCATATATTTTACCTTTTGGAGACATAGTACAGAAGAAAAGCTCTTGGTTTGATGAGTATACTGTGTCCTGATGGTTAGTGCTCTGTCCTCACGGTGTGTCATCTCTAAACTGGCCTTATGCTAGATCTTGAAGAAGTAATATTCTATCAGGCCAGCACCTCTGGATGGTAGTAGCGTGTGTTAGACTAGTAGATATTATTATTAACGCATCATCATTATTCCTCCTTTCCCATAAAATGGGTTCCTTGGCACAATGTCATGAGAGATCTCAGCTTATAATTGGAATAGTTGTCAATCCTGGTCAGATAAGTCATTGTCCTTTCCAGGAAGGAAGGGATCTGATGTATCATTTTCACATTAATAGACTGGTGGTTATCTATGAGGGATGGCTCTGTATTGGAAGCTCAGGATTTGTCTCTGTTGCTGACATATTGGACAGTCTACAGTGATAATAGTGAGATCAACCTTGATTAGATGGAGCCTGTGCTGTGCAGTCATGAATGCATAGCCTCCATTCTTGCTACTATGGGGTTTCTGTTCATGCAACCCTTGCTTCAGCACTGGGGTGGACAACTGCAGAAGCTAGTTGACATCCTAGTGGCAGAATCATCCTGTCCACTTCATTTTTTAGCACTTATTCAGTGGTAGATGCTCTTTGGTGAGCATTAATATGTGGCACAAAGATCTTTGTGACAATTCCCATAAGTCCTTCTACATGCCTCTTCCCTGGACATTCTTGTCCATGGATCACCAATCTTGCTATTTCCAGGCCTCTGACTAACTAGTTAAGCCACTTGTCTCTCAGAGAGTATATATATTCTTACCTTGGTCCCTTCTCTGTCCACACAAAATGAATGGCCAGGTACTCTGCCCAAAGCTCTGCCCATTGGGGGAATTTCCTCTCACTCCTCCCTTTCAGGATCAACCTGAGTGGCATTATAAACCAGCAGTTGGGTATTATCAGCTTGCATTGGCATACTGAGCTGCCCATCTGTGAACCAAGTTCAGTTTTTGTTCTTCATCAGCTGGTCATGGGGAACCCTTCCATCCCCTATTAGGTCCCAGTATGAGCAGAGGGAAAGGCGTTGGTGCAACAGTGGTGAATGACATAGGAATTTGGGCCAGAAGGTCGTGCAGCTTTCTTGTGTCCTCTGAACCTGCCAGTTATATCACTTTAATTTTATAAGTATTTTCAGGATTGGTTCTCTGGAAGCTGAGCCTAGGAAAAAGTTTGAGGTGCAAGATGTTTTTCAAGAATCAACATTTGTGGGATGCCTAGGTGGCTCAGTTGGTTAAGCAGCTGCCTTCAGCTCAAGCCATGATCCCGGGGTCCTGGGATTGAGTCTCTTGCTCAGCAGGGATCCTGCTTCTCCCTCTGCCTGCCACTCCCCCTGTTTGTGCTCTCTCTTTCTCTTTCACAAATAAATAAAATCTTAAAAAAAAAAATCAACATTTATGACAGGAAATAGAAAGAAGCAAGGTTAGGCAGAGAAGGAAGTCAAACTTCCATGTAGGTCCACCAAAGCCTCAGCTAACCTGGCTGGGAGCTCTGCAGCAAATGGTGTCCATTGGAGTGTCTTGCAACAGGTTGCAAAGCCAAGCCTTTGCACCCTTATCTCACTCAGTCACCAAGCCTGGGTGCTAGAAACAAGGTGACCTTGAGTTAAGTGTCTCATTGTAGCTGAAGCAGACCTGGAAGGAACAGATAACTGGAAGTTCTCTGCACATTCTACTGTTGCCTGGCAAGTCATTTTTTGAGGGTATTCTCTATCTATTTCGGCCAGCCCAACCTTATGACACAATGAGATGAGTCTCACAGTGTCATCTGCAGTTACAATGGCATGTTGAAGATCAGATGCTCAAATTCCACCTGAGCCCAGGAACACGTCAGAAACTGTTTTTAAATGGTACATAATTCTATGCTACAAATGGCGTGCTTTTACTCTCAAAGCCTAAGGGTGCATGCTGTGATTCCCTTTTGGAGCTTGCGAGAAATTCTACTTGGTGTCTTTCTCTCCCAAAGTTACCTCTACTGCCAGGGATTTGCTGGTTTCTATGGCTTAAGATATGCTTATACCACAGTTTAGACCTTCTGTAAAGCCTTTAATTAATTAATTAATTAATTCATGCCCTGGGACCAAATCAAATCTAGCTGTCTTCTTTATCACCCAATAAATGTTTTGGTGTTATATTCCAAATGTAGAATATACTGCAGTAAATCTCAAGGTGGTTTACTAAGTATTGTGCTTCTTTCTTAGTGGTAAGATATGTGAGGTGGGTAACTTGCTCTTTAATTTGAAGAAGATAGTTGAGCATGACCCAAATCACTGGAATCTTAAAAATTTTACTGGTGAGGAAGGCCCTTGAATTTTTGTAGTGTTTATTTCTCATTCTCTGGAGCACATGAGTCTTATTATGGCACCCAGAATACTTGTCACTTCTTGCTAATCAGGTCTGATTCATATGATATTATCAGTATAGTGAATTAATGGGATGCTCTGTAGAATGTCCAATGGTCCATGTGCCTTTGTTATAACAGGTAACAGGAGAATTATAGCTGGGGGTTTAGACTCTGAATTAACATTGTTGTTTGTGTCATGTGAATGCAAACCATGAGACAGACTGGGCCAGGACTCCATTTACTACCTCATCTCCATAATGAAACTTTGTATCACCAGATAATCAGTGTCAACTCAGACCCTGTGTATAATAGCCCCCCAAAGATCTGGTATTCTCTTTTTCCATTGTATCATTAACTGAGTGTATTGCTATAGTCCCTTGGGGAAAGGTTTGGGGAATTACTATTATATACACTTTCCATGGTATTTTATAATCCTTCCTAATATAGATCTAGCATCTTCTTCAGTGAGTGAGTTCTGGGTATGAGAATTGGCTCAGGTCTAGAAATTGGGCAAGGAATCATGATTTTGGGAGGGCTGACTTAAGCCTTCTGCTCATTCATTTATCATCTCCTGTGGCTTTTTAAATTAAGGATTTAGTGGCTGTTCATTTATCTTTCCTCTAGGAACTCTATTTTTTATTTGCTATCTCCATTGATTCCTGTGAGTCAGACCATTCTGTCCTTGCTGCCCATTATGGTAATTATGCCTTTCTTGTGTCTAAGGGTTAAGTGCCACCACTTACCTTTGCTATTCTGGGATCTTGTCATCCCTATGCAGCAGTGAATGCAGTTCTATAGCAGCACCTCCTATTATCAGCTCTAGCTTTCAGAGGATGATCAATCCCCAAGAAGCTTCCTATATACAAATCTCTAATTTAGAGTCTGTTTTCTGAAGACCCGGCCTGCACTGGGTTAAGCCAAATTAACTAAAATTTCTTTACTGCAGGGTATTGAAATATCTTTTATGTGAAAGTAGAATAGGAATTTCTATGAAAAGAATATAAAATTTTGAGTAGAAACCCTACTTAACTATTTTGTCAGGTAACACTTAACCAAAACTCCCAAACTGGCATTCAGTTGAACCCTCAATGTTGCCAATATTATAGATGAAAAAGATTGCAAAATATTATTTTAATTTTTAATTTCTTAATTATGAGCATATTTTCATATAACTCTTGTCTTTCCTTTTCTAATAACTCCTCATCATTTGCTCACTTAAAAATTGATTTGTTAGTTTTTTATTGATTTGTAGAAGCTCTGTATATATTGTGGGAAATAGCTCTTTGCCTAATATGATAGAAAATATTTTTTTTTGATTGTCATTTGACTTTTGAAATTGTTTAAGAGCTTTCTTTATTCTCTTTTTCTTTTCTTTTTTTTCTTCCCTTCATCCATTTCTACCTTCTTCCCTCCTTCTCTTACCCCTTTCTTACTTTTTTCCCTACTTTCTATTCTAGCCTAAGCCATTGCAACAATAATAGTCTTCTAACAATAATAGCCTGCCTTTCATTCCTGCCTCTGTCAGTTTGTTCTCTATACAACAGCCAGAATGATTTTTTTTTTTTTTTTAAAAGGACACATGTGAAAAGTACATTATGTCTTCCCATACATCACTGGTTTCTTGTTGCTCTGAGGATAAGATACTGAACTGGTGTACAAGGCTTCTCTAATCTGGGCTCTTGCCTACTATAGCCCCATCTCCTGCCACTTCCTTTCTTTTCCACTACTGTGCCAGGACCCTGTTTCCCTCAGATCCTTCACACAGATGGTTAGCTGCCCCTCTTTGTGCTCCTACAACTTTGCCTGAACAATTTTTTGTTCTTCAGTTCTTAGCTTAAATCTCCCTTCTCTGGGGACAGTTTTTCCACCCCTCAGATTAGGTTTAGTTAACTGTCTGTATTTCTTGGTGGAGTCTAAAATCTGTGCTGTCAGAAATTTTCTTTTTTTCTCCCTCTCCCTCCTTTTGTATTCTGAGCACTTAACCAAGGGCCTGGCACGTGGTAGATGCTCAATGAATAATTGTTAAAAACTGTTGGTTGAGTGATGGAATGATTGAAGTTTAAGAAACAGGCAGTAGAAAAATGACTTTAATGCTATACTGAATTTATACTTCTTGCTGTAGAAAATGAAAAGCCATTGAACCATTTAATAACAGAGATCAGTTTTATGTTTTATGCTTTTCTTCCCTCTCTTCTTACAGAATGTTGGATTTTCAATCAATAACTATTTCTCCAGTATTTTTTTATTTAACCAGGAACCTACACAGTTACATAGTAGGATATCTGTAATTCCATTTTTTTTTTTAAGATTTTATTTATTTGACAGAGAGAAAGACATCGCAAGTAGGCAGAGGCAGGCAGAGAGAGGGGGGGAAGCAGGCTCCCTGCCGAGCAGATTGCCCGATGCGGGGCTCGATCCCAGGACCCTGAGATCATGACCTGAGCTGAAGGCAGTGGCTTTAACCCACTGAGCCACCCAGGTGCCCTGGATATCTGTAATTCCTTAAGTGAAATAGAATGCATTCTTTCTTCATTAGTTTTGGGAATTGACTTTAAAGGTAAATCTGTTATCTCTATAAATCTGACTTCTTTTATTTTAAGCAAAAAATTTCTAAAAGAGGGATACTTGGGTGGCTCAATTGGTTGAGCATCTGACTCTTGGTTTCAGCTCAGGTCATGATCTCAGGGTGTGAGATGGAGCCCCATGTTGGGCTTAAGGTTTTTTTCCCCCTCCCTCTCCCTTCCCCTCTTCCTTTCCCCTCACTCACAGGAGCATGCTCTCTTTCTCTAAATAAATAAATAAAATCTTAAAAAAAAAAAAAAAGAAATTCCTGAAAGAGATTTACCACCTTTTACTGGTACTCCTCCAACCAAAAATAATTTCAGTGGCCTTTTTAATTTTTTTATTTTTTTAAATTTCAGGGGTCTTAGCCATATCATGATATATTTTGAAATAGGTTACTATCATTGTATTAGGGAATCACAGATTTTAATAGTAATCATATGCTTAATACTACTTTTGTGAAGGAAGGAAGACACTTCTGTGTCAGGTCTTGAAAAAAGGTCTACTTGTTGTCTTATATTTTTTTAGTCTAGAAATTGTTAGATAATGATCTAATAAACATGATAATAACAATAATAATAACAGAATAATAATAAAAACAGAAAAGATATCTCTGTGCTGCTTTGCAGATTGACTCAATAATTTCTGTTTTAATAATACTAGGACTATTTTCAATTATGTAATGCTTTTTATGTTTGAATTGCTTATCCAAAATTAATTAATCCTAATACTAAACACTGAAAGGCAGATAAGAATTATCTTCATTTTACAGATTAAGTCAAATGTACCATATTCCAAATGATTAATGCTTTGAAATCCCCAATACCAAATGGTTTATGCTTCTCTGGAAGCATGTGGAAATCCAAATTTACATAGTAATTATGTGTTCAATTGTGCTGAGGAAGCAAGTGGCAGGCCCAGATAATCTTTAAAAGAAAAAAAAATACTGATAATATACAAAATGGAGGAAAGCAGTATTTTTTAAATCCTTGTTGAATGATAATATTATTATTCATATGTAGCGATCCTTCCTCAGAAGGCCTCCAAGCTAAAGACAAAAGCAAAAAAAACAAAACCACAAGAATCTTGGTAAATGCTGTTTAATGTATAGAGCAAATCCAATGGTGGGTAAAATTTGCATCCTGACAAATGAAAAAGAAGCCACAGTCTATTTGGAGATAACAATGATGCACAGCCATTTCCTTATCACTTAGTACACAAATATTAGTATTGGGCTGCATTCTGGTTACTATTAATATACCTTCTGCATGAAGAAAACTTATGTGAGGACGATTTGCGTTAAAAAAAGAAATAATGAAATATTAAGAAGTAATTCCTTAGCCTTACATTGTGAAAGGACTCTTTACTATACCATTTCCATTTTGAAACAACATAGCACTTTTTCTCTTTTTCTCATGGCAGAGAAACAAATCATAATTGCTAAGTGAAAAAATGAGGAGAGATCTATCTATCTATCATTCCCATATCCTCAATACTGTGATCTACTGTGTCCAGAAGAAAAGCCATCCCATGCAAAAATAGAAAAGGAGGGTGTCTGGTTGCTGGTATTTTAGTTCAGTGAGAACAGTTTCTTCAACACTGCCTGGTATTATGCAGAAGTGCCAGAAATATTACTATTTAGAGATTCAGGACTTTCTATTTCTGATAATACAGCATACCAGATATCTGGAGTAACTCTTCTTATGAAGAAAATCTACAGGTACTGGGTAAAAGATTTTTTTTTAAAGATTTTATTTATTTATTTGACAGGGAGAGATCACAAGTAGGGAGAGAGAGAGAGAGGGAAGCAGGCTCCCCACTGAGCAGAGAGCCCGATGCGGGGCTTGATCCCAGGACCCTGAGATCATGACCTGAGCCGAAGGCAGAGGCTTTGACCCACTGAGCCACGCAGGTGCCCCCCTGAATAAAATTTTTAAAAATTAATGCTTCGATGACTTATTTGGAAAATAAGGAAAATTGTTGAAATGACAAGAAGGCATGAATCAGAAGGGCAAGAGATAATCAGAATCACTTTAATGAGCTGTGAAAGAGGTACGGGAGACCAATTATGGGATTTGTATAAAGTGCAAGGTTGGGTCACAAAGCTAGATGCTCCACATCTTCAGTGAATAGACAAGAAAAATACCTGCCTCCTGGAAGGTGATGTAGGCATTCTTGCCTGTCCCTCCCTTGGGTATGTGGGAAGCAGGAGAAAATGGGTCCTTAAGAAGTCTCCATGAGACTAGCCCTTACATAGATTTTTTTTTTTTTTTTTTTTTTTTTGCCAAAATCCATACTATTATGGACTAAAACTGAAAACTAAAGTGCTCTCAGGATTTGAGTGTTTCAGGACCCCAACCAAAATCAAAGACAAATCTCTGGAGGAATTACTTATAACCTCAGGCCTCAATGAAATCCTGAAGATAAAATTCCTATGCATATGAGCAGATAATAAATATAAAATATATGTAGGACCATGTACAAGAGCCAATAAAAATACCAAAGTATAAAATTGGACCAGCAAAGACTATGAATACTGGAATTTATCAGATGCCAAATGTAGTATGAATATTTAATATTTTTAAAGAACATGCAGGAAACTATCAAAAGTACCAAAAAGGACAATAGTCTACCAAAACATTTGAGGGTAGTCACTAAATAACGGAAGTAGAGTATAATAATAACCACATTTTCAAGGGAGAACTATGAAATAAGAGATTTGTTTATGTAAATTAGTTTCAACTTTTTAAGCTGTACTAGAGAACTTTGTGCAATCTCTTCTTCACACCTCAAGGGAAACATCTTAACCCTCTTTCTCTTCTGCCATTTTTTCTTTCTCTTTTTCTTTTTTCTTTCCTTAATTATTCTTTGGGCACCTGATATGTAATAGGGTTTATGTAGGTGCTGTGGATTCAGAAATAAATAAGACACGGTGGTTTCTGTTCAAAGACCACCTATTCTCTGGCAGCTCTGAAAGAAGGAAAATGCTGATAAGAAAAAGAAGGGATAATTTTGATATTTTGGAATATGAATGGAGCTTCACAAAGGGTAATTATGAGAAACCGGAGTAGGAGGACCCAACACACTGAGCTATTAATACAGTTCTGAGTTGTGAGGGTGACATAAACAGTTTTCATTGATTTGGAAACCACATTTGACCATTTATTTATTTTTTATTAATTTTTTATTTTTTATTTTTTTGCGAAGTTATACAAATTTACTAAAACCCATTCAATTGTATATTTAACATGGGTAAAGTTTTTTAAATTAACATATAATGTATTATTTGTTACAGGGGTACATGTCTGTGAATCATCAGGCTTACACATTTCATAGCACTCACCATAGCACATATCCTCCCCAATGTCCATAACCCAGCCACCTCATCCCTATCCCCCCAACTCCCAGCAACCCTCATTTTGTTTCATGAGATTAAGAGTCTCTTATGGTTTGTCTCCCTCCCTGGTCCTATCTTGTTTCATTTTTTCCCTCCCTACTCCCCAGGAACCCCCTCCCTGCCTCTCAAATTCCTCATATCAGAGAGATCATATGATAATTGTCTTTCTCTGATTGACTTATTTCGCTTAGCATGATGCCCTCTAGATCCATCCATGTCATTGCAAATGGCAAGATTTCATTTCTTTGGATGGCTGCATAGTATTCCATTGTATATACATGCCACATCTTCTGTATCCATTCATCGGTGGATGGACATCTAGGTCCTTTCCATAGTTTGGCTATTGTGGACATTGCTGCTATAAACATTCAGGTGCACGTGCTCCTTTGCATCCCTACATTTGTATGTTTAGGGTAAATACGCAGTAGTGCAATTGATGGGTCGTAGGGTAGTTCTATTTTCAATTTTTTGAGGAACCTCCATACTATTTTCCAGAGTGGCTGCACCAGCTTGCATTCCCACCAACAGTGTAGGAGGGTTCCCCTTTCTCCGCATCCTCACCAACATCTGTCATTTCCTAACTGCTTAATTTTAGCCATTCTGACTGGTGTGAGGTGGTATCTCACTGTGGTTTTGCTTTGTATTTCCCTAATTCTGAGTGATGTGGAGCACTTTTTCATGTGTCTGTTGGCCATTTGGATATCTTCTTTGCAGAAATGTCTGTTCATGTCTTCTGCCCATTTCTTGATTGGATTATTT
>CM052899.1:115234361-115286147 GCA_028534135.1 Potos flavus
AAATAATCCAATCAAGAAATGGGCAGAAGACATGAACAGACATTTCTGCAAAGAAGATATCCAAATGGCCAACAGACACATGAAAAAGTGCTCCACATCACTCAGAATTAGGGAAATACAAAGCAAAACCACAGTGAGATACCACCTCACACCAGTCAGAATGGCTAAAATTAAGCAGTTAGGAAATGACAGATGTTGGCGAGGATGTGGAGAAAGGGGAACCCTCCTACACTGTTGGTGGGAATGCAAGCTGGTGCAGCCACTCTGGAAAATAGTATGGAGGTTCCTCAAAAAGTTGAAATTAGAGCTACCCTATGACCCAGGAATTGCACTACTGCGTATTTACCCTAAACATACAAATGTAGGGATGCAATTTATCCGATATAAGGATTGCCATCCCAGCTTTCTTTTAATGTCCCTTAGCATGGTAAGTTGTTTTCCACCCCCTGACTTTAAATCTGGAGGTTTCTTTGGGTCTAAAATGAATTTCTTGTAGACAGCATATCGATGGTTCTTGTTTTTTAATCCATTCTGATACTCTGTGTCTTATGATTGGGGCATTTAGCCCATTGACTTTCAGGGTAACTATTGACAGATAGGAATTTAGTGCCATTGTATTGCCTGTAAGGTGACTGTTACTGTATATTGTCTCTGTTCCTTTCTGGTCTGTTACTTTTAGTCTCTCTCTTTGTTTAGAGGACCCCTTTCAATAATTCCTGTAGGGCTCATTTGGTGTTTGCCAATTCTTTTAGTTTTTGTTTGTCCTGGAAGCTTTTTATTTCTCCTTCTATTTTCAATGACAGCCTAACTGGATATAGTATTCTTGGCTGCATATTTTTCTCGTTTAATGCTCTGAATACATCATGCTAGTGCTTTCTGACCTGCCAGGTCTCTGTGGATAGGTCTGCTGCCAATCTAATATTTCTGCCTTTGTATATTACAGGCTTGTTGTCCTGAGCTGCTTTCAGGATTTTCTCTTTGTCACTAAGACTTTAAGTTTTACTATTAGATGTCGGGATGTAGACCTATTTTTATTGATTTTGAGGGGGGTTCTCTGTGCCTCCTAGATTTTGATGCTTGTTTCCTTTGCTAAATTAGGGAAATTATCTACTATAATTTGCTCCAATATACCTTCTGTCCCTCTCCCTCTTCTTCTGGGATCCCAATTATTCTAATATTGTTGGGTCTTATGGAATCACTTATCTCTCGAATTCTCCCCTCTGGTCCAGTAGTTATTTGTCTCTCTTTTTCTCAGCTTCTTTATTTTCCGTCATTTGGTCTTCTATATCACTGTTCTCTCTTCTGCGTCATTTATTCTAGCAGTAAGAGCCTCCATTTTTGATTGCGCCTCATTAATAGCTTTTTGATTTCAACTCAGTTAGATTTTAGTTCTTTTATTTCTTCAGAAAGGGATTTTATTTCTCCAGAAAGGGATTTTATTTCTCCAGAAAGGGATTCTCTAATATCTTCCATGCTTTTTTCGAGCCCAGCTAGCACCTTGATAATTGTCATTTTGAACTCTAGTTCTGGCATATTACTAATGTCCGTATTGATTAGGTCCCTGGCCATTGGTACTGCCTCTTGTTTTTTTTTTTTTTGTGGTGAGTTTTTTCGTCTTGTCATTTTATCCAGATAAGATTAGATGAATGAGGGGCGCCTGGGTGGCTCAGTCATTGGGTGCCTGCTTTTGGCTCAGGTCATTGTCCCAGGGACCTGGGATCGAGCCCTATGTTGGGCTCCCTGCTCAGCGGAGAGCCTGCTTCTCCCTCTCACTCTGCCTGCCTCTCTGCCTACTTGTGCTTCCCCACCTCTCTCCCTCTCAAATAAATAAATAAAATCTTAAAAAAAAAAAAAGACTAGATGAATGAGAAAACAGAATACTAAAAGGGTAGCAATGACCCCAGAAAAATATACAGTATCCAAATCAGAAGAGACCCGAAACCAGGGGGAGAAGATGGGAGAAAAAAAGAAAAGAAAAAAATATATATATTAGACTTGTGAATAGAACAGAGCCCCACACTTTATTTTGGGTATATTTTGGTCTGTTAGAAGAAACTACCTCCCAAAATTTTAAGGAAAGAAAACTTATAAATATACAAAAATAATGGTAAATACGATGAATGGATGGAATATGATTGTAAAGACGAAAATTAAAAAAGATTCTAAAGAAGGAATTGATTAGATAAGAAGTTGGTTGAAAAAAGAAAAGAACAAAAAAAGAGGAAAGAATGTGATCAGACCGGAGACTAGAACAAAACTATGTACTAGATTTAGGGTATATTTTGATCTATTAGAAGAAATTGTATCCCAAAATTTTAAAGAAAAAAAAAAACCCTATATGTATATAAAAAATAAGGTTAAATATAATGAAGGGATAAAATATGAGTATAACAATGAAAATTAGAAAAGATTTTTAAAAAGGTATTGCTAAGATAAAATAGTTAAAAAACGTTAAAATAGGAAAGAGGAAGAATTAAAAAATAGAATAAGAAAAAAATTAAAAAAATTTAACTTTGAAAGACTAAAGGGTCATGGGGAAAAGCCATCAATTCTGTATGTTGCTTTTTCCTAACTCTGGAGTTCCGCAGTTCTCATTGATTGATGAACTTGGTCTTGGCTAGATGTTCTTTCTGATCTCCCGAGGGCGGGGTCTGTTGCAGTGATTTTCAAATGTCTTTGCCCTAGGCAGAATTGCACCACCCTCGCCAGGGGCCAAGGTAAGTAATCTGCTCCGGTTCGCTCTCGTAGCTTTTGTTTCCTGAACGCTTTCCATACAGCTTTGGAGGATGGGAATGAAAATGGTGGCCTCCCAATCTCTGGCTCTGGGGGAGCCAAAAGCTCGAGGCCCCACTCCTCAGTGCACTCTCAGAGAAAAGCAGTCAATCCCTCCCGTCTCCCTGATCTCCAGCTGCACTTCTAGCTCACCCGGCCTATCGCCGAGTGTTTCTATCTCTGGCGCGCGGCCCTGTTTGGAGTCTCCAACCCAGAAGATTCCTGCAGTGTGCTCCCGCGCCACTCCTCCTGAAGGAGGAAGGAAGGGGTCTCTCTAGATCTGCCCCTTGTGGGGTCCCTGCTTGAAGAGCAGTGGCAGACTGTGCCTCGGGTCATGGTTGAAGGTAAGCCCGAGCTGGGATCCCGCTGCTCGGCTCCGTCTCTGCCGTTGGCTTCCCCGTTCCGATACCTGGGAGCTCTGCCACCCTCAGACACTCCTTGGCCTTTTTGTATCCCCATGGGTCCTGAGACCACACTGTCCCTGCAAGGGCTCCAACCCCTGCTTAGTCTCTGGAGTGATGTCCCTCAGTGGAGCTGACTTCTAAAAGTTCCCATTTTGTGCTCCGCTGCTCTACCACTTGCCGGGAGGCAGCCCCTCCCCCCGTGGTCTATCTTCCCGTCACTGTGGATTCTCTTATCCGCATGTCCTACCTTCCGGAAAGTGGTTGATTTTCTGTTCCTAGAATTGCTGCTCTTCTTCTCTTCTATCTTCTTTTGAGCTTGTAGTTGTTCAGAATGTTTTGATAACTCTCTAGCTGAACTTCTGGGACCTGATGATATCTCATTCTCCTACTCCTCTGCCATCTTGCTCTTCCCTTTTTATTATTATTATTAAGATTTTATTTATTTGTCAGAGAGAGAGAGAGAGAGAGAGAGCATAATCAGGAGAGCAGCAGCCAGAGGGAAAGGCAGGACTCAATCCGAGGACCATGGGATCATAACCTAAGCCAAAAGCAGATGCTTAATCAACTGAGCCACCCAGGTGTCCCTATTATTTTTTTTTAATAAAGATTTATTTTTATTATTATTTTTTTAAAGTAATCTCTACACCCAGCCTGGGGCTCAAATTCACAACCCCAAGATCAAGAGTTGCCCACTCCACTGGTTGAGCCAGCCAGTTGCCCTCAAATATTCTACTTTTAAAATAACTTCAAAAATTATGCAAAGAGCACATATTTATTGTACAAGATTAACAGATATAAATGTACAAAAGAGAAGAAAACATTTAAAAAGAAGCTTTGATGATTCTACGGATGCTAGGAAATAATTGTTAATTTTTTAATGTAACTATACACTATTTCTAGGTGTCTATATAGAGAGTAGTTAACACAGGTTTTTTTTCCTGAGTTAGAGAAATGAGGGGGGAGTGGGTGAGCAGTGAAGAGATGGGCAGTTTATCCTACATATAACCTACCTACATGAACAATTCCACTAAGAGGTTTTAAAGAGAGAGGTTTTTTTTTTTTTTAATAAAGATTTTATTTGAAAAAGAGAGAGAGACCACTAGTAGGGAGAGGGGCAGAGAGAGAGAGGGAGAAGCAAAAGTCCTTGCTGAGCCAGGAGCCCAATGTGGGGCTCAATCCCAGGACCCTGGGATCATGATCTGAGCCAAAGGCAGCCGCTTAACCAACTGAGTCACCTGCGTGCCCCAAGAGAGGCTCTTACTACAGTCGGGGGAAAGCACTGATTCCACCTCTGGCCCCAACTTTCCATCTTTCCCTTGGGTCCAGGGCTGGAAATTTCTAACTGTTAGGAATTCATTCCTTGAGAAGAATGTGGCTGATGGTGGATTAGTATAGGGGACTCCCTCTGGACCATAGGTTAGACGCTACTGGACACTCATATATGTTGTAGGTGTTGGGAAACTACGAATTCAATTTGATTCTCTGTCATCTGAACAAGAAGGATATGCGTGGAGTTTGCTGTTGACTAGATCGTAATTCTCTTAAAGTGTGCCCCAACCCAGGCCTTGTCATCAAAAGCAGGGGTTTAATCTGTCCTGGCTAATTTCCTAAAGAACTTTTGGGAAAGATGATGAGGGATGTAGGAAGTATCCTACCACCCTTTTCTACCTGGTCTCTCTTTATAAATTAATAACAATAGCAGGAACAAATTTTCATAAGCATTTACCTTGTTCCAAGCACTATACTCATTAACTCATTTGATTCTCAGAACACTCCTTGAGGATGGCTGGGTTTGTTTTCTAGGGCTGCCTTAATAAAATACCACAGATTAAGTGTCTTAAACAACAGAAATTTATTCTGGAGACTTGAATCAGGATCAAGATGTTGGCAGGGTTGTTTTCTCCTGAGATCTGTCTCCTTGTTATGGAGAAGGCTACCTTCTCACTGTGTGCTCACATGACCTTTCTGTTGGGTGTGCATCTCTGGGATCCATTCTTCTTATAAGGACACAGGTCCTATTGGATTAGAGCCCCATACTTATGACCACATTTAACCTTATTGCTACTTTAAGGACCCTCCAAATATAGTCACTTTGGGTTTTAGCACTTCAACATATGAATTTTTTTGGGGAGGGGGTCACAGTTCAGTCCATAATAACGATGTTGTTATTATCTCCATTTTACAGAAGAGATGATTTTACAGATTTTAATTTACCAGGATCACCTAGTTAATGAAGAACTCCAAATACAACTTTGTGTGGTCCGGAGTGCATACTCTCGACCGCCATGCCGTACTGCCATGAGATGTAACTTGGATATTTTTTTCTTTGTCTAGCTTCATTCTCCACTACAACTACTATACTTTCCTCTAGGATTCTGGTATTAGATTGTCCTGCAGTTTTACTTTTCAAGGCTGTTGTGAATTTTTATTGCTCTCCTCTTGAGTGTTTTTGTAAGAACACAAAAGAAATTGAGTCAGTGACTACTAAATGGGTTTGAGCCATTTGGACTACCTAACTTCTGATTTCAAATATATTTTGTATGGGTGCAAATAACAGACTATGAAATTATATAAAATCTATAGCTCTTCTTATCAGATTAGAGTAGGTACATTCTATCCCAAATAAAATGCCTGCTTACTCCCTGTTTCCTATTGATTATAATAGTTCTTTACAGAAGAAAACGTGGTGTCAGAGATTCAGAGCATCTGTCTTCTCCTTGTAGTTATCAAAAGTGATGTTGTGTAATAATGCTGCTTTATAATTTCTCATAGCAGAACTCAATTTGACCTCAACAGAATTAAAATTCTGAAGTCATGAGGTAAAAATGGCACTGAAAGTTAAGCTGATTCTTCTATGCCTACTTTAATTTTCTCATGTCACTGACAATCATAGACTGCAGGATTGCCTCAATCACCCTATGTTAAGTATACCAGGCATTTGTCAGATTCAAATGCCTTAATGTAATATCTTAAGGTTAAAACTCTTTGCCCCAAGAACAATTTAATATAAACTGAAGCTTTTAGCCAGAGTTCTGGTGTCTTCCTTCATCTGGGATCTTCAGTTTTCATTGGCATTTCACTTTCAATTGGAGTCTTGCTGCTTTGGAGAACATGTAAAGGAAGAGTAACAATTATGCAGGTGGAGGGAGACTCATGACACAGGGATAAAATAAGGCCATGGTTCTCTTTCACCTTGTATCCCTTTTATCTAGCAATGTCTAGTACATGCATAGTAAGTACTCACTAAATGTTTATTGAGAGATTGAATGTTGCTAGTAAATGCAACTAGCCGAACTGCTGAAGAAGTCCACTGTAAGAGTCATACCATTATCCAAAAGTCTCTTTATAAGCTGGTAAGGATTTTTCCACACATTTTTTTCTAGGGAAGTTGCTGCCTCCCCCTTCTACCCAACTCCCTGCCTACTTCTACCTCCAAGTCAACTATAATTAAATAATAAGGGCTACTTAAATAAAACACAGAAGATAACATACTTGTCTTCTAGGTCATTACATTTTTGTGGATGAGCACAAGATGTACACACATGAAGCATTAGAGATTTTTAAAAAATATTTATTTATTTGAGAGAGAGAGAGAGAGAGTACAATTAGAAGGAGTTGCAGAGGGAAAGAATCTTCAAGCAGACTCCCAGCTGAGCACAGAGCCCCACACAGAGATCATGATCTGAGCCAAAACCAATAGTTGGATGCTTAACCGATTGAGCCACAATGGCACCCCAAGCATTAGATATTTTAAAGTAAAAACCATCACAGAAAATTTTGACTTTTTCAATGCAAAGAATTTCTATTGCTCATGATGGATTTTTTTTTTAGGATTTTATTTATTTATTTGACAGAGAGAGAGACAGCGACAGAGGGAATGCAAGCAGGGGAAGTGGGAGAGGGAGAAGCAGGCTTCCCGCCAAACAGGGAGCCCAATGTGGGGGATTGATCCCAGGACCCTAGGATCACATACTGAAGGCAGACGCTTAACGACTGAATGCTTAAGGACTGAACCACCCAGGCGCCCCCATGATGGATGTGTTTTATTAAATAGGTTGATGCAATTGCATCTTAGATAGTAGCTGCATTATTGTTTTTAGTGACTGAGCTATATACAACATATATTTTCACATTCTTAATTCATCCAAAGAAGAAAAGGAAAAAAAGAAAAAAGCAGAAGTGCCAAAGCTCTCCTCTTTTTTGCTACAGGAGTATTTTGGGGGAACTTCGTTTATAAAGATTTGAAAGAGGTTAAGTAACTGGCTTTCAATATAATTTAGAAACTGCTAGGATGATGTTAGACTCAACAATGTCTTTCTGTTAGTAGCAGGCCACCTGGCACTGGTTGGGGTGGAAAGGCTAGACCCAGAACTCTGAAAGGTTTGCCTCTCTTTTTCTCCCCCCTGTGATTATTTGTTTTGTTTCTCAAATTCCACATATGAGTGAAATCATATGGTAATTGTCTTTTTTGGACTTAATTTCACTTAGCATAACACTCTTTAGCTTCATCTATGTTATTGCAAATGGCAAGATTCCATTCTTTTTTATGGCTGAACAATATTCCATTGTGTGTGTGTGTGTAGATATATACACATACCACATCTTTATCTATTCATCAGTTGATGGACATTTGTGCTGTTTCCATAATTTGGCTATTGTGAATCATGTTGCTATAAACCTCAGAGTGCATGTAATTCCTTTGAATTAGTATTTTCGTACTCTTTGGGTAAATACCTAGTAGTGGAATTGCTGTCTCTTCAACAAATTGTGTTGGGAAAAGGACAGCCATATGCAAAAGAATGAAACTCGACCACCTTCTTATACCAGACACAAAAATAAATTCAAAATGGATTAAAAAGACCTAAATGTAAGACAGGAAACCATAAAATCCTAGAGGACAACAGAGGCAGTAACCTCTTTGACATCAGCTATAGCAACTTCTTACTAGATATGTCTCCCAGGGCAAGGGAAACCAAAGCAAAAATAAACTAAATAAACTATTGGGACTTCACCAAAATAAAAAGCTTTTGCACGACTAAGGAAATAATCCACAAAACTAAAAGGCAACCTACAGAATGGGAGACAATATTTGCAAATGACATATCTGATAAAGGGCTAGTATCCAAAATATATAAAGAACTTAGAAAACTCAATACATATGTTTCTAATTGTTGAAAGAAAAAGGATGCAGAAAGTGAGACCTACTAAGAGTTTTATGATATCAGTTATCTAGGCTAAAGGAAAAAGTCAGCAAGGACTGGCCAAAATAATAAGGAACTTATTTCAAAATGGAGAAATCCAGAAGTAATATGGATATGTCAGGCAGTTTGATCAGGACACTGATTCATAAAATTATTTTGGTTCTACCCTATTCTGTATGTCTGCTTCTTCCTCAGACTGCTTTCTTCATGATAGTAAAGTGGCAGTTATTGTACCTGCATATCACATACTTTGGAGAAATAGAGATTATCTGTATACCAGAATATCCAGCATAAGGCCTGAGATTTTCTCTGATTGTATTCGCTTAGATCACATACTCATGAATGAACTGACAATAGTGTGTACAGGGTGGAATGCAATGATTAGTTCAGACTAGGTTATATATTCCATTCCTGGGTCTAGTGGTCAAGCCAGCTTTTCTAGAACCACATGGGTGTAACGTCATGGATATGGGGTAGAATGGTTGTTTTAGAATGATAACCAGGCTGTCCATTACATTCACAAACACTCTTTTTCAGTGGACCTGAACCAAAATGTAAAAGAAAAAAAAAAAAGGATTCCTTGTAGATAAATCATGTTCACCAGGCCTAAAATTATGGCCAGGTTTTCTTAAAATTAGAATAAAAATATACAACTAATTGCAGCTATCCCTTACCTCATTCTTAAAAAAAGCCACACAAATGGGTTTAGTGTCATCATTTATTTATTAATTCACTTACAAATTTAATAAAAGTTGAGAGTTTATTATATACTCAGACCTTGGCCAGAATTCAGAGATTACAGAGCTCCCCATCTAATGAGGAGGGCAGACAGATAGGCAATTATAATTCAATATGGTAAATGTAACTGAACAGCAAAATAAAGTGGTTAGCATAGTGGACCCTGCTGGCAGACTGACTGAGCTTAAGTCTCCGCATTGCCTTTTACCCTTTTGTAGACCAAATCTATGAACCTATCCCCTCTGCACTCACCATTTTCCTTTCTGTGACTGCAGAGAAGTCTACTTCCTCCCATCCTCCATGTGTACTCTTGATCACATTTTCCTGTCCATCTCGTCAGGAATATTTACTTTCTATACTTCAGTTTCCTTTCAACAAGGTAAGGATAATAATATTGCTTTTCATATAGGGATGTCCTAAGTGTTAAGCATAATATTGCCTGTAAAGGGTTTAATATAAATCCTGGCAAATAGGGAGTGCTAAACAAATATTAACTATTAACTATTTATGGTGGAGCTCTGTTCGGTGTTTGGTGAAAGTGTTGCGATCTGGAATCTAACCCAGTCTTTTAATCCTACTTCACCTGATTAATTGACACTCATTTGAAAATTTATCTCAGACTCACCTCCTATTCTAGGTTGGGGTAGATGACCTTCCAGTGTATCCCAGTAGCTCCCTGGGAATAGCATTGTTGTACAGAGTACTTATCAAGGTAGGTTGTATCTTCTTGCTTACTTCTCTGTTTTTCTGAGTATATTGTAAACTAGTGGTTCTGAGACTGAACTTGTAGCAGAATGGCTGGACTTAATCTCAGAGTTTCTGATTCAGTAGGTGTGGAATGGGGCCTGAGAGCTTGTGATTCTTACCCGTTCCAGGTGAAGCTGAGGCTGTTGATTCAGAGACCACACTTTGAGAACTACTGCTATAAACTTCTGGAGTGCTTACTCAACCAGACTCACCACAGTGAAAGGCCAAAAGGCTCTGTTTGCCTCTTTGTTATTAGCACAGTCACGTTCTATATACAATTCTCCCCCTTGCCCTTATTCTTCTGAAACATCCAGTGCTCATATGCTCTCCTGCTCTTCTTAGAGGATAGTCTAATATTAATCATTCACATCTTTGTGAAATTATATCAGGCAGTGCTGCCAGAAAGGAAACCCATCTCCTTCAACGTTCTCCAACTGAGAAGAAGAAAATCCTTTTGAGCATATTCTGATTTCTTTATTTGCCTAAGTTCTTTCCAGTCTTAGGCACTGATTATTTTGCTCAGGTGATTGAAGGTTTGCTTTTTCACCTCACTATTTCTTCTATTTTTTCAGTTACTAAGTACTACATAGATGTGAGTTATTAGTGTGGTTGGAAGAAGAAGATGATGATGAGTGCTAACATTTGTTATTCCAGGCACTGGGCTAAGAGAATGAACTCACTGAATTCTCACAACATGCCTCTGAAGAGATTTTATTATTTACTTGTTACAGATGAGGAAACAGACACTTGCCTAAAGTCACACAACTGATAACCCAGTACTCTACCAACTAAGGATGTGTTACTAGGACTAAGTAAAAGAGCATGATCAGGTCTGAAACAACCCATATATGCCCACATATTCTGTGGCTCTAAATGATGTTAGGATGATAAATATCTATAATCTATTTTAAAACTTATCTTTAATTTGATGAAATAGTTGTATATAAGTTTGCTATATTGAGTACTAGGTAAAATTATATGTGGGCCATGTCAATATGCAAATTTGCATTTGGTTACTTTAAGGCTAGTATGAATTCTGGGAGTTTGAATTCTAAAACCCAAATTATGTTGGCACCTCTTTGGACTAAAGCTAAATGTTTAATTCAAAGAATATAATATAAATATTAATATTTAAAAGAACATAGCCAATTTTCCCTTTAACTGCTATTTGAAGTGTATAGCCAATTATTACATATCATTCTACCATTATATCATATTGAACAGTCGACTTTCATCTTAACATCACAAAATAAGTCTGTGGCTTTTTAAAAATTATATGAAATATGAGAAATGGTATTACCCATTATGATTATTGAACCCATAATTGGTGAATCCAGACCCAGAAACCAGGAATACCAGGCAGATTGGTTCAGATTGGTTGACCACCCAGATTGACTTAGAGGAGAACAACCCAGTCAGAATGTGGAGCTCAGTGTCTGGACCCCATGGTAGCAGGTAATAAGAGACTCAGACAGCTGTCATTACTGTCAACATTTATTGAGTGCTCACCATGTGCTAGGCACTTTCTAAGACTTTAAAATACTGAACCATTCAATTCTCATATGAATTAGGTCTATTATTATCCCTATTTTAAAGATGAAGAAACTGAAGCTTGAAATGTTAAATAATTTGTTTAGGTCCACACAGTAACTGGTGACCCTGCCAATTGACTCCAGGTAGTTTGGCTTCAGAATAAACATGTAGAAGGTTTATAATGAAGTAGTATGTAGCTGGTACAACATATAGTGAACCCTAAAATCAGTAAGGTGTGAGAAAAATCCAGGTCGGCCTTGGAGAAGGTAGGTTTTTAGTTAAAGTATAGGAGTAGGCTCAAGTTTTGGGGAGTATGTTGAGGGTAAGTCAAAGTCCCAGACATAGGCTTCCTATGACTCCTAATTCCCCATGTTCTTTAGGTGGGTGCTGCCCTGGGGAGTGACTGTGCAGATATTTTCAGTATTGAATGACTTCAATTACACAGTGGCAATAACACCCATTATATGGAGTGTTGTTCACTTCCAATGGTGAGATGTTAAAAGCTTTGCTTAAAAGCAGTGGCCAGTTACCCATTGCTCTGAGAAGATTCTTGATTTAGAATTATACCAGGGACTATCGAAATAAATTTAGAAATTTACTAAGACAAAACAACAATAGAAAAGACAATATTAGGCCAGAAAGACTCGTAGGGATTCAGGGTTCAGGGTCAACTTTGCAGATAGGTATTTTCTGCAAATTATAAAAAGTTATCCCTTCTTCCTAGCAGTTAGCATGATGAGGGGCCTGGACCATAGAAGGGATTTTAGCATCAGGCCTATAGGATCCTTTAGCTAACTTTGTATTAAAAATTGTTTGCATCTATAGATTTAATATAATCTGTATCAAAATTACAATGACCTTTTTCACAAAAATAAAAAAACAATCCTAAAATTTGTACAGAGTCACAAAAAACCCCAAATAGCCAAAGCAATCCTGAGAAAGAAGAACAGAACTAGAGGTATCACATTTCCTGGTTTCAAACTATACAGCAAAGCTATTGTAATCAAAACAGTGGTCCTGGCATTAAAATAGACACATTGGCCAATGGAACAGAGTTAGGAGCCCAGAAATAAACCTTAGCATATATATACATATAATACTTGATATGGAAGCCAAAAGTATGCAATGGGGAAAGGACAGTCTTTTTAATAAATGGGGTTGGGAAAACTGGATGACCACATGTAGAAGAATGAAATTGGACACTTTCTTATACCACTCAGAAAAATAAACTCCAAATGAATTAAAAAGTTAAAGATCTGAAATTCTAAAATTCCTAGAAGAAAACATAGGGAAAAATCTCCTTGAAGTTGGTTTTGACAATAATTTTTTGGATAGACACCAAAAGCACAAAGGACAGAAGCAAAAATAAACAAGTGGAAATAAACAAGCTAAAAAGCTTCTGCACAGCAAAAGAAACAATCAACAAAATGAAAAGGCTGCCTATGGAATGGGAGAAAGATATGTGCAAGTCATATATATGATAAGGGGTTAATATTCAAAATATATAAACAACTTGTATAACTTAATAGCAAAACAACCAAACAACCTAATAAAAAAATGAGCAGAGGAACAGAATAGTTTTCCAAAGAAGATATACAGATGACCAAGAGGCACATGGAAAGGTTCTGGACATCAATAATCATCAGAGAAATGCAAGTCAAACGATAAGTAGATCACCATACGCTTGTTAGAATGACTATCATCAAAAATCTAAGAGATCGCAAGTGTTGATGAAGGTTTGGAGAAAAGGGAGCTCTTGAGCACTGTTAGTAAGAATGTAAATTGGTGTAGTTACTATGGGAAATAGTATGGAGATTCCTCAAAAAATTAAAAATAAAAAAATATAAAAAATGAAAAAAAAATTAAAAATAGAACTACCATATGATCCAGCAATCCTACTTCTGGGTATATATCCAAAGGAACTGAAATCAGGATCTTGTAGAGATATCAGTACACCTGTGTTCACTGCAGCATTATTCACAATAGCCAAGATATGGAAACAATCTAAGTGCTTGTCAATGAATTGATGGGTAAATCAATGTATGATATGTGTATAAATCATATAGATGTATGTATACGTTTCACATATATATGTATATATGCACACACACACACACACACACACACAATGGAATACGATTCAGCCATGAGAAAGAGGGAAATTCTGCCATTTGTGACAACTCGGATGAAACTTGAGTGTATTATACTAAGTGAAAGAAGTCCAACAGAGAAAGACAAATACTGTGTTATCATTTATATGTGGAATCTAAAAAAGCCAAACTCAGAAAAACAAAGAGTAGAATGGTAGTTATCAGAGGTTGACAGTGGATGAAATGGGGAGATATTGATTAAAGGGTACCAACTTCTGGCTATAGGACAAATAAACTCTGGGGACATAATGTACAACATGGTGATTATAGCTAATAACAGTGAATTATATACTTTAATGTTGTGAAGACAGTAAATCTTAGATGCTCTCATCACAAAAAAGAAATGATAATTATGTGATGGGATGAAAGTGTTGGCAAATGTTATGGTGGAAATCATTTTGTAATTTATAAGTGCATCAAACCAAAATGTTGTATGCCATAAACTTACACAACGTCATATGTCAATTATATCTCAATAAAGCTGGAAAGGGGGTGCCTGGGTGGCTCAGTCAGTAGAGCATGCAACTTTTGATCTCGGGGTCATGAGTTTAAGTCCCATGTTAGGCATAGAGCTTATTTAAAAAAAAAAATAGATTAATAAATAAAGCTGGAAAGGAAGAACAAAGAGCAAACGACAACAGAGTAAAAATTCCTTCTTACCAATTTCTCTTAGAGAAGTCTGCTTATTATTTCTAGCCAAATTAGGAAGAAAAAAAAAAGACACTGGACTGCCTAGCTCAAATTTCCACAGTATTTCTTCTGACTCCTCATGGCTTTCCTAGAACCTTGGCAATGGAGGAAGAGAAAGAAAAACTCCTTTTTGACTATACAACTAGCACTTGGCCTGGCAGCTGGCTCCTAAATTCCTACAAGTTCTTTCAGCATGAGGTATCTGCTAGATCCTTGCTTCTACACCTAATGGATTCCCTTACCGACCAGCTCTAACTGATAGATGACAGAGTAAATAGTTGGACTGGATCTTTAAAAATGATTTAATAAGGACACCGTTACTCTTATTGTCTGGCTTTGAAACCAGGGCTTTAAATATCTGGTGCATATGTTGTACCTGCAAGATTCCTTCCAGTGCTGTGTATAGATTTGTCCTTCTCTGCTTGCAGATTATCTTCCTCTGAAATGTTTTTGCTTCTTTTCCTTTTAAATGGAGCTTAAAAATGACAGGATCAAGCTGCCAGAACTCAACTTTAAAACTGAATTTAAAGAGATCATAATAGAAGTTTTAAACAGCAATAAAATGCTTTTTGCATAATATATAAAAGAAAGCATCACACCTAATGGATGATATAGCAGTTGCATAAAACAGTAGGCATTGGTGAATGCATTAATGTAAAAAATGCCAATGAATCAAGAGTCAAGAGTAATGGAAGACTGGAATTCAAGAAAACAGTCCTAGACTCTGTGCATTCAGCCTTAGGGTAGAATTTTGTCACAGGAATAGTTAATTGCAAGACGTGTTTTGACAGCATTAACTGATTGCCTTGCTTTTCTGCCTTGAGTGTTGCACCACTCTCTCCTCTACCAGTCAGATAGTATAGTTGTTAAGTACACCCTGAGCGAAGATCATTTCATAATGGAACAGAGTATTGTTCAGACTTTGGAAATGGATGCCTAAAATTTGAGAACTCAGAGAAGATATAAGAAATAGATAATGTGCTCTGATTTGGGGACTTGGCAATAGCAGATTACAACTGAGAATTACGTTTGGACCTGACATCATGACAACATGATTATTTCCTTTGTTTTGGTATTAGACATATCATAAGGATTCTTTTTACTTTGGGAGGATAAACAGACACAAATAACGGGGTCAAAAAGGGGAGAAGAAAGTGCTTACTCGGGTTCCATCTAAAAAAAGTTAGGCAAAGACTGGGTGTTATAACTAATCATGCCATATGATCCAGTGCCAAGAATCCATATGAAGCCATCAGTATTTCTTGTTTCTGAATTATCAGGAAAAAAACTTAGTTCCTACCGTTTTTCCTCTGATTCAATATTTATCACTTGACACCATATTTAACTGCTGCTCTAGCCTTAGTTGTATCATCAATGCCATAAGATCTCACTAGAGGTTTCAGCTATGAAAATGTGCCTTTGCATACCTCAAACTGCAGAGTGTAATGACCAAGTGCTCTGGCCACTTACTCTGAAATCCACTGTTGTGTCCGAGCCCAGACCTTGTTTCCATGACTGCCTCCAGTCCATGACCAGCTGGCAGAGATAGTAAGGCAGGCCAGGTCCTGGGAGACTTGGGCCAACTTTGGATTCAAGTTCTCCCCAGTGGCCTTCCTGAACATTCTAGACTTCACTGCAATCTATAATGCTTTCCCCCCGACTCTCTTTCCACCTCCTTTTTTCCACTCGGAAATTTCGGTTAATGAAATCCTTGAACTTTTTATCCCATTTTAGCATCTACTTCTCAGAAAATCTGGATTAACATACTACAGTGTAGAGGATTTTCCGTCTCACAATCCCAAACATTTTGCTCACAGGTTTGGTGGCTTATTTTAAAATATTCTGGCTGATGAGTTTGTTTATATTTTCTGTACTGACTGGACATATTTTAAAACAGTATTATAGGTTGACCAAATAAATTCTGCTGCCCTGTGAATTTGCATGAATTAAAATTGTGAATTTGAGAGACAGTGATGGTAACTCATATGATGCTGTGTTTGTAGGTACAGATGGCTTTAGACATGGTTGGATCAAAGGACCAAAATTTTGTGATCAGAATACCATCTCTGTCTCTCAATTCTGCTTTCCTCAGCACTGATTTTGTTTTTTTCTAAAGTATACTCTCCCTGAAGTGAAAACTATGTCCTCTTAGCAGCTCTAGACTTAGATCATCTCATTGTGAACAATTTCAGTGAAATGAGAATACCAGATTCCCTACGCCCCAGCAAATCTCAGGTATGATTTTCCTTGTTCCAGATTGGGTCATGTGCCCATATGGAACTAATGACATGGCCAGGGACGTGTGGTGCTTTTTAGCCAGGTCTGAGTTGTGTGTTCACCTCTGGAGCTGCACAGTGAGGGAGGAGGAGGGATAGTTTTTCAAAAGAAAGTTTTAAGACACTCCAAAACAGTAGCAGATATCCAATACTGAGGTTATGAACCCAATACAAATTTCAGTACTGCTCTCTTTGGGCAGATAGTACATCCTAATATTTGTAAAATGACTTGTAAATACTGCTATAAATAATCTGTTTTGAGTTTTACGACATCCTGTATTACCTTTATTTTATAGATAAGAAAATGAAAATTTAGATATTTAGTGATTTGTTCAGGGTTGTAGTGGTCAGTAATAAAATATATAAATTTATTTATTTTTACTCCCCTTTCAAGACATATAATAAAATAGAAAAATTGAAGTGAGACAGAAAAATATGTTAGACTAAAAGGTACAGAGTAGAACATGGAGAATATAGTGCTCTATGTAATGAATTTGGGTCATATATTTAGGTGTATCTTCTAGGTAGACAAAGGAAAATGGGAAACATAATAAGAAAAAAGCATATCAGCTCACAATGGGTGTAAAGCTTTTTCTAGCTATAAGATATAAAAAATATTTATTATGTGGCACTTTATATAGGATGCTTTGGTGAGTAACAATCTCAACAACATCTCTCTTGCTATTGCAATTTTTTTTAAGTATTACAATTTTTAATATTATTTCTTATATTGTCTTTCACTGGAAGCCAAGAGTCTGAAGCCAAAGTATCAATCAGTAAATGCTAGTCCTACTGGAGGACAGGATAATGCATACCTATATACCTATATACCACATTATGTATTCACATACTTAAAAGATACAAAGCATATCACAAATTACATTTCTGTGGTAATATATAGGAAGCTAATGATAAAATCTTTGTTCAAGACAGAATTTGGTATTTATTTGACTCAAAAATTAGTGCCTTTCCTGTAGTAATTTGCTTTAAACATATTTTTAATACTGTTAAAGGAATAGAAGCAAATCAGAAATAAAATTCCATTAATAAAGCATGTAGTCAGATATAATAAGTCCATTAATTTGTAATTCTGTAAATTACAATGTACTGAGAAAATTGACTTACTGACCCACATTTGATTTTGCAATCAATGTTTACCGTCCATGCATATGTAAGCATATAATAAAATCTTCTTACATTTATTGGATCTGATGTAAATCTTTAACCAAATAAAAGAATAATAGTTAATTATAGCTTAGTGTAGAATTATTTTATAAGTAGATCTTACAGTTAAGCCTCTGCACTTTTGCCACTAAAATGTCATTGAATTAGAAGTAAGTGTTTTCCAAAGAACCTGCAAGGGAGCAAATCCCACCATTAAACTCTTCTTTCAGAGAGCAGTATCAGTTATATGTTGAATAACATCTTATACAATTAGAAAGCTTATTGTACTGTTTTATTTTTGTGAAGAATGTAAATTGACTCAAGCTCATTTATTATAGAAAATAAATTAACTATTAAAAATATCCTAGTTTGAGTACACTAACATGGGCTTTGGAACTAAAAGGTATTTTCTGTTGTACTTTCATGTCTTTGCGGTAACTTACTATTTCTAGTAAGGTGAACCTCTCCACTATTTAGAAGGGAAGGAAGAAAGGAAGGAAAGAGAGAAGGGAAGGAAGGAAGGATAGAAGGAAGGAAGGGAGGAAGGCGGGTAGGCAGGCAGGCAGAAGAAAATAATTACTATCCCTTGCTTATTTTACTTATACGTTACTATAGCAATGTTCTCAGGGCTTGAAAGATGTCTGCTCCCACTTTAATATGACATTTGTCTTGAGAAACTGTACTAAACATGGATGTGGAAAAGGATGCATCAGTACATAATGTCAGAGAAGAGGTAAGTTTTTGTCAGGAACTTATCTAACCCCAAGACATATCATTAAAATTTCCGATATAGTGACAAAATAATGATAGCTTAACAGTAACTTTATACATGATGTGATTGTAAGATTTGAGAAATATATTTATATGTATGTATGAGAATATGTTATTCATATATTTATGTATTAGCAATATACGCCCACAAAGAATTCTTTAGTTGTATCATTTTTCTTTTATTTTTTATTTTTTTCATTTTTCTTTTAAGGATTTTATTTATTTATTTGACAGAGAGAGAGATCACAAGTAGGCAGAGAGGTACGCAGAGAGGGGGAAGCAGGCTCCCTGCTGAGCAGAGAGCCCGATGTGGGGCTCAATCCCAGGACCCTGAGATCATTACCTGAGCAGAAGGCAGAGGCTTTAACCCACTGAGCCACCCAGGCACCCCTAGTTGTATCATGTTTTTAAGGTTGTGGTTCCCCATACTCATTTATATCTCATCTAAGTGATTTTTTTGTAGAAACTCTAAGTATTATGAAAATTTTATTTATTTATTAATATTTTATTTATTTATTGGAGAGAGAGAGACAGAGACAGAGCATGAGTGGGGTGGAGGGGCAGAGGGAGAGGGAGGAGCAGATTCCCTGTTGAGCAGAGAGCCCAATGTGGGGCTCAATCCAGGACCCCGAGATTATGACCCTTGAGCTGAAGGCAGAAGTTTGATGGACTGAGCCACCTAGGGACCTCTGTATTATGAAAAATTTAAAAATAAATGTCTTTTTAAGTAGTTATCAAGTTTTCATTCTTTTCTAATATTGCTAAGCAGAATTAACTGTTTCCTTATCTGTGTCTTCATTGCACAAGGGCAGCATTTGTTACATACTGCTGCTAAGGAATCACCTCAAACTGTAAGAACATTAAGGTCAGAGGCTGTCTTGCTTATCTTCCACTCCCAGTGCCTATTAGAGCATCTAATGTATGTTAGGTGCTCAGTTGTGGGTTTGTCAAATGAACCAATTGATAAAATCATAGTGGGTGCAGGTTACAGCTGTGATTCTTGCCCTCAAACATAGTACAAAAGTGGAGTGTGTATATTACTTATTAATAATAAGGGACATTAATACTGGAAGAAAAACTGTGTGGTAAGTAAGAATCTTTTGACTTACACAAGTCAGCTTTGAGAGAGGCAGAATTGTGCAGTGACTGGGAGCATGGATTCTAAAGACCTATACGAGTTCAGTCTCAGCTCTGCTGTTCACTTGCAGCCTGATTGCCAGTAAGTGATTTAACTTTCTGAGCTTGATTTCTCATCTTAAAGATGTTGATAATAATACTGTCTACCACATAGAGTTGTCATGAATTTAAATGAGTTAGTCCTCTTAGAGTGGTGAAAGCGACATCTGGCATGTAATAAATATTCAGTCATAATTAGCCATAAGATCTTTAGACCTTTTATAAAAAAAAATCTTTAGAAGTAGTATACTATGGGCATTTCTCCCCACCATATTAAATTTCAGTGCTTCTTCATTACCGAAAAAGCAAAGTTTGTTAGTCTATCTATCTATCTACCTACCTATCTACCTACCTTCCTATCATCTATCAATCATCTATCTCAGAACTGCATTGAAGGCTAGTATTAGAAGTGATGATAATTGGGGATACAGAAGAAGAGTAGAAAGTAGGTAGTTCTCTCTGCTTGCTTCTTGAAAAAACACCATGTTCTCTACCTGATGGTTGAATGGAATGAGAAAAGCCTGAAAATGTACTTATTTTGTCATAGCAGATTCAGTATTTTCTTAATTATTTGTGAAATCCATTTGGAAAACTAAAGCCACTGACTATATCCATCTTTTTTTTTCCTTATTGTTGGCTATCAAAATAAATTTAAAAGGACTGTTACTGAATGCAAGTGCTCAGGGTCAAATATATGGTGATTGATGATACACCTTTCTAAATGAAGAGGAAAGGAGGGTCTTGAGCAGGGAGGACAACTGTGGGTGCAGCCAGAACATAGGAAGAGAAGGTATCTTGCACCGTGGAGCCCAGGGAAGGAAAAGAAGCACTTTCTGGAAGTTCCTAATGTCTTGAGAAGGGGCAAAGCTGCCAAATACCATTTAACTCTTCTTTCAGAATATTTGGAAATCTTTAAAAGAGGAGAGTTACTCATCTGTCTTGAATAATGAAGTATTTACTTCTCTTGAAAACACAGTTGAAGTAGTTGACCTTCTATACCTTGGCAATTCTACATAATATATACAGTTGTAATGTGGCCACATTTTCTTCATCAGAATCTTTTTTTGCAATAGCCAGTGAAGCTCCATGGAGTAGAGATTTTCTTTTCTTTTCTTTTCTTTTCTTTTCTTTTCTTTTCTTTTCTTTTCTTTTCTTTTCTTTTCTTTTCTTTTCTTTTCTTTCTTTCTTTCTTTCTTTCTTTCTTTCTTTCTTTCTTTCTTTCTTTTTCTTTCTCTTTCTTTCTTTCTTTCTCTTTCTTTCTTTCTTTCTCTCTCTCTCTCTTTCTTTCTTTCTCTTTCTTTCTTTCTTTTCTTTCATCATCTACCCACATATTTACCTATCAATCACAACACTTAAAGGAGAAATTTATAAAGATGACAACAAAAGATTTCATTTAGAATGACTAAATCCTCTTTACAGAGTGAGAACCATATATAGTTAAGTTAGGCCAACCACAATGGGATTTTTAATTTATAATCCCTTCTTACTGAGGAATTAATAGAAACATTTTAGGTGTTTAATAAACATTTCTTTCTTGATATTTTCTAGCATCTTTTTTTCTTTCAATCGTATGCTCTTTTCATCTTTTTCTTCTTTCCCACATAGTTTTGCTCTAGGCTAGCAGTGTTTAACAAAGATATAAGGTAAGCCACAAAGGCGAATCATTTATGGAATTTTAAATTTTCCTAGAGCCATGTTAGGCTTTTTTTCATGGGGTGAAATTAATTACCATTATCTGATGATTTTTTTTAAAGATTTTATTTATTTGAGAGAGAGAGAGAGAAGGTGCACAAACAGGGAGGGGTAGAGGGAAAGGGAGAAGCAAACTCCCTGCTGAGCAGGGAGCCCAACCTGGGGCTCGATCCCAGCATCTGAGGATCAGGGCTTGAGCTGAAGGCAGATGCTTAACTGACAGAATTACCCAGGTGCCTCCATGATCTGGAGGTCTAATGTTGAACCATTTTCTTCACAATGATTTAGTTGCATCTTGTATTCTTTTGTTCCTCCTCTTGGCATTTTTGCTATTAATACTTTTTAATTATTGGTTACTACATGAAAGTATGGTTTTAGAAAACGTTGGTATATGTTAGCTAATAAAGATATTAATCAAAATGGCTTAGCTAAAAACTACAAGTGACAAGGAGAAAGCATCTACTTTACAAGATTAAATTTAGTTAATTAATTTTGGTTTGTTGTCCAAATATAAGACAGTTGAATTTTTAAATACATTAAATATTAACCAATAAATATGGATTCAGACTTTAACGATAATATTGAGTGCTTCATTTTCGGTATGATTATAAAATGAAAGTAACAGCTCTTGTTTTTGGATGAAAGTCTGAGCTTATACACTTTGGCTCCTAAATAGCTTGTGTAGAATAATACTGCAATAATGTAGTGGATTTTTCCTGACTTATTATTGTGAATGGGTGTACTTTGAACTGTTTTCCAGAAGTGGTGGAAAATTTACATGCCTTCTCATTTTGGAGAGCAAAACTCTCCCACAGATTATGTAACAGTGGACACAGATATTTGGAACTGTTGATCCCCCTCAGTCACTAGAGCAGCTGGGTTGTGCCCGGAGTGGGGGAGGTGGGAGTGGAGGGGGTGCCCCAGAGCCTTTGGTGGTCACCTCAGCTAGGAGCAACCTCATCCATTATCCCAGAGTATCTTGTAAATACCATTTTCTCTGTGAGCCAAGATTTGGTAAAGGCTCTGTTATACTCTGTCACAGTAGATTCAAATCTCATTTCATTTTTTAAAATAAAGGAGATCCTACTCAAGTAGAAAATTTGTTAGCATGTGAAACAAATAATGTGTTTCCCCCCAGTATCCCTTTCCATAGTTAATTGTGCCTTCTGAGTTTTTAGGTTTCTTTTTTTTGAAGATTTTATTAATTTATTTGACAGAGAGAATGAGAGAGCACAAGCAGGGGGAGCAGCAGAAGGCGAGGGAGAAGCAGGCTCCTCGCTGAGCAGGGAGCCCAATGCGGGGCTTGATCCACGGACGCCGGGATCATGACCTGAGCCGAAGGCAGATGCTTAACCATCTGAGCCAGGGGCCCCGGTTTTCAGGTTTCTAAGTGAAGTTTAATTTACCTTTCTTTTCTCCTTACACCTACCTAATTACTATTTCTCAAATTTTAAAAATCATACACTACTGTTAATGATTTAAAATCCTCCTTAATATTTTTTGAGATAAAAAGCAAATATTTTGAAACTAGAAATCAGTCAAAACAAAGGGTGACTAGTTATTTTCACATGATGCATGTTTCCCCGACTGATATAGCCTCTTTTAAAAAAAATCACTAATAAAACGCTTTAGGTTTGAAATGCTGATAAACCACGTATGAAAAATGGCACATTGTTATTTGCTCAAAGAGAAATAATTTCAAATAGCATCAATTCCTATTTCTTATTAGTCATTTGTTATTTTCATTCTTCATTAACATGTTCTAAGTATCCTAACATGTCCTAATGTTGCAATAATTGAGTGGATCTTAAATACCGTTAAAGAAGTACTTCACCTTATTGGACATAGAGAGACATAAAGAAGGAAGAAAGACACTTAAGGTCGTAAGTCACTTAAGAACTTACAATCATGTCTTTATTGTTGTCCCTGGTGCCATGGAGAGCCTTTGTTTTCATTTTCCATCATTCTGCTTAAAGACTTTGAGTATGACCAGGCTGATGGATTTAATGATAATGTTTCACAGAGTTTAAATACAAGGTGCTCATGTTAGCATCACATCATAGATCGGTTCTTTTTAAAAAGCTAAAAATATTTCTTGAAATCTTCCCCCCAAACCTGCAACTTAATAGAACAAAAGCTATAGTAGCAGTATTTAAAATGTTGACTGGTCAATATTTGCATGGTAGTGGTTCTGTTAGAAACATTATTTTTTATTGTGAACATTACTGAGTTACAGGTTACCATGAATATTTTTCTAAGTTTATGAAAAATTATAGGACTGTCAAAGTCAATTTATATAATAATCAAATTTCTTGATTCTCTGATGTACATCTTTTTCTTTTTATCTGTAAAGACTAGTAAGGATTTCCTTTAAAAAAGAAGCAAAATGATTAATTTGATATAAAAGAGGAACCTGTAAGAAATGAACTTAGCGAAAAATTTGAGTTGAATTTATCAAGGTAAATATCCACAGGTTTATTGTATAAGCATTTTGAGTTATCTTGTTAAATGATCTTAACTTTGCAATCAAGGCCATGCTTGAAGGAAAAAAAATTCCTTTTAATTTTTTTCTCTTGATGAAAGGTCAAGACATGACTATTTTTAGCAACACCTTTGAAATTGATTTCAACTTAAAGAATTTACATACATATGGGTAGTTCTCATTAAACCTGGCAAGTGTGGTTTGCCTTGAAGCCAGCTTTTGGAAGAGCTCACGTTCAAAGATGTAAGTCTAACTCCTAAATCCTTGAACAGTAGACTACAGAAAATTAGGTTAAATTTCCTTTGTATAGGAGTAGTTTATCATAGAGGAAAACTTCTAAAAGTTCTCTTTATACCTCTCCATCTCCCTAAAGTTTCACATTCATAATAATCGTTAGAAACCTCTCCTGTCCTTTTACACAATTTTCTCACCTACATATTGTCACCATCCATTTCTTCCTCACCCCTTCTCCTGAGTCCTTCCAGTTGTCTAAAGTCCCATTAGTGAGTTTATTCACTCATTCAGCAAGTATTTATTGAGCACCTACTATATGTCTGACACCATCCTTAGGACTGGGATGGAGTGAACTCTTATCCTCATTTTACCTGTTAGGACTTTTACTTTTTTTTAAAATTAAGATCCAACTCAAATTGCTTTATCAAATAGGCAAAAAAAAAAAAATACATATATATATTTAACATATGTACTAAAATATATAAATATATGTTATATATATTTATATAAATATATATATATCCTCAGAATCTACTTTTCTACTCTGCTTCCTCTCAGTTGGCTCCATTTTCATGCTGTATCAATTGGCCTTACTGAGTTTCAGGCTCACAGCATAATAGTACCCAGTCCAGCATAAGAAATACTCCCTTCCCTGATGCTGTAAAGAAAATCTTAGAATTGAACTTATTGATCCCAATTGGCCTCTTTTGTGTCTGGTGCCCCTGCCAGGATCACCAGTGTGGCCAGAACATGGAATGTGTTGCTTGGTTAAGCTTACAGCATTTATTGCTCCTGGATCCTAGAGGAAGAGTTTGTTTTACATGAAGCAGTTTTGCTGAGAATGTGAAAAGGGTTAGTTGCCCAGAAGGGAATGAATGTGAGCGCATTCTGGGTCATCAAAAGACAGCAGTCCCTGTGGCTGTTCTAGTGCTTTTCCCTCAAGGACCTCATCACTCCTCCCCATGGTAATAAATGATATCCTCTATCATATTGGATGTGAATTTTTAGCCTCATTCACTCTAATATTACACTCAATGCAGGAATTTCTTTTCCCGTATTCCCAAGACATTCCAACCTTCATTTGAGGATCACCAGAGATAGGATTTTACTGCCTCGACAGGTAGCCTGACCACTGGCTCTCTAAGCCAAAAAATCAGGCCTCTGCTCATTTTCCACTCTATACTTAGCTTGATGTGGAGTTACAAAAAAAGTTGTGAATGCTTAGGATAGTGACAGTTTGATTATTCTCCAATTATAACATCCTTTAAAAACTTGCATATAGACAAAGATTGCATATGACTAATGATTTAACTACTCAGGCTAATATGACCAGAGGGTAAAACTTTAAAGTTTTAATGGATTTTGTTTCCATTTGCTCTTATCTGAAAGGATAATTATTCAAGCGGAACTTTCTACTATGATTAGAATGGTAAGCTACGATAATATTTATGGAGCCTTGAATTCCAGTGACATTCAAGTTTGAGAAATTTAAGAATAATTTTATGTACTAAAACTGTGCTTAAGGAAGAAGCTATTAAATATAAAAACAGGCTTGACTGTAAATTATGCATCTTTAGTTTTATTTTCCTCGGTTTCATAACTGGTTTGTGTGTAGACTCTCATGTCTGAAAATAAATCCAAATATGGAGAAAACAATATTCTGCTAGTTTTAGAAAGGTCGCACTGAAAACACAAAGAGGTTAGACAACCTAATGAAACTTCTCAGTTGTGTGGCATAGGCTCTGACTGCCAGTCTCTCAGAGTCAAGCGTAGGAAGATACCAAGGATAATCCCTACATGGATAGAAGATTAGTAATTTGATTCTCTGGCCCTAAATGTTTTGGAAGACACTTCCAAATATTGGGATTCCTTGGGGGAGAAGCTTTAAGGGCCTCGACACACATATAAGACCTGCTATTCATGCACATCAAACAATTCTAAGTTGTTAGTACTTTTGGATAACAAATGTAAGATGTTAGGATCACTAATTCCAGAGGGAACCGAGAGAGTAATGATTTTCCTAGGGTAATGCTGAAGTTCAAGGTAGAGTTCGAGGAATAAACTCAGGGTTAACTGCAGGAAAGACTGTTCTAATCTTTGACTTCACACTGGAAGAAATTTATGTAAGAGCCCAGATGAGGTTTTATCTGTGCGGCCATAATGCAGCTTCATGAAGAATAGCTCATAGAAGCTGATTCTTGAAGAGGCAAAGCCTGTAAGAGACATGCCTCCTTTCCTTACAATGAGCTGCTAAAGATATGTGTGTATATATATATATATATATGTATATATATATATATATATAGAAGATATATATATGATATCTTATATATTTATAAATATATATAAATATTTATTAGGATGCCAATTAAACTATTCATCACTTGTACTTTGCTTTTCTAAATAAGAACCAACTGCTTTTGCAGGTATACAGAGGGGGTATGTTTCTTTCTCTCCTAACAATGGGCATCACATTCATGAAGATACATTCAGCTTTAAGCACCTGTCTAGGCAGTTCATGTAGATGATGAAAGCTAATATTTGTAAATCTGGCCAGGGAAATTTCCATATCTGAAAATCAATAGCACAAACTTTATTAATTCAGATATTTAGCATTTTTGGTCACATTAGGTTGTAAAGAAAACAAATGTTTTCTTTATAAAGTATATAAAAGTATCACTTTTATACTTATAAAAGTTATGTTATATAAGTTTTATATACTTATAAAAGTTAAAATATTGACTGGTCAATATTTGCATGGTAGTGGTTCTGTTAGAAACACTATTTTTTATTGTGAATATTACTGAGTTATAGGTTATCATGAATATTTTTCTAAGTTTATGAAAAATTAAAGGACTGTCAAAGTCAATTTATATAATAATCAAATTAAAGATTTATCTTATGTTATAAAAATATCACTTTATACTTTTTTTTTATAAGTTGTTTTTTCTCATCAATCTAATCATCACCTTCTATCCTTTGGAAAATGTTTTAACAAAATATGAATAAGAAATCGGTCATATGCTAAGTAAGAGAAAATAATGGGCAACTTGATTTAGCCTTAAACTTCTGGTAGTGACATTTAGTCATAGTGAACTACACAAAGTTGTGTTCTGGGTCAAGATCTTTCCTTTTCCCTTTACTTTTCTTAAAAGAGTATATGTTTCTTTTTTCTCCAATCAGGATATAACAGATGTAATGTTTCATTTTATTCTAGGCAACATGAGATTATCAATTTGAAACAGAAGGGGATATGACACACTCCCCCAGGAAATATTTCAGAGGGTGTTTTGGGATCTTTATTGGGTGTTACAATGATTGGGGGTCCAACTGGCCTTTAATGGGTTGGGATGAAGGCAGCATACAGAACAGCCCCACACAATGATGAATTGTCCCATGATCTGTGCAAATTTCCATTATCTCACAAGTAATAGACCTTTATATTTTGTCCTGGTTTTCATGAATTTTTTAGGAATGCAATTACTTTGTAAGTAAAGGAGAGATTTTATGCAGTGTTTTTATGTTTTCAGAGTTACTAGGGATTAGTAAAGAGTTCAAAATATATTACTGAAGGCAGTATCACTTCTGGAATTTGAATTGCTAAAATGGATCATTCTGCATTTATTGAATACATGTTGAAAGAACCTCTCTCTCTCTCACTTCTATCCAACTCTGAATATACTTATTTATCCCTTATTTTAAAATGACAAATATAGAGCAGAAAGTTTGACAATATTCAATTGAATATTGCCTTTTTAAAAATCTAATTTATTACAATTGAGGGCAACATCTGCCTTCCTTTTCTTTCCTAGTAGACCCATACCTGAAAATTTAAATAAGGAAATGTATATTATTTTACTGTGTACATAAAATTTTATTTCTCTTTATTTCACAGTTGAGGCTTTGTATTGATTCTCTGAAATTTCATATATATATAGGTACAGTGTATTATTTCTAAATTTCACTCCATGGTAGTAAAAGAGGGTGATAAAAAGATTTGTTATTAAAAGTATGTGTTGGGTTGGATAGGATTGAAAACCACTCAATAGATCTGCCTACCAAAGTGAGATGCCAAAACAAATTGCAGAATTTTCAAGGAAGACAAACCTTTACAATACAAACCTGCAATACTAATACCTTAGTCACTGCAAGAATTTAAAAGTAATCAGAATGTGAATAATAGATTATATGTTAATAAAAAAAAAGTAATCAGAATGTGGAGGGTGGGGAGAATTTGTAAAGAAAAAGAAAGATGTCTTTGAAAACAGCCTTGTGGCCTCCACAGCACCATTTCATGTTCTACCTCAGCCTAGAGGATCACTAAGGAGGACAACAAGATTCCAGCAAGTGAGGTCTGTGTGGAGTGGACCATGAATGGTATGGTGTCTCAGGACTAGGAAAAAGGGTAGGGAATCATAAACCAAAGGTAATAGATTTGTCCCTGTCAAAGAAGCTCCCTCCGTAAAACCCACAACTATACCCAAGAGAGAGAAAGAGAGAAAGAAAGTCAGCCTTAAAGAACTAGCAGACTCAGTGTGAGCTGTCTAATCAGGCAGGTAATGTCTAACTCCTTCATTTCATGTCCCTCTTCTACTCTAATCTGGGGCTTGAGAGTGAGGGAGAAGTAATTGGGGACAAAGAATAGAGCAAGCCCATACTCCTTCCTAAGACCAGCAACAGTCAACCATAGGCCTCTGGTGGGGAAGGAGGAGAAAATTCTCACCTTGGAGTGAAGACCGAAGTGTTGACGAATACGTTGGATTGAATCATCTAATTCTGAACTAAGACTTTTTTTTTTTTTCCCCTAAAAGTGACTACACGGACCATCTATTATATCAGAGTGAGTCAATAAGTAATGAGGCTTGATTGAGACATAGATTTCACCTAGAAGGAAAGGAAAAATTTCCCCCACTGAACAAAGTTTAAGAGGACTCTCAGGACAAAAATATCTGGTCCCTGCCCACAAGCCATAAAATAAATTAGGCAAAAATCATGCTCCAGGAATAGCCTGCCCCCAACCCCCTGCTCCTTACCCTTATTCTTCCGAAAGGGCTCATACTCACATGCTATCTTTATCTCCTCTCGGATGTCCTATATCTTCCTTTACATTACACCTTGGTGAGATTATGTCCGCATATCTGTGTTTTTAGTATCTGTAACTGCAGAAGAAAAAGCCTGCCCCTGGTTGGAGGACCATTAGCCTCCTTTTCAGGAAGTAGAAGAGCTGTTTGAAAATTGATTTATTCTAGCAACATGTGAACTATGGTTCAATGATAAAAATTTGTAATCTGCTGTAAAGGAACAACACTTCTGTGTGTCCCCTCTTCTCTCAGTGCTCTGCTACAATGCTACTTCCCTTCTGACACCAAATGTTTGGGGTTTCCATGCATCAAGCAACTCTGTGATACAAGTTGAGTGTCCTAGAATTTGACTCAATTCTGACACTACCTACCTGGAGATAGCATCAGATCCCATAGGCGAAGGCCTCAGTTCCACAAGACTTCTTCCCACTCCCCACTCACAACTTCAGACATTGATCCCAAGTATAGGTTGTTACCTGCACTTCTGACCCATTGGCTATAAATTGGAGGTTTCTACAGCCCCTTTTGGGAACTCAATTAATTTGGTAGAGTAGCTGACAGAACTTGGGAAAACAGTGCACTTAACTAGATTACTATTTATTGTAAAAGGGTATGATTAAGGAACAGCCAAATGGAAGTGATACTTATGGCAAGGTATGGGGAAAAGGGCATGAAATGTCCTCCTTGGGCATGTGCCACTCTCCCTGCACATCTGTGTTCACCAACCCTGGAAGCTCTTCAAGTTCTGTCCTTTGGGTTTTTATGTAGGCTTTATTACCTATGCGTGATTGATTAAGTCATCAGCCATTGGTGATTTAACTCAATCTCCTGCTTTCTTCCCTCCACAAAGATGGGGGCGATGGTCAGGGAGTGCTTAAAGTTCCAACCTTCTAATCAAGGCTGGTTCCCCTGGCAATCAAACCACCATTCTTGTGTTACTTAGGGACTTTCTGGAAATCACCTCAATAACATAAACTCAGGTGTGGTTGAAAGGGGCTTTCAAAGACTCTTTTATCCTTCTAATCACTTAGGAAATCCCAAGGATTTTAGGAGATTTGTGCCAGGAATGGGAGGAAGATCATAAATCTATTTCTTATTATAAAGCACAATATCACATCTATCCTTGACTATTGATTAATGTATGTTTTGGCTGTTTCGAAGTATTGGAAGGGAGTAACTTTAAGGGATTATTCATAACGTGTTAATAATATGTCTGAGGCAATAAAGAAGAGATCTGGCCATGCAATGAATTTGAACTCCTGTATCTGTTGAGGAGAGCACAGTCAAATATATCAAGGTCTAGTATTAATATACTCTCCATTTATAATAGTTAAAAGAATTTGTAATTTAAATTATGATCACTCACTACCTTAGTAAATGTAAATAAAGTGCTAAATAAATATGGTAATAAAATGTAAGTAAAAGATGTAAAAAAAAGTAAATAAAATGGTAAACTGAGACAAGCTCGAATTACCAGAAAGTAAGTTTATTTGGGAATAGCAGAGGAATTGCAATTCAGGAAATGCGTGCCGGAGCAAGCTGTAGGAGAGTCCACTGAGGCTTTGGGGTGGGCTATATTTACAGGCAAAGAGTGCACAGAAGGGGAAGTGCAGCCAGAGTCCACGCAGAAAGTTCATTGGCTTGAGGATGGGGAGAGATTCTTGGCTGGTGTTCATTGGTCAGGAGATAGGTCTCCGTCTTCTGTAAATCAAGCAATTAATGGAAATCAGTCTTTTATATCTAAAGTTCTGTTCTTCTGAAGTATGTGTGTGAGGTTCTACATTTCATATCCTCCAGTTCCATTTTTGGTTGAAATCCTTTCACAATGAAATTTTTAGTCCTTGTTAAAATAAAATATATATATATATATAAGAAATTTTTAGTCTTTAAAAACATGCAAGTTTCAGTAACGAATCACCTTAGAAACATGTAATGTTAAGAGTTAAGCATCCTGTACATGGCAGCTAGGTTCATTAAAAAAAGAAAGGATGATTTATTTTTTATTTTTTTAAGATTTATTTATTTGAGAGAGAGCGAGAGAGAGTGGGCAGGAGCAGAGGGAGAGGGAGAGAGAGTCCCAAGCAGAGTCCATGCTGAGAGCAGAGCCTATTGAGGGGCTCCATCCCATTACCCCAAGATCATGACCCTAGCCGAAACCAAGAGTCAGATGCCCTACTGACTGCGCCACCCAGGTACCCCAAGAATGATTTTTTTAAATGCATATATATTACATATATACACACACACACACACACACACACATACACACACATATACATATCTTTTATGAAAAAGTTTAAAGCTTTGAGAGTTTAAATTGTGTTACTGAATGCAAATATATACCTTCCATACTAGTTACCATATAAACAGTCATATCAGTGGTTTAAGTTAAATTATGAACTTTAGGTTAAACATGGAATATTCAACAACATTTAACAACAGCTCACTAAACTGAGCAAGAAGGAATAACAATCCACAAGGACAAAAGCAAAAAGGAGAGAGGACATCAGCAGATAAAAGATGGCAGCAAGGTTTTAAAAGATGGCAAGTTGGAGGATAAGCAGTTACTCCTTTATAAAGCAGACAGAATTGAAACCTAAGTGTCCACAGAGGGACAAGTCAACATGAAAGACACCAGTTATTGAATTTATAACCTCTTTGAATGAAGTATAAATAACACCAGCAACTTGGTTAATTAGTTATGTCTAGAGAATTTGAGTGCTTACTGTGTGCCAATAATTGTTATTTTTAAAAGATTTTATTTATTTATTTAACAGAGAGAGATACAGTGAGAGAGGGAACACAAGCAGGGGGAGTAGGAGAAGGAGAAGCAGGCTTCCCGCCGAGCAGGGAGCCCAATGCGGGGTTCAATCCCAGGACCTTGGGATCATGAACTGAGTCAAAGGCAGACACTTACCAACTGAGCCACCCAGGAGCCCCTAAAACGTTATTTTTAAGGTGCATCAATAACAGTGATGAAAATCTGGACTATCCTTAATGATTTCTTTGGCAGCTTTGGTGGAGAGGGTATCAAAAGGGAAGTTTAAGAATAAGTTTCCACGCTCCTAGTAAAAGACTAATTGTTTTTTAGCCATGGTAACAAATAACTACCAGAACTGGTTTTAAACCTGTCAAAGATAACTCACTTCAGTGCATATAATTCTTCAGGCCGACCAACCAGTGACAGCCCCTTACTTCTGAAAGTCAGCCAAACTCAACTTCAGGGAATATGCTTTCAAGATCAAACTATTACTGACAGTCTGACCCATGTAGCTATGCTTCCACAGCTAATATCAACCTGCTTTTGCCTCTGTAAATCTGCCAGTTCCTGAACTACTTGCTTCCTGAAACTCCTATGCAACATCAGTAGTCTGTTCTGCTTGGGGACTTTGTGCATAGGCAGAATAACTCTCTCTAAGCAACAAATTTAGCTTTGTGATTTTGTTTCAGACTCTCAGTAGTGGCATCATCCTTTGTCTGTCATTATCTTATCACCCAAACCTCATTTGCAGCTGAGATGCAGAATAGTATAGCAGTAATGAACCTGGACTCTAGGCTGATTCTGCTGCATTCTGGCTGTGTGATTGTGAGCAACTTGGCTATGCCCTGATTTTTTCATTTGTATGATTGAGAGAAGTAATAGCCTCTTTCTTACAGTATTAAATATATGAATCACTTAGAAATTATGTAGAACTTATACTTTATACAAAAGCCATAAGGTAAGTATTTAATAAGTGCCTTACAAATATTAGTTAATATTACTATTTCTTGCTTTTATAAATACCTAGCAAAAGTTTAAAGTTAAAAGGAGATAAAAGGTTCACCATTCTTTTATAATTCAAGGGTTGGCTTGCATTTTTTCAGATTAATATTTTTAAAGTATAGCCTTAATTCTTTTAAAACTTGGAGGCATTGTGCCTGAGTATGTGTGTGTGTGCATATTATATATATACATACATGTGTCTCTGACAATTTTGAAACTATTTCCACTGTTTGAGGAATAGCTCGACTACATTCATAGGAGGGCAAATATCTGTTTAATAGAGAGCATACTGACAACAATGTAGCAGTAGTAATAAATACGTGGTTGTTTATTGCTAAGAGCTAGCATACTGAGTTCTATATTTCAATTTTTGTACTAAGAATTACATGTATTATATTTTATTCATTGATTCATTCATTTGTTCATTTAACAAAAATTTATTACGTGCCTACTTTATGCCAGGCAGTGGTCTGGGAAGAGAAATAAAATGGTGAGCTGTTGTGTTGAATCTTGCCTTCTTTTGAAAATCAAAAATATGATGATATAGTTTTTATTATTTATTACTGATTATGTGTGTTTGTGTTTATGTTTATATTAAGGTTACGTGATGAAAAATGGTTTGTATATTGCCTTTGTTACATAGATTCAGTTGCCATCCTTGAATTGACTTGTTAGACAATAATATTGGAAATGCAAAGAAAGCTAGGCAAGTTTTTGCACATCAAGGAGGTAGTCAGGATTTCCAGAGGCAGCAAGTCACAGACACTATGTATCTTGCTTTTAGAATTCAGAGTCCCCAAAGGACCAATAAGTAAAATTCACCTCATATATCATTTGGTAAATAACTGAATTGACCCTGAGATAATCTGCTTGATTCTTCTTGCATTCACTTTTATATTTGCTGTATTTGGATGTTAATTAACATTTGTCAGTTATTAATTTTAGAATTATATGCAAAAGTTAATACTCATACATTTTTTATATCCTTACCAGTAGCTATAATATATATATACACATTGATTGACAGAAATAAGTAGTGTAAATGCCATCTAGTAACTAACATGTTTTATATAAGCCATGTGTGTATTATACACACACACACACACACACACACACACTTTTTTCTGAACTATTTGAGATAAATAACAAGTTAAATTATACATTATGACTTTTTAAACTGTGAATTTTTAACATGATATAACATGATATAGTTATAACTTAACATATTTACATTGATAATCTACCATTTGCTTAGTACTTTTATTATTTTTAAATTTTTTACTTTTTCTGCATTTTTTGTTAGCATATTTAAAATAATTTTTAAAGAGACATCTCCCTTACTATGTATGCTAAGTAACTATCATAAACCATACACTCAAGTAATACATAGTAACTTATATTAATAAGAGCCAGCTAGATAGATTTAAAGATAAGCACCTGAGATTGGGAGAGAATCTAAAAAATAACTTAGAAAAACACTTACTGGAGTGCCTGGATGGCACAGTTGGTTAAGTTTCCAACTCTTGGTTTTGGCTCAGGTCTGTGGTCTCAGGTCATGAGATGGAGCCCCATGCAGGGCTCCATGCTCAGCAGGGAATCTGCTTAAAAGGCTCTCTCTCCTTTTCCCTCTGCCCCTCCCCTCCTTCTCTCAAATAAATAAATAAATCTTAAAAAGCATCCACTCACTAATTGAAAAACGGAGTCAGCTCAGTTTACTCTTTTCACATCAACATGAACTATGCAGCTGCCTTTTTTTTTTTTTTTTTTCTTCTTTTTCCTTTTCTTTTGCCCTCTGACAAGAGTGAAAAATAATAGCTTCTGACTGAGGGACCAAGGCTTTCCCTTCACTTGTGTTGAATATTGTGCAGAGATCGAATAGAACACTGTGGCCGAGGCATTGTCAGCTGTTCAGAGATAAGTGGGACTTGCTCCAGTCTAAACCTGAACCTTGAGGACAAATATCAGGAAATCCTTTTTAGAAGTTGAGATTCTGGGTGAATTGCTAAAATTAAATATTGTGTGATTTGGTAACACCTGTACCTAAATAGTTGTTTATTATGAAAGGAAGCTCTAATTTATTGTTTCTAGTTTAATATGTGGCTGTTTTAATGATGAGTGCATTTTGGTAATAATAGCCAGGAGCAGAAAGTCATTGGCAAAATTAAATTGAATCAGGCAGGAAATGGTCTTTTTTATTTAAGTAAAATCCAATTTAGTTCTATCCTTAAGCTTGAGGAACATCCTCTCTGCCTCAGACCATTACTGCTGCCCTCCCCCAAACCAGCCAAACAAGTACAACCAGACCAAATCCCTCCCTGTTCTCCCCACACAACCCCCAGTTATGGAATTCATAATAATATACACTGCAGCTATATGCAAGTCAGATCAGGGTATTTCTCCAGAATTTGTCTTGTCCATAGACCTTTGTTTTAATCTCTTCCGCATCCCTGGTTTTTATCCTATTGGCTTCATGCCTAGATTTTCTCTTTCTGTATATCCTTTAAACTGAATAGTCTTTATAGACAGCCTACCCCACTCCTCTACTGAAGTCTCGAAGCAAGTGATGTTCCACATCCAACCGAGTCTCCAAGGATATTCTAGCCCAACCTAGATCTCAGAGCCCCAGATCATTCTATTATATTATCTGAAAAGTGGGCACCTGATAGTCAAGATTTAAACCATCAAGTTTCAACTTGTAGTATACTAATCCTTTCTGTTGGCAGAGAACTTAAATTGCACAATCAACCTTTCATAATAATCTCTATAGTTGATCAACAAATATTTGCTAAGCAACTACACCTAAGTCAGATATTATATTATTTGTAGAGTTTCAAGGGGGGTCAATAAAGGACTTTTTCCTTCTTGCCTAGAGTCTGAATAATCTAAGGATAAAAATAACAAGGTGGATGGAAGCAAAATATCATCTCTGTCACTCATAGAGGAAGATTGAGAGCATAGATTCATGAGAGACCTACATAGGCTAGTGAACTGAATCTCAGAATTAGATATACTTACTCACATGGTCACTGCAGTGCTAGACCAGGGTAGACCTTTCCCACAGAGGGACGACTTAGGTCCTAGAGGTGAGGTGAAAAACATCTCTTGCAGGCAGGTAGCTCCCAAGAGAGAGAATGGTGCCACCAAACATGCCCGGTTATTTTTCCCAGTTTTTCATTTCTCTTCTAGGAAAAGTGCATAAAGAGACAGAGATATAAGAAGAATACTTAAGGAAAGTTATCTCCGTGTGAGCCTGAAATGGAGTAATGAGATTCCATTCTGACAGAATTCACTAAGGATAAAGTGGTGCACAGACATGATCTCTCCCATCATGGAATTTATAATCTAGTAGGGAAAGGCAGATATTAAACATATAATTACAAATGATGAAGTGGGATGTAATTCTTTTGTAATTGTACTTTCAGGAGGGCAGACTTTGAGTGATGAATTGCATGGTTTTGTTTTGTTTTACTTTTTATTTTTGAAATTTTGCGACTGTGAGGAAATAAATCCTTTGGAAAGCTTGTACCACTTCTGATACTGATTTTTGCTTCACTAGATTTTAAAATGACAGATTTTAAATTATTGTGAGACTGGTAACCATAATCAACAGGAGGTTGGTAGATTAAAATGGCTGCATAACAAATAGAAATTTGCCAATTGTTAGTGAATCAATTGCTTGCTGATATTTCTATTTATTAATTGTAGAAATATTTTGTATTAAAACTTATTTTTTCCTCTAAAATTGAGAAAGATACGTAGTAAAGAAAAAGTGAATGAAGATCGAAGTATGAAAAAATTGTTTTTATGTACTTTTTAAACTCCAAGTAAATTCTACCATGCCAGTGCTATGCCCAAGAGTATTACATGTGTAAGAAAGCAGTTTATATGCAATTGTTTAGAAATCTGTTTTTTCCTTCTCTTTGGCTTCGTTGGAAATTGCTAAAACTTTAGTTGTTTTCTTTTAGTACCGGTGTGCATGATAATTTTTTACTCTACTAAAACTTTGCAAGACGGGTTGTCATAATTTGTATGAAACACTCATAAGTAAAAAAAACAAGCACTTACTAATATCCTGTATATCCAGTCCTACAATCAGCATCTCTGTTGTCTCTGCATTCAAAATATAGTCTAAGTCCAATCACCTCTTTTCTTATCTACTACTCCTACTATCTTCATTCAACTCATTATCCTCTCTTGCCTAATTTGTTTCCTTGCCTCTCCTTTTTCTACGCAGACTCTGATCTCCAGGTACCTCCTGCTCCCAGAGTGGGTTTTTGGTGTGAATCAGACCCTGTCACATCTAGCATTCAACGTTCCATGGCTTGCCATTACACAGAATATAATTTGAAGTCCCTTCCACACCTCTTGGCTACCCCTCTGGCCTCATTTCCTGTTGTTCTCCCACTTCTCCCTGACCTCCTTGCTCCTTTTTGAGTACACTCAGTTCTATCCTGTCTTGGGGTTCTTGCATTTGCTATTCTTTCTTCCTCAAATTCACAAACTTCTCTGCTTAAATACCTGTCTTTTTTTTTTGCAATTGTAATGCAACCTCATGTAGCTGGAAATTGTTCCTGTTATTTTCCCAGCACCTGGCACTCAATAGAGATTGTTAATTGAATGAACAGTCTGATGACAAAAATCAAAGCTAACATTCTATATTTTAGAGATGGCCCAGATAAATGAAGTAATGGTGAAGGTTGGGGAAGCTTTCATATTTCTCCAGTGCTTGTAATTCTTAAGTGTACGAAAGAACTCATGAGTACTAACTAGTCCATGAAACTTCAGGATATAATGATGAAAGAAATGATACGTCTTCTAAATTGAGAAATGAGCACAAGAGATGTGAGGATTAAAAATTAATCAAAGAAGATAAACCAGTCCATTTAATTCATTAGAATTATTATGTACTTTAGCTGCACACATTTGCTCTTTTGCCTTTCAACTATGTGTGAGGCACATACGTCATCTCTATTAATGATTGAATAAGCTTTCTTTTTCTCTAAAATTATTTGTATTCATTGTAGTTCACCTAATTCTTTTAATGATATTTAACTTTTTTAAAAAGTGAGGTTCCTGAATCTTCTACCTGTATCGAATCTATGTTTAAAGGATAAAATAAAATTAAAGAAGGGAATATTATATTGTTCTCTATTAGAAAAAAGGCAAAATTTCTAGGTTTTGAAGCCATGTCTAAATGTTTAATTTGATTATTTTTGGTTAATATTTTATCCTGAATTGACATAAAAATATACTAACAGTTTATTTTATCTTACTGGTTCACATTTAAATCATATTCTTCATGAAATTAATGTTTTCCTTCTGATATTAAGATGTTCCATGGGAAAATGTAGAAATAAAATCTAGGAAGGGAGTTGGATTCATAAATTGTTTTTCTACCTGCCCATTATATGCTGAGTGGAAAAATGAGGGTTCAGAGGTTCAATGAAAGAATAGGAGGATAAGTTCTACCTCGTCCTGGGGAAAGCTTGGTCCGGCAGCAGGGAGATCCTAGGGCCATTGTTGTCCAGGTCACATAACACAAAGACATCATTAAAAGGCTGATGGATTTGCCACTTGCTGGCTAGTTGTCCTGGAGTAAATACTCAACACCTCTTAGAGGAAGGGTTATTATAAGGAGCTTGGACTCGTCTTATTTTGTACCCAAAGGGAAAAAAAATAAAGGAAGAAGCTTTCATGGAAAGGAAGCTTAATGTGTGTCTGAGACTACAATTATCTTATTTAATTCACATGAGATGAGTATCTTCTAAGCACTTGAAAAGTCTTAACTCAATTTAATTCTTATGACAGTTTTATGAGGAATGTGGGATCATTAAACTTATTTTACTGATGAAAAAACTAAAGCACAGAGAAGTTAAGCAGCTTTCTCAAGGTCATAAAGCAAGTAAAAAGCAAAAGAAGCACGGGTTTGAACCCAGGCAATCTGCCTCTGTGTCCATGTGCTTGATACTACTCTCTGCTGCTTCTCACCCTGGCTTAAAACAGCTGTTCTCTAGCAGCGAGCATCGCTGTGGCAGGAATTGGGTGGGTCACACTCTCAGATGAAATTCATGCCTGTCTTTTGGTAATCTAGGACCTTGTAAGCTATAGTTACTGCTTATTTTTATTTTAGTATCTTGAATGATTTTATTTATTTATATATTTACTTATTTTTTGCCTTTCCAAAATTTCTTTTTTTTGGTAAAACACACACAAAATTTACCATTTTAACCACTTGACGAGTACGGTTCAGTAGTGTTAAGTGTATTTACATTGTTGAGCAGCCAGCCTCCAGAACTCTTTCAACTTGCAAAACTGAAACTCTTATTAAAAAGAAAAGCACACACCCAAAATGGCATCACTCAGGTTAAGGCCCCAAGTCAGTAAATGAAGACTTAATACCTAACCTACCTGCGGTCTCAACTGCCCAGGAATGTAACCTTCTACTAGTCAACCTCCTCCTCCTCCTTCCCCTCCTCTTCCCCCTCCTCCTCCTCCTCCTTCTTTTCTTCTTCTTCTTCCTCTCCTCCTCCTCCTCCATCTTCTTCAGTGTTTTCTCTCTGTCTTTAAAATTTTTGTATTGTTTAGATCAGAGAAGCTCTCCTCTACTTGCTAGATGGGATGCTACCTAAATGAAATCTTTCCATTTTTAAACTGTGGCAACTAATTAAAAAAACATATGCTATGAACTAAACTGGATTTAACTCCAGGCTCTATAGTCTAGAGGAATGGGTTTACAACATCCAACCTACATAAACTAATTGTAAATGAGTTATAGATTAGAAGTTTTTAGCTTTGCTCTGGTTTCTCTCTCTCTTTTCTTTTTTAAACTCAGGATTCGTGAACAAGATCCATTAAAAAAATGTATTTTCCAACAACAGAAAAGTACAGAATCAGATTGCATGGTAATGACAGGTCTGCAGCTATCATCCATGAGTCAGGGTTGAAAATGTCCAGTTCATCAAAATAGCCACATTGTGCTCCTTGGTCACTTTTACTATATACACATGCTGTTAAGTTTGAAACTGCACGATGTGTTTATAATTAATTAAACATTGCTTTACAGATTTTTTTTTTTTTTTTTACAGATTTTATACATAGAGCTCTGTATGAGATTTTGTTCAGGAAAAGGAGAAGGGATTTCACTTAAAATTGAAAACAAGGAGACCAGATGAATGCACTAATGGTTTGTGTTTAGAAAACAGATAACCTGAAGCCTAAAGCTTGGCACTAAAATGGTTAGAAAAGCCAATTTATCAGTGGCAGTCCTTATCTATGATTAGCCTGTTCTCTTTGTTAAGACTGGGGCAAAGGCACAGTTTGGGGCTAAATTACTTCAAGCAAAGTCAACAAATAATTGGGATGTGGTGTCTCCAGAGATGCATTGATGCCAGGGAAATCAGACCTACATAAAGGACTGGCAGTTATAAAATTGGGAACTTGAAGCCACATATAATAGATCTTGATCAAATCACATTTTAATAGAAAATGGAAAGAAACCAAGAGATTCCCACCCCCCACAAATGTATTATTCACGTGCACCATGAGTTTTACACTCTGAAAGTGCCTGTCGTAGTAGAGCTGTGATGCATAGAGATTTAGGTTTCATCCCTTTCAGATCTTCAAGTAGTAATGTGTCCATTAGGCTCTGTCTTAAGGAAGATTCTTTGGTTTCTAAGATAAACTCTAATTCCTTAACATGGGAAATAAACTGTTTTGTGCTTTTCCCTCAAGCTCCAACTCTTACCACACAAGCACTGCTGCTCTCCTGCCCCTGCGCTCTTGTGCTCCAACCTTACATCACTACTTTTCATTATTGGAACTCACTAGACTGTTTCATGCTACCCTGAATGCATTTATGTTGCTTCTTCCTTTTGGAAAGCTCTTTTAAGCTGACATTCACCTGTTATTCCGTTAAATCTTTCTTACCTGACAGGTGGAACCGACTATTTTCTCCTTTGTAGTTTTACAGTTTGTACATTGCCTGTAGAAATTCATGGAACACATTTCAATTCTGCCCCAAGCTTCTTGAGGGCCAGGTCCATGAGAGATTTTTGTGTATCTCTCTTATGCCTACAGTCCTCCCATCCCAGTCCTAGGTACAAAAGAAGTGCCAAATAGATACTTAGTGACTGAATAATATCTTCTTTCACAGAATTTTCAAGGATGTCAGAGTAAATGTGTAAGATTGTTGCACTTAGTCATTTACCAAATACTTATCTAGTGTACCTGCTACCTGTCAGGCATTGTTTGGGTGTTGAAGACACATCAGTAAACAAAATATTGTTCCATCCTCATACGTTTTAAAAGGGAAGGCAGGAAATAAACACATAAACATTTAATATATCAGGAAGGGGTAACTGCTGTAAAGAAAAACATAGCCACTGAATAAGGGCTAGAGGTGACGTGGGGCACTATAGTAAGCAGGCTTGTCAAAAAGTCCTCATTAGAGGACCTTTCCAAGAGTTCTGAGTGAGGTGAGATACAAATAATGCACATATTTTAAGGAAGAGAGTTATAGACAGAAGGAACAGTGAGTGCAAAAGCCATGAGGTGGAAGCATTCTTGACTTTTCAGAGGAAGAGCAAAGTCAGTGCAGGCTGGATGGGGAAAGGAGTGAAGGAGATAGGGTAGAGAATGAGGTCAGTGAGGGAGCCAGGAGTCAGAGCATGAGGGGCCTGGTAGGCCACGATAAGGAATTTGCATTTTATTCTCAGTGTGTCTGGAGCCACTGTGTGTTTTGCGTAGGGAAGAGACAAGATACATTTGATCGCTATGATTTCTTTGGGAAGAATAGACCATTAGTGAGCATGAACGGAAGCTGCGGGACTATACTAGTTTTTCTAGGGCTGCTGGAGCCAAATAACACAAATTAGGCAGCTTAAACAACAGAAATTTATTGTCTCTCAGTTCTGGAGGTCAGAAATGTGAAAGCAAGGTGCTGGCAGGATTAATTCCTTCTGTGGACTGGGAGGGAAGGAGCTGTTCCAGACCTCTTTTCTTGGCTTGTGGATGGCTATCTTTTCCTTGGCCACTTCAAATATCTTTTTTTTCTATGCATGTCTGTCTGTGTCCCAGTTTCTTCCTTTTGTAAGGACACCATGTCCCTAAAGGACTAGGGACCCACCCTGTATTGGATTTGGGGCTCACTCTACTCCAGTATGACCTCATCGTAACTAATTACATCTGAAAACCATCTGGACTGTATTTCTGAATAAGGTCACTTTCTGAGATACTGGGAGTTAGGACTTCAACACATCTCTTTGAGGGAACACAATTCAATATATGACAGAAACTTTAAAACATTTACTCCTTATGTTGCTTATACTTGATTGTTTTTTTGATTTACCGATTCATTCGTTATTCATTCATTCAACAAAAATGCATTGAGTATTTACCAGGAACTCTCTGGGTATGGTGGATACTTAATAGTATCTGATTAGAACCAAAGATGAGTCTTGAGACTACCCAAGGAGAAAAAAAAGGAATAATTTCATTTATTATGGAATATTTCCCATTATGTTGAGAGATGACTGGAGTTTGACTGGAAAGATCTCAATTCTACTAGCTGAGTGTGAATTATATTTCATCAGTAGAGTGGGATAATGCCCAGAATAGAATAAATGCTAAAGACAATAGCACAATGCTTGTCACATAGTAGACGCTCCATTTTGTGTTAAACTGTTGTGGAACTGAGGGAATTAATTTATGTTTATATCCACTGTATTAGAATGATGACAAGTTCACAGCATTTAATCAGAAAATTGTGTGAGGTTCACACAAAAGATAAAAAGGTACTTACATTATGGATTGAGAGAGTGTTTTCTATTGGCCTATTATATTTCTTGTAAATTGAATCTGATTTCTATTGAATTTTTGTATGTTTTATGAGTCAAACTTAAATTCTGATTTGCCTATCACGAATTTATCACTGGAAGCTCTTGTAATTTCTTGGTGTTATTTGCGATAGTGAATAACCTGGCCCATGTTTGTGTTTCAAGTGCTCTTATTTGTGTTATAGATCTTTAGTCAGTTGTCTCTACATTACCCTATGCCAATTCCTTCTCTACATTCCTGGAAATTATCCACAAAATCCATTGTTGTCTATGGTGTGTGTGTGTGTTTGTGTGTGAAAAGGAAAAACTCACTTCTGTTTTTCTCTTATTACATTCACAACACTTCACGAGTCACTGTTATAACTTTGTGTGACTCTGACCAGTGTAAAACTGGTGTCACTTCTGAAGCCAGATGTGTGGATTTTTCCCTCACACAAGCGATTTTCTGACACCAACTTGTAATTCAATTCAATTCTGACACTAACTGGAGTTAGTGCGGACCCCTCAGATTAAGGGCTCAGTCCCACCAGACTGCACCCCCTCTTTAGATACCAATCACAAGTAGTATGTTCCCAGGTTTCTCACGACTCTGTCTAACTTGGCTACAAATCAGAGGTTTCCATTACCCCTCCTTGGATTCTATCATTTGCTAGAATAGCGCACAGAACTCAGGGAAACACATTTACCAATAATGATAAGCTCTCTGAATTCCATATCCTTAGGATTTTTATGGAGGCTTTGTCACATAGGCATGATTGATCATTAACTTAATCTCCAGCCCATTTCCCTTTCCCATAGTATGGAAGATGGGGCTGAATGTTACAAATTTCTAATAATGGTTTAATCTTTCCGGTGACCAGCCACCACCCTGAAGCCTCTTGAGTCTCTTCTTTAGAACAAAAGGTGCACTCTCCTAAGTCCCGGGAAATTCCAAGGGATTTAGGAATTCTGTTGCAGGAACGGGTAGGGGCCAGGGAGAGACGCAGAAACCAGAATATATGTTTTCTATTATTTCACAGTGTGCATTTCTAAGGTTTCCCCCAATCACCCCAGCTAGAAATAATCTTTTCCCCAAACTTCCTTTGCCTTATTCCTACTGCTCTACTGAATTGGCAATTTTAAAAACCTTGGTTTATGATTATTTGTATTCATGTCTGGTAAAACATTGAGCCCCTTCAATGAACACAAGCAATATCTGAGCAAGTTTTGTTTTTATCATGCGCAGTAGATATTCGAGTATTTGTTGACTGGATGAATACTTGTTTGTGTGTGTGTATACATGCATTCATAATACCACTGCATTTCATTTCTGTAGATGATGTCTCCAATAAAAGTATACATCTGGGTTTGAAAGACTACTACCAATATCTTTTCTACATTGCCTATAGGAGGTGGGTTTTCAGTTTAGGGACTGTAGCTTTTGAGGAGATTGAAATTTTGTCTTTTAGATTCATAGTTGTCTTAAAATCTTTGCTGAAAAAAGAGCAGTCACATTTTTTTATAGAGGAATACCTGCTGTTCTATTAGCTGCTGCTGTTTCTCAGCAGTTCACAGCCATGCCATGTTTTTAAAAAGCTGTGCTACACTACATCTTTGGAGGGCTTCTTCTGCTTTCTTACTTGGGGGTTTCTCTGCTTATGCTTAAAAAGTTGTATTGCCCTAACTGCCAATTCTCCATATGCACCACAAAGGCAACAATAACAATAGGACATGATTAGTGTTCTGATCGAGTGGGAGAGAAGACCTTCCTATTGGATGATACTACTTTTATAACTTAAGTTCACTAACATTTTTTCCCCCTTTAACCTCTCAATGTAGAAACTTCAGTCAGATATGCATGGACTGAAATCCTGATTCATCTAGTTTTTAGCTGCGTGATCCTGGATAAATGACTTAAACTCTTTAAGTGACTCTTTATGTCATAATTTTCTTGCCCATTTGGGATAATATTCCTACCCACCTAATAAATAAAAATTTGAAAAGAAAAATAAACCTCCTTATCTGACAGGACAGTAGTGAGGACTGTAGTGATGTAGCACAAGCCCCAGCACACAGTGGATGATCAATAAATGTTAATGAGATAATGATCAAGAGATGCTGTGAGATTAGAGCCGATGTCTGTAAATGCAGCTTAGTGCCTGGTACAAAGTATGTTTTTAATGGCTAGTAGCTAAAATAGTAACAAGGACGTCTATGATGATATTAGTGATAACAATGATAAAAATGATGGCAACTTCAACTTTAGTATTACAAGGTAATATACATTAAATGTCTTAGAAAGTCAGAACCGATTTTAGCAGTGGCTCCTGTTCTCCTTGCCTTATATTTTCATTTATAGTGCAAATGTTTGGTTTGCATATTTTGCCTCATAAGACAATCGGTTGAAGAGTTTCCATTCCTCCCAGTACTTTCCTTTTCCCTTCAACTAGAGTGTTATCTCTTTACTCGCATCCAAATGTGATATATTTTTCCTTACTTTTAGTCTATTCTCCTTAAATCCCAACTGCCCAAATTGTATTCATTGCTCAAGGATCATCTTAAAATTCTCTCTTACGTTTTGTTACAGAACTATCATTATCATGTAATGTAGACCCAAAATTTATAGATGAAGAAACTGTCATAGAGTTTGTCCAACTTCTCTTGGGTAGTCATTGTGGAATCAAAACTTAGATCTGCATTTTTATTGGATTGTGCTGTTTCTCAACAGATACATGATTTGAGGTCCATGTTTTCAGCATGTGTGCTCATGTGGAGGTCTTCCCTCTCTGAACTAGAGACTTCATTGTTTTTAGCCTACATTTAGGGACTTATATATAGATTTTTTTCTTAAGTGGGTCAGTCTTGACTTTGCAGTAAGATCATGAGCTTATTTTTAATAGGTACATCTCTTGGACTTCTTTTCTAAATCTCTAACATAGTGCTTTGTGCTTCTATGCTACTCAGTGATTTGCTGGTTGAACTGATTTTAATTCAATTATAAGAATATCACACAGCTCCAACAGCTGTACTATTTTTTGCTTAGTCTTCTTGATTTGGTTCTCTATTTCTTATGAAAGCGTATATCTCTGAATATCTGCTGACCAAGTAGTTGAATTTTCTCTGGGAAATTTCCAGTGCAACTTGCTGATGTTTTGAATAGTTTTTCAAGTGTAGACTGGCAGGTAGGCTTAAATTCTTTCAAGTTTATCATTGGTTCCATAGTGCTGTTTCAACACTGCCAAGTACCGTATGTTCAACTGCAGCTTCTCTTGTGTATTTACTTTAAGAGCAACATCAACCAACAGAAGATGAATGTTTCTGGGGGCACTGGACAATGTTCATAGCTTTCAAAATTATATTAGGAAATTTAAATTTAAGTGTGGGTTATCTTTTTCTTATTGCAGGTAGATTCAGTTGAATGGTCAATATTTATTAAGTGGCTCTCATATGCCAATGGTTGTGCCAGGCACAGTTATATACATTACTTAATTTGATTCTCACAAAAATTCTGTGAAGTGAATGTCATTATATCTATTATGTCAGTGCCTAAATTGGGAAATGTAGTGGCCATGTGATTTGTTCAAGTCACACAGACAGAAAACAGTATAGCTATGATTTAAACGAAATCTGTTGTTGAGTCTAATACCCTTTTCACTAACTGCACATATTCTAAATAAGCCTTAAAAGTATTTACATATTATTTTAAAAAATTAAAAAAATATCCTATACAGATACCAGATATATATTAAATTTATACTATCATCACTGCTATATCTTCCTGAATTTAGATAATTTTGAAAGTTGCATTCCTATTTCCCTGTCTCCTTCTTGAATATAACATTCCAATGAAGGTTAAATGGCATGCTTAGGATACTCTAAGAATTTTTTGTTGTTGTTGCTATAACCTGAAATCCAACAAGCATAAGCTGTATATACAAGTTTATGCTGATGATTATTTGGTTTAAAAATAGAAGACCAACTAGACCAAATCCTGTAATGTATTATTAACTCTGATTACTACTCTTCTGATCATTTGATACTATAACCATGTATTACTATTACGTATACTATTGTTCTATTGCACAGACCTGGTGTTCACTAACTAATGAATGATTGCAAAAATTTTCTCCTATCGTGTTTAAAAATAGGCTCTTTAATATTGGGAAATTTCATTTAGTGGTGATAGAGGATCTGTATTAATTAAAAAATATTAACCTTTTATTTTAAATTTTATTATAAAAGTTTGGGCTTGTATTTTCTCTCTTGGCCTGCCTCATTGACCATCTTTTGAGCATTGTAATAGCAAGCAAGTCAGAATCAGAGATGAGAATAGCCCTTTAAGAGATCTTGCCATTGAGACAGAAAACATCAATAGACCTTAGGGTATTATGCTAAGTGAGATAAGCCAGACAGAGAAAGACAAATGCTGTAAGGTATCATTTAGAACTGGAACCTAAAAAAAAAAAAAAAAAAAAAAAAAGTTGAGATCATAGAAACAGAGTAGGAAAGTAGTTTTCAGGTGCTGGGGATGGGGATGAGCGGTAGAATAGGGAGATTGGTAAAAGGATACATACAAACTTTTGGTTATAAGATGAGGTCTGAGGATTTAATGTGTAACATGCTAAATATAGTTGATAACACTATATTGTATAGTTAAAATTTGCTAAGAAAGTAGGTCTTGAGTATTCTTGCCACTCCCTCAAAGGTAAACATATGTGAGGTGATGGATGCAATGATTAGCTTGATAAGGGGAATCTTTTCACAATATACATGTACGCCAAATCATCACATTGTACACCTTAAATGTCTTACAGTTTTATTTGTCAGTTATACTTCAATAAAGATAAAAAAAATAAAAAGAATAACCTTTTTAATGAAGATATGAGTTGTTGCAAAGTGGTAAGAAGTCGAATTTCTAGACCAAACTCAAATATAATCCATGGTATCTTGATGCTTCGGTCATGCTTCTGAGGCATGGAAGTAAAGCAAGAATAAGGAAAATTGAAATTGCTATAACTGTGCATGGATTGAAGTGTGGATAAACCTGAGGATGTCTGGCAAGAATAACGGTCTCCTTATCTCACAAACCAGCTTCTGCTGGAATCTAAGAAAAGGCATTTATCTATTAGCATAGTTGTTCAAAAGACAAATACTCTAATTAGATTTTTTAAGCTGTTGCTACCTGAGGAAACTGAAGCTTCTTTGGTATTGTTTATAACTAGATTCCCTACCCCCCTTTATTATTGTAAACTAAATCCAGACTTTCAAAAAAGTCTTCCAGGATACTGAAAAGCTGTGTATAACTACTATCTTCTTTGTAGCAGCTATTCTGGATTTACAAAGGATGTTTAACCACAAAGGGAAATAATTTGGCTAGTTATGGTGTTCTTAGGGAAAAATAAATGAATGCTTTTTATAAGCTTAATAAAAGTTGGTTCAAAGTACATTTTTTGACATTGAATTCTAATAGTTGTGATCTGTCCACTAGGAAAACCTTTCAGCAGACCAATCTTATCTTTCTTTTGATGTGAATGCAGTTGTTTTTTGAATGTAAAACTGACTTTTAAGCAAGAAGATAATGAAAAGTGAGTGGAACATGACATCATGTATTTGTCAAAACCCATAGAACTGTAAAATACAAAGAGTGAGGCTTAATATAAACTATGGACTTTAATGGATAATAATATATTATTTGGTTCATCAATTATAACAAACTTAACCACACTGATACCAGATATTAATAATAGGGGAAACTGTGTGGAGGGGAGTAGATTATGTGGGGATTCTCTGTACTTCTCTGCTCAATTTTTCTGTAAACCTAAAACTGCTCCGAAATATAATGTCTATTAATTAAAAAGAAAAATGTTACAGAGATAGGTCCTTTCTCCTTCTATGACATTGATCACAGTTTACTTTCATTAGAAACCATTACTATTTTATTTTATCTTTTATTGAAGTATAATTGACATGTATTACATTCATTTCAGATGTACGGTGAAATGATTTGACATCTGTATATATTACAAAATGATCACCACAATAAGTCCAGCCAACATTTATCATCATATATAGTTACAGAATTTTTTTTCTTGTGACAAGAACTTTTAAGATCTACTCTCTCAGCAACTCTCAAATATGCAATGCAGTATTATTAACTGTAGTCACCATGCTGTACGTTACATCTCCATGACATTTATTTTATAACTGGAAGTTTATCCCTTTTGCCTCTCTTCACCCATTTCATCCACTCCCCACACCGCCTCTGACAACCACCAATCTCTTCTATCTATGAATTTGGCTTTTTTTTTATTCCACATATAAGTGAGATCATATGTTATTTATCTTTCTTTGTCTGACTTATTTCACTTAGCATAATGACCTCGAGGCCCATCCATGTTGTTGCAAATGGCAAGATTTCATTCTGTTTTATGATGAATTATATATATATGCTACAATCCATTTATCCACTGATGGACACTTAAGTTGTTTCCATATCTTGGCTGTTGTAAACAATGCTGCAATGAACATGGGGGTGCAAATATCTTTTCAAGTTAGTGTTTTTGCTTTCTTCAGTTAAATACCCAGAAGGGGAATTGCTGGATCATATAAAGAACCACTAGTATTTTGAGTTCACCACATGGTAAGCTGTTGGCCTTGTGTTTCCCATCCAAACAGCATAATAAAAGATAATAATTATAAACTTCATTTGAGAAATTATTTGAAGATATAAGTTTTGATTTAATTTTCAGAAATTTATTATTTTTTTTAACTTCCAGTTTTTCAGGACTTTTAATTTAGTAATATGAAATATAATTTTCAAGAAGGGAGATATTGAATGCAGCATCTCTGAAACTTTTAAATTATGAAATAGTTTTGCAAAGGACTAGTGTGTCCCAGGTGGAAGCATCATGAAAAATACATGACTGACTCTCTGAGAGAAGACATTATTATATATCTTGAAATGACAGAGAATCTGAGTCAACACTGACCCTTTGCATTCCCCTCATATTTATTCAGTCACCCAGTTCTACTGATTTATCTTTCATAATTTTGCTTGTGTTTACCAAACCATTTGCATCCTTTTGCCACCATCTTAATTCATGGTATAATAATCTAACTGTTGAAAGTGTAGCTAGGTGACATTCCTCTTTAGCAACACCACCGTTATAACTAATTCTTGACTTCTTCCTTTTGTGACTTTTGAAGCTGGGACCTTTAATTCTCATCTGAGGGGTTCAAGTCCATTTTAGACTTTGGGATAGGATGATAAGCTTTCCTATTTTGCCTGGGACCAAGGGGTTTCCTGTATATGGGACTTGCCAATACCTGGGAAGTTTCTGGCAAATGGGGATGAGTTCGTAACCCTACTCTATGACCAATCTTGTTAAGAGATCTTAGTACAGTAGTTGGTTTTACTGCTAAGCCCCCATGAATGCACTTGGACTTGGATTCAGAAATATAAGTCTTACTCCAATTTCACTGGCTTGATTCCTTTGTGTTTCCCTATTCCAGAGTCCCTTCCCATTTACAGTTTGGAAAGCCAGTTCATCAGTACCTTCATTTCTTCCAGAGTCTTATGTCCTGACACTGAATGGTAGTTCCTACAGCAGAACCTAAGGATCTGCTTCTTGCCAGCCTTCTCTGAAAAATCTGTTTTTTAATGTCTGAATTCTTATTTTTTGTTTGTTAAGTAAACCTCAATTCTCTTCACTTTGGAGGGTTTGCTAGATCTCTTAAGATCCTATTGACACTGACTGTGGCCTTTCCTTTTGCTGGGTTTGCTTGGGTCTGCAAAATCAAGATTCAAGGTATGGGACCAGATTTTCAGGTTTAGGAGGAACTCTAACTTATTGCTCACAGCAGTTTTCTTCTTCTTGGGAATATTATTTTTAAACAGTGGTTCGATTTACATAGAGTGAAATGTACTAATCTTAGGAATTACACTTTGAGGAGTTCTGACAAATGCTTACACCTAAGTAATAACTTATACCTCTATCGAGATGCAGAACATTTCATCACTACAGAAATTTTCCTCTTGCACTCACCACAATCTTCAACTGTGTGGCTCCACCAGGCAATCTGATTTCCATCACCATAGAACAATTTTCTTTGTTCTAGAACTTTATATAAATGGATTTATAAAGTAAATGCTCTCTTTTGTCTCATTTTTTCCACTTAGCATGTTTTTGAGATTCATCAATGTTATTGGATGTTTGTAGTTAATTCTGAAATGTAATATCACAAAGTTTTCACTTTTAAGTGAAAGGAGATCTCCTTGTTTAGAGAACAAGAAATATTTCTGCAAATCTTCAGTCCTACCACAGACTACAAACATGCTATTAAATAAAGTTGTATATAAGAAATACTAACTACAATTCTGTGCTTTTGAAAATAAGAATTTATATTCATTTATTCACTTAAAACTCTTCTTTCTAAAATCTTTCCGATTGATAGTATGATAGAATCCAGGTCAGACTTCTAGATTAAATAGTTTCATGTGAATACACTTTGAAAAGAGTCTAAAACAGTTAATGTTGAAATATTAAATTTGTAACAGAAGCTACCTGCTTTAATATTGGATATCGCAAAACTTAACACTGCATAATAATATCCGAGATAAAAATTTTGATATCTGGTAAAAGAATTATATAACCTTACTGATCACCTGCCAAGTGTAAGAAGATATGACAGACTCCGGAAAAATTGAAATTTCAGGGAAGACAATGAATACTAAGAAATATTAAGTTACAGTCAAGTTTGAGGTAGGATATTATATAGTCATAAAATTAGAGTAATACAACATATAGTATGGTAAATAACAAATGAAAGGGAGGACATAGTTTTGTGGGAGTTTATGTGTTGGGTATAGCTATGCATAAGTGGAGTGCCTGCCAAATACAATGATGTCAATAGGTATCTATTCTTTTTCTTACTCTCTTTTGATTAAAATTAGGATTTGGGAGTGAAGGGAAACTCTAAAACATATTGTGTTGGGTTGAGAAATTGCAATAGAGATTTACATTATCTTATTGAGGGCTTTAAGTAAATAATTTTTGTTTTATCCAATCAGGAATGGGATCTATTTAGTGTTGATTTTTTT
>CM052899.1:115286647-115379342 GCA_028534135.1 Potos flavus
CCCCACCCCCCACCCCCCCACCACTTAGGCTCTGGAGCGACGTCCCTCAGTGGAGAGAATTCTAAAAGTTCCGATTCTGTGCTCTGCTGCTCTACTGCTTGCCAGGAGCCGGCCCCTCCCCCTGTGGCCTATCTTCCCTATATCTCCTTGGATTCACTTCTCCGCACATCCTACCTTCCAGAAAGTGGTGGTTTTTCTGTTCCTAGAATTGCTGCTCTTCTCTTCGATCTCCTGTTGAGTTTGTTGGTGTTCAGAATGGTTTGATGACTAGCTGAATTCCTGGGACCAGACAAAATTTAGGTCTCCTACTCCTCTGCCATCTGCTCCTCCCTCCTAGTGTTGATTTTTTAAAAGCCAACTTGTATTAAATGATCTAATTTGAGGAAATTAACTTTTCTATAGTGTATAGAATAGACTTAAAATACCATTTTGATCATCTAAATATTACTGAAATGAGTTGGTTGAGAATTAAAGCTCTAGATAGTAAAATCCACCTTCAAATCTATAAGCAATGTTGGTATCTATTATTCTTGATAAATTATGTCAAGAATTAATACCTAATGGAAGAAAATGGTTGGTTTTAACCTATTCATAGTTGACATTCTTTTTTATTGCTGAATAGTATACTGTTATATGAATATATCATAATTTGCTTATTCATTTTCCTGTTGGTGTACTTTGAGTTGTTTCTAATTTTTACCAATTACAAATAAAGCTGGCATACACATTTATGTACAAGTTTTTTTTTTTTTTTTTTAATGGAAATATGTTTCCATTCTCTTGGGTGACTATCTATGAATAGAATTGCTGAGTCATCCTGTAGGTATATGTTTATCATTAAAAAAACAAACAAACAAAAAAAACCCTGCCAAACCATTTCTCAAAGCAGTTTTACCATTTTATACTCACACCATTAATGTAGGAGAGTTCTGGTTTCTCTATATTTTAGCCAATATTTAGTGTTGTTAGTCTTTTTTAATTTTTGCCATTTTTATGGGTGTAAAATGGCATTGAATACAGTTTTAATTTGCATTTATTTCTCTAATGGCTAATGATGCTGAACACTTTTTAATGTGCTTATTGACCATTTATAAATCTCCCTTGTCAAGTGCCTGCTCAAGACATTAAACAAAATTGTTTGTTTTTATCATTGAGTTGTAGGATATTTTTTTATAATCTAGAATTTGTATTTGAATTTGATAGTATCATATAATAGTATCAAGAGTGTTTTCAGCTGTTTATCAAGACTATTTTCTTCTAGTCTGTGGCTTGTCTCTTTCATTTCCTTAATGGTGACTTGGATAAGTGGAAGCTTTTAATTTTGAGCAAGTCTATTTTTTTTTTTCTATTATGGTGCTTTCCGTGTCCTAAGAAATCTTTGCCTACTCCAAGATTAGAAAGTAATTTTCCTTCTAAAATATGTATTTTATCCTAATAGCTTTATAGATTTTAGCCTTTATATTTTGGTGTATAATTTAGCTCTAATTTTTGTGTTTGAAATGTAAGGTGAGTGTCCTATTCATTTTTTTCTTCACTGATATCCAGCTACTAAAAATTGACTTTTGATATCAAAGCTTAGAATACAATAACTTAAAAGCATGAATGCTAATTATATTGTACTATAAAGTTGTTTGGCTAATCAATACATATTTTTGCTTGAGACATGGTTTTCTTGTAGGTAGACCCATTGCCAAGACTAATAGTTAATAACCAACTGATTCCTGTTGAACTTGAAATTAGAGTAGAGCAACATCCAAAACCTTGTCTTGGCCAATAGATTAAAAAGACAGAAAAATTCATGTAAGCCTTTTTTTCTAAATTCTCTCCTGAGTAAAATAACAGCAACAACAATGAAAACAAAAGCTGAAGTAGTCCCACACAGTTTTATGATGTTTTAGTGTCTATGATTACTGCTTGGTTTCTATCTGTTGCATATTATATCTTTTCTGTTAACACATGGAAGAAGGTCCTTCTTCATGTAAATATGCTAGTTCTAAAACAATGCACAATGGTATAAAACTCAGCATTACTTTGTGTCAATGGACAGAAACCCACCACAAAGTTGTTTAAGCAAAAAAGGAGTTTGGTTAGATAATGTAACTTGAGAAGTCCAAGGGCTGAGGCTGGTTAGGTCAAATGTGAACTGAAAATTTTCCTTGTGTAAAGAAAATATTTTTAAAAAGTTAAAGAAATTTGGTAATTTTTTTTTAAATAGTGGAAGCAATTAATTGCCCTCGTTCTAAAAAAGTATTATTTGTAGATGCTAAAACTGTATGGAGACTTAAAAATATATTCTAACAGTCAACAGCAGGGCAAATTACTTAAACAAAATAGAGATATTTGCCCCAAATAGTAATAATGCTGTTTGTATCAGTGTTCCAGAAAATAATCTGCAATTAAAAAAAAGAAAAAAAGAATCCGTGATTTGTTAACTCAGATTAACAGTACTTTTTTTTTTCCCCCCCACGTTCTAATTGCAGTCAAGAATCAGTTTGTTGAGTTTGGTGTAGTGGGTATTTATTTATGATTTTTATAAAAACCAAGGAACCAGAGGGGAGGACTAGTGCTGTGCAAATGACCTCTGGGGTCCGGCTGGGACTCAGATGTGCACTTCTCTGCTGAGGTGATTACCATCCTTGTTTGTTTTGATATTTAGAGAGACTACAAGTCTCACTTTGTGCTGTTTGCAAAAAGCTAAGCTAGTTGAAAAGCAGAGATTGACTGTATTTCTTCCGGTGTTTTAGTCTGCAGGCGTTTGTTCCTCAGCCGTGCTGTGTACAGGGCCAAGGCTGCATGGAGCGGATTGTTTCTCTGGATTGTGCCGACGGGCTGCTGATGTCGTAGTTCCTGATAGTGGCTGCCAGCAAACCTCATTCCTTTCCATTTTGCCTGGTCCTCATTTCACCGGAAAACACAGTGGCTGTAGCCGCACACAGACTTTTTCCTCTTTCCCTTTCCCCCTCACCCCTCCCTAGACCTCTCTGGGCTTTGACGTCATGTGTGCTCCTTTCGGTTGCTATAGCAACACCATTCCCCAAGCCCTCTGTCCGTCTCCTCTGGTAGGTTCCACAATGGTACAGGCAGCATCACGCTGCACAATGGTTTCCAGGCAGTGAAAGAGGGTGATTCAGCAAGCCACTCTTCTTCTTCTTTTTTAAAAAAATCCTCCCCTTCTTTTTTTATTTTTATGGGGGTGGGTGGTGCTTGTTGTGTGCTTACCTTTTTCTTTTCTTTTTTCATTTTTACAATTTTCCTTTTTTCTCCTCACCCCTCAATTCCTAGGGGCTTGAGTGACTTTAAGATTGGGTTTTCTTGGAAATCATCTGTCTATCATTAATTTTAAACAATTTCTCCACCTCCAAAGAATCTATTCCTTATTACAATTTGGAATGTGGTTAATGAAAAACAAGTAGGGAGGATTTCTGGGGCAAACACTGCTGGATCAGGATCGTAGTTCTCAAGCACGGAATGGTAGGTGGCTCTTTGCTCCTTCTGGGTTCTAACCTGTTTTTTGGAGGGTGGGGTGATGCCTATTAATTGCTCCTGGGGGTGGGGGGAGAGCGAGCATGGGAAAAGTGGGAGCGATGGGATGGGAAGCAGGTTCATGAAGTGAAGTACCTCTGAGGCAAGAAGCCACCAGCCTTTCCTTCTGTGTGGAGCATCTCTCCCCAGACCTGGGCGTGTGGAAACCTTCCTGTTTGGAGTGAGGGTTGGCAGAGGGTGGGAAGGAGCTTTCTTATTGTGACCAGGGGTTTTTAGACCAATGCAGAGCTACAGAAGGGAAGAGAAAAACAGCGGGGGAGAGAGGGAGAGAAGGGGGGGAGAAAGAGAGAGAAAAAGAGACAGAGAGACAGAGAATAGCTGTGCTTGTTAGAAGTGCTGACCTCAGTTCTATATCTAGGAAATGCTTTTTAAAACATCATTTTAAAAAATCATGTCTTTAAGTATGCATTTATGCTTACTTCCTGAGAGGTGTAATTTAAATAAATATTTTGGAACATATTTATTTATAGTAGGGAATGGTATTTTTATATTTTAGTTCCAAAACTAATGACATTACTCTTGCAGAGACATTCTAGGCTTAATTCAGATCAGGGAGAGGAACACAGGACAGGGGGCAGGTAAGAGATTAGAAGAAACATTGGCACTGCAGTCTCATAGGTAAGGGCTCCCTTTAAGAAAGTGATCTCCTAGTCACAGCAGGCAGCATTTTTTTTTTTTTTTTAATGGCAAGGTTCCCATATTCTGTGCTGGGATACTGTGTCCCCTAGAAATGTCAGAGCTCTTTTGGGAAAAAAAATATGAGACACGAGCATGGCAGTATACTTATTAGAATTTATGTCTTTGTGCCTGCAGCAAAATAAATGTGATTTATTGGAAAATCTTCAAGTACATCAAGGTTAGAGATATTTCAAGAAAAATTATGTATGTATTTTTTTCCCTCTACGTTTAAATCTAGAGGCTGTCTCTGCTTTTACCTTCTAACACTTAACTTCCTGGGTACTGCCATTTAGCTGCAGAAAAAGAATGGCTTATCCCATGGCAGGAGGCTCCGAAGGAATCACAAGGTTGTTTACATGGGCTGCCTTTGCTGCAGAGCCCGCTAGGGTCTGTGCAGCAGCCCTGCGTGCTGCTGGGGGGTTGACGGTAACTTTTATGAACGAACCAGAAAGAGGCAGGCTAAGTCATGGGACAGGCCACAGTTCAGATGGAAGGAGAATAAGTGCACTCAGCGGTGCTAGCCCACGGTCCGATTTCTCCCTCTATCCCTTGTCTGCTAGCTGTCAGACCCTGGAAGATCTCACAGAATGGTGATCAATGTATCAAAAATGGTTGCAGGAATGACCACTTCTCTGAGAGAGGCTTCCGTACATGTTCTACCTTAGGTGAGCCTATATGTTGTCAGTACAGAGAGTGATGCTCAGGAATGAGCTCACAAGCTTCTGACTCTACTTCGGAACCGTTGGATTTTAGGGGCCAGACGGCTTGGAGAGAGCAGTTTTGCTGCCTCTGGCATGTATTCCCTTTCCTTCCTCCATCTCACTCTTAATGGACATAAAGTACTGGCTTAGCTTATTTTATTACACAGAGAAAACTGGATTTTCTCTTCCCCACAACGGAACTATAGCAAATCAGATGACAAAGGTGGTATGACCTTAGATATGAAACAGTCTTCGTGCTTCCTCATCTGCACATCACTCCCTCCTGTTGTAAAGTAGCTTTAATTTGATGAGCTCCTGGTGTTACAGAATCTTTGCAGTTCTGGTTCACAGAAAAAAATTCTTGATGATGAGGCAGTAAGAAATCATATGTAGAGTAGGAAAATCAGCTACCTCCAGCTTCCTGCTTGCTTGCCCCAGAACAGCATCTGCTGTTGGGAGGAGTGTGTTTGTCATGCTGGAAGGGGATGTTTGTGAACAGATCCCAGAGGGACCCAGTGTGTTTTGCTGTCATTGTCTGGTACGTCTGCATCTATTAGTATTTAATGGTTTCATAGGATGTGGTCAGTGTTTTTCAAGGTTAGAATGAGCTGAGACTCGATTGTGGATGCTATAAGATAAATGTATATTTTTAAGTTGCAGGAAAATTCATAGGATTTCCCTGGTTAGTATATCTTATAGGAATATCATAAGCAAAAGGGATCTGCCTAACCTCAATAATGTGAAAAAGCCTCCCATGTTTAAAGATAAAGCATCCCATATTTAAAGGTTTTTTTTTTTTTTTTTTTTTAAGTTTTTATTGTGGCTTTATGTAAATGAATTTATGTCTTTGGATGTAATCTTAGTGAAAAAGTCTTAATACTAATGATAAAAATAAAGACAAATTGGGGGCTTTCTTGTTCTTTAAACATGGGGGCAGATGCTCTCCCTTCCTGCTCTAGTTCTGGCTTCAGGTCACATTTGGAGCTAAAAGACTTTGCATGGAATTTGTGTGTGCAAATCGAATGATTGCTTAGTTACTTAGAAGAATAATGGGTCTCAAAGCAAGGGACTCTTCCTTCAAGTAGAAAAGAAGTAAACAAATTGATACTTAAAATTCTTTCTCTTTTGCCTTTACTATTTTCTCTTGCAGTCTCCTTTAAGCTTTTGGTTGGACACTGCAACACTTAAGCAAAAAGAAGCACAGAGTGTCCAGTAATGACAGAAAGGAGTACAATGCTGTATTTGCTGCAGACTGAGTATTTCCTTCCCACTACACTTGCATCTCTCACACCTTTTTCTGAGGACAACTGACTTGGATAAAGTTGGGCCTGTAGACTACTAGGGGAATGCTTATTGGTAAAGAAGGACAAGATCCATTTATTTCTTTAGTATATTAAATATATTTACTGCATTATATAAGTCTGAGATGAGACACTGCTGCTGATTCAGATAAAAGATCATGCTGCATATTGATTATTTCTCTTTGAAAGAGAAAACGCAATTGAGAATTGGAGCTTGAATTTTAGAAATTTACCTATATATAGTACATCTTTTCATAGCAAAGTTGTAAGGTTTTGACTAAAGATTTTTCCATTTGAGTACATTTTGTCCTTAAGAGAAAATCAAGGCAAAGAGGGGGAAAGTGAAAAATCTGTAGTTTTAAGTACTATCCTATCCCTCTCCCCCCATTTCTTGTCATGAATCTTGGTAGAAACTCTAAATGGAGAGCTCAGGTAGTATTGAAAATCCTTAAGCCAAAAGAAGCATTTTGGTATGAGAAGTAAACTACAAATTTATACTTATTTTTGGTAAAGAATTTTTCTAGTTGAATTGATGTTTTGAATCCATAATAAGCCACTATGGCCTTTCTTACTATCTTATCTCTGAGATATGAAAGTCATAGGCTTACAGAGCTAATGCTCCTAGGAATGGAAATTAGTTTTGAATGGAAAAAGAGATGATTGAAGGTTCCTTAGAAGCATTCCTAACCCAGAGTTGCTCTGAAATCCCATATGGTGTGCAGGTGTAAAGTGAAGTTCCCCTACAGAGCCATCAGGCATTTGCAGTGGCCTGCTCAGTAATAAACAGGATTTTTGCTACTCTGTGTGTGTGTGTGTGTGTGTGTGTGTTGTAGAAAATAGGAAAAAGACGCTACCACCCGGCAGTGACTTAAAAAATACTAGAAATTCTTTTTAGTGACTTCTCTTCCTAGAAGTAAAACTGCCTCCTGGATTTTGGATGTTAACCTGCCTGGGTCCTCCATGTGTTTCCTGAAAATGAGTTTCTTCAAGTAACTGTCGTCTTCTCATATATTGGAAAGAGGATCTGAAAGCACTGATGGTGAAGTGAAATGAAAGCTCTTAGGCCCATTTATTTGGCAAGGTTTATTCAGTGTCTGTACTTCTGCCGTCATAGCACTTATCACACAATACAGTAATGGCTTATTCCTGTCTCCTGTGTTCTCTATGAATGTATAATCTCTCAGGTACTAACTGTCTGTTTGGCACATTGTTGGGGCACAATAAATATTACTTGGATGAATGTCTCCCGTGTACAGAGTTCTCTGCTAAGTGCAATGGAAGGAAGAGTTCGGAGCCATTTGGGGAGATGAGGTTAAATAAAGATGGTGTATAATCAAGGGCGCTATTAGTAATTTCACAAGAAATATAACAGGAATTCAGAGGAGAATGAAATATATGTGACATTGGAAGCTATATTGAGATGTCTGGGGATGTAGCGGGGAAAGAATTCGGAGTAGTAAATTCTAAGCACCTGACCAGGAAAGGGACTCTTATTTGAGGCAGAGAGGAGGTTTATTTTTGGTATGATGAGCATACTTTCCAAAGTTCTAGAAATCAAAACTTATGGTTTGATAATGGGTAGGGCATTGGAAACTGGCAAATCTAGGAGAATCTGGTCCAATATAATCTCAAAAAGGAACAGTAACAGATTGAAGTTACAAACCTATTTTTGCAACTAGATCAGATTATGGGAAAGCATACATACAGGTCTGTTTCCAGCTTCAGACCAACTTCAGTTTAGTTTTATTTTATTTCACATACTTCAGAGGTTTTTGAACTTCTCCTCCTTTAATTGATAAGTAGGTAACCCATCATTCCAATGAAATCTTACACGAAGAGCAGACTATGTAAACATGCAACAGTGGAGCTGTCCCAGTTGAAGCTGAGTAGGGTGCCATGTCTCTCAAAACCAAATCCATATCACAAAGTCAAAACCATGTCAACTAAATTAATAATTATTAATTGGGCTTATGTTCAGATTTTAAAATATCCAGCTACTCTGGTGTTGGTAACACCAAAGTTCTTGTGCTTGCGATATATTTGGACAGAGTGAACTACCTTCGGATGTTTTATTCCCTCATCCTGTGTCCCATCACTCATTTCCAATTGCCTTTGTCAGTCTTTTGGTTTCCTATATGCAGATGAGATTCCCATTTAAGTGTTAAGATCAAATTCATCCTGTGTTTTTGCTTTGATTTTAGGCTAGCGTGAGGAACACCAACGGCAGGACCATCTCAGATCTTCGTTATGGCAACTCATACAAGAAGCTGTTGAATTAGAACCATTTCCTATAGATGAGAAACCATACAAGCAGTGGTGAGTCACAAATTTAAAAATGCTCCTTAGCAGAAAACATGTGATCTCCATAACTGCTTTAAATATTGCATGGGATTTAGTATGGATCTGAAGAAATACTGTTCCAAATAATTTCAACTAAAGAAGTGATTAACTGATGGTGCCACATAGAGCAGCATGAAGTCTCACGGTACATGGGTGCGTTGTAAAACACCACCGTGCTACCACCCTCCATGATACCAGTCTGGTAAGATAGCTCTAATAAACAATTTCATGTGCCTAAGTAACAGTTGGTAACAGTGTTTTTCAGTGGCTTTTATTATTTACAACATAATTCCATATTTTACCAATTCATCCCCTCTGGTAGAAGAATTGGTTCTGAGCTAAATTATAATGCTCAGTACCTTTCAGGAATACACATACACACACATTCCTATGTAAATATATAGGAGTATATAAAGAATGTATATAATATATATATCAACATAACATTTAGATCCTTGGAAATAAGGGGAGAGAAATCATAGCACAGTTTTATAAAACTCAATTCACATTTACCCTACAAATCTTTTTGCTTAATACAAATATTAAAAGTGGATCCAATTTCTCTGCTTGTTGGAATAACTTTAAAAACTTACTATTTTATAAAAATATCAGCACACACAGGCAGAATATTTTTTTAATCAAATACTTGATGCTTTATAGTCATCAAAGTCAATAATCAATAGACTCCAGCAGAGATGAACCAATTATAATCTGTCAAATAACTTCTTTGAGAAATAGGGCATGACAGTGGTGCTTGTAAGACTCCAGAAGAAGGTGTTTTGAACTAGTGATCAATATATCTCTTTCATTTGCTTAGTGGCTCATATAACACTGGGTAGGCAGGCTGTCTTGTGTATTAATGCATAAACTGTAACTGCAGAAGACTGATGAAATTAACCTTATACTTATTTCACATTATGATTTTCATTATAGTCTGCTTACAGTGGATATTGAGAAAGTAGATATAATAGTCATCACTATGCCATGCTTAATCATCATGTATTAAATGCATGTTTGTTATGAAAGAGAATAACGTGTTGCCAATAATCAACCATCGTGGATCTAAAGTAAGGGCAATTTTATATGGCTGAACTTAATATTTTGGGTTATGTGCCCCTTCCAGTGATGTGGAAAACATATATTGCCCCATCTTAGGCATTTATTCATTAAGTAAACTTTTGTTGAGAATTTGTGATGTAGATATTATCCTTAACTCTTGGGATAGATGAAAGAGATAGTACCTGCCTCAAAGGAGCTTTCAGTCTAAAGATTATGGTGCTTATGATAAAATGTGCCATTAATTGGGGTGATCTATTCAAAGAGTGTGGAACTTACACAGGGTGTTACATGGGTAGACTTAGGGTGCTAAGGGAAGTGCAGCGGAGGAGAGGCGAATACAGATGGCATGGGGAGTTGTCAAGGCAGACTTTCCAAAGGGAGTGGTATGTTAACCGAATGTTAAAGATAATAAAAAATAACCAGAGGAAAGGGAGCAGTGGGAATATTTTCCAAGGGTTCAGAGGCTTGGCAGAGTACAGGTTTTTGCAGGTACTATGTGTCATTTACTGTGTTAGGACATAAATGGGGGTGGTAGAAATGAAGCTGAAGAGGGTACAGGAGATATACCATGAAGGATCTCTTAATGCTATAAAATTTGAATTTTACTCCAAAATGAAGAACTTTTAAAAGACTCTAAGTAGGAGAATGACATGATCAGGTTTATTTTTAATTGTGAAATATATCATAGACTTAGCAAAGTGTCTAGGACAAATATGGTTTAAAGAATAATTATAAAGCCAACCTCATTTAAGCGCCATTCATATTAAGGAATAAATTCCCAGCAAATCCCTATGTTCTCCTTTATAATCACATACTTTTTCTTCCCCACTAGAGGTGACCACTAACTGCTATCCTGCCTTTGTCATACTTGTTCCTTGTTCTCTTGCTTTTCTTTGTAGGCTTTCCATTTTAGAATCATAGTATATATATATATAATATATATGTATGTATATAGTAAAATGGTATATATATTGTAAAATATATATATATATTATACTCTCAATCAACTGATTTTGCTAAAATTGTAAGATTTTTCCGTATTAATGCATATAGTTTATTCATATAATTGTTATATAGTATTCTATTCCATGAATATACTAAATTTACTTCTCCATTTTACTGTTGGTGAATATTTGGGTTGTTTCTATATTACTTAGCCAGTTTGTGTACATAACCTGAGTTATTTATATATAAAAATAAATATATTTACGTGAACATATTTGTTAAATATAGTGAAGATATTTATTATAATTATAAATACATTTACAATAAACTTATTAAGTTATATATATAGGTGCTTGCAGATTCTAGCATACATGTGTAAGAGCTTTTTTCACATAAATATAGAGGAAAGGAACTACTGAATTTGGGGGTGTGTGCACATTCAGTTTTTCTAAATAATGCCAGAATATTGTCCCCAAGCAGTGATATCAGTTTACACTCTCACCAGCAATGTAAGAGAAATTCTGTACCTCACCAACATTTGATTTATAAGTTCTTAAATTTCGCGAATCAAGTGGATACGTAATTGTACTCATTGAAGTATTAATTGGCTTTTTGTTGATTACTAATGAAGAAGAACATCTTTTCATTTTTTATCGGCCATTTGATTTTCCTCTTTTGTGAAGTACCTGCTCGTGTTTATGAGATTTGTCTTTCAAAATAATAACTAGCATTTATTGAGTTCTTACTGTGTAATAGTATTGTGCTAAGCCCTATGCAAGCATTTTATCTTCATATCATCCCTATGATTTACAGATAAGGAAATTCAGGGTTAGAGAGGTTAAATAACTTGCTAACAGTCACACAGCTAAGAAGCAGTGGGCTTTAGTATTCAATCTCAGGGCTTTCTGACTCCAGACTTCTTCAGTTTTTCGGATAGTGTTTGGGGGAAGATTAGATTGGAGCCAAAGAGAACGTCTAAGGTGCTATTGCGAGAATCCAAGTTAAAAATCATAGGGACATAATCCAAAGAATCACCAGTAAACATAAGTACAAAGCAACTGGACTCAGAAATGAATGTCATGCATGAAGAAGAGGCAGGATATATAAAAAGTCTCCAGTTTTAATACCTATTGGCTAGGTAGAGTCAATATATGCTCTATATTTATATTCCAGGTGTTGTGGTAGATTTTAAAAATTATGATTCCATGATTCAGTAAGAAATGAATTTAGTTCAGGGGACCATAAAATTTAGGGTAAAGAGACCACAGTGTTTATTTGGGTCAACTCTTCACTGTTTTAAAATGTGGAACTTGGTGTGAAAAGAGGTTTAAATGCCTTGCTCAAGTATACATGTTACTGAGTGTCAGATTAAGGATAGATAGCAGGCCTGCAAAGAATACAAAGGAATAACAACTTTCCTGATTTTTAAATTAGTAGGTGAAAATACAGTCCATTCCTGATTTTTAAATTAATAGGTGAAAATACGGTCCACCTATTAATATTTAAATTGATAGGTGAAAATACAGTCCAAATACAGTTCTGTGTTTATCTGCTAAACATTTTTTTTTAAAAGTCGGTTGCCTCATCATCATTGTTAGCGGGTTTATTTAATGTGGCCTAGGATGTTACCTTCTTGCCCATGGTTCTACCAATGAAACCAACAGATCTGATTTGCAGTTGTTACCATGTAACTGCTCTACTTACTTTGATGTACTCCATTGCCTATGTAATAAATTCCTTTCTCCTTAACATATACAATATTCCCATCCATCCCCATTTTAGAAACTGATGATCTTTTGAATTGCTTGGGGATGCTAATGTGCTTCATTCTCATAACACACACTCAAGTGTTTCTTACCTCTGTGATTTACTTCATACTGTCTATCCTGCCCAAATTCACTCCACCCAACCTTTACTTAGTCATTCACCATATTTTAAGACCTTTGCAGACCAACAGCATGGGCACGATCCAGGGCTTGATAGAAAAGCAGTATCTCAAGTCCCACCCAGATTTCTTGACTCCAAATCTTTCAAACACGATTCTCAGCTGATTTAAACTTTGAGAGGTTCTGCTGAGACTCACTCTAGATTTCATTAGGTGTTATCTCCTTCCAGAAATGTTTCCTGACTCCTTCTAGTGGCATTCCTTCCTAGTGTTCTCACAGTAGCCTAGGCATATCTATTTCATTACATTACCATGATGTTTTATTAACTGTTTATGTATCTGTCTTTGCAACTTACTTGTGAGTGATTTAACCCAGATCTAATTATCTTTGAGTTTTCCATGCCTAGCACAGTGCCTGATACATGGTAGCATTACATAAATGTTTGTTGAATGATTGTTTGATGAAAGAAAGAAAAAAGATCAAGAGATAGACACATGGAAAGATAGAAAAAGAGGCAGAAAAGAGAAAATCACAAGCAGAAAAGACACACAGCCAAAGGGACTACACAGAGAAATAACTAGAAAAATTATACCTGTGGATACAGACTGGAGAGTAGACTGACAGAGAGTCTACAGTCTTATTTAAGTAGATTGAGTGATAAATGTGAATATTGTTGGCCCACTCCCTCAGAGGCAAAGAATACCTTAATTTCTCATATAAGAACAGTATAGTTTTATTGTCATTGTTTTTGTGGAATAAATTTTGTCAAAGTTTGTTTTACTTTTCTAAACAAAGTGTTCTACTTAACTAGTCAGAGACTGTTCAGAATATTGTGTGAAAGTGGATAGAGGATGCAGGTTTGCTCTGAAGCTGTGGAGATAGAAATAAGAGACTGGGGAGTAGAAAGTAGGCATGACACATAAAAGACCTTTCTGATGATTAGAATTATTTGCAAGTCTGTGCTTTTAGAGAATAGCAAATTTTCCAGCACTGCAAGTATTCAACCATCTTCATGGTTGACCAAACATTAAGAACATTTTAGAGGTGCTACTACTTGATGTGGGAGATTGAAGTCAATGACCTCTACAGTCTAGGGTTCTTATGAATTATGAGTCTACAATTGCTCAGAGTAGTGCAGGAAGAATGAAGGTTATAATAAAGATTATAATAGTGGATAACATTTATTGAGTGATTACTTGTGCCACTCACTGTTCAAAGCACTTGGCATGCACTAATTCATTGAATCCTCACAGAAATCCTACTGAGCATTTCTATTTTACAAATGATGAAGCCGAAGCATGGGAGCTTTAGTAACTTGCCCTCGGTCATTCAACTAATGTTGGTAGAGTCCATGGAGTTCAACTTGGGAACACCTCCTTTTTTATCACTGTGTTGAATCCTTCTCACTAAATCCTTCTCACTCTATTTGAGCTAAATAGAGCCTTAAAACATTGATGTGGTTTGAATTCCAAATAAGTGTAAAAATAGGAATTCCAAGAAATGACAACAACATAATCAAAGTAAACAGAGATAGAAATGAGCATAATAGATTTATGGAACCAAATACCTTATAAATGAGATGAATAAGAGGATATTCAGAAATTTGTTATTATAGTGCAATTTTGTCTTGTTTTTTAATGGCTGCAAGTTACCAAGATGGGAAACCAAGTCCTTAGGACTTTTTAACCCTCATAAAACCAACATAACTGACCCCCATGTTGTATAAAATTTTAAAGGCTTTTCACCAATTGATGGAACCTCAGTCTGTATCTCCTAGGAAAATAGATTTGGGACTGTCACTGTTTGAGAGGACCCAAGTAATTTGATGTCATATCAGGAAAAAATAATGTTGTCTTTACAAGTTGGCACTTTACTGGAGCTTATTTGAAGAGCAAGTTAACATAAATTTTACCATATCTCAGACTCTTCATAGAGAATTCCGGGTATTCCAATAACCACTATTAGAGGAACCACTATTAAAATAGAAGTATGATATCTTTTTTTTTTTTTTCAAACCAGGCACTTTCACATTTTTTTTTAAAATTTTTATTTTTTTAATTAATACATAATATATTATTGCCCCAGGGTACATGTCTGTGAATCATCAGGCTTACACATTTCACAGCACTTACCATAGCACATACCCTCCCCAATGTCCATAACCCAGCCACCCTATCCGTACCCGCCCCTACCCCCCAGCCACCCTCAGTTCGTTTCATGAGTTTAGGAGTCTCTTATGGTTTGTCTCCTTCCTGATCCCATCTTGTTTCATTTCCCTCCCCCACCCCCCATGCCCCCCACCCTGCCTCTCGAATTCTTCTTAATGAAAATTTGGTTAACATAACAATCCTTTCAGATTAGGGCTGGTTGGAAAATTTAGTCCATACTTAAGCAAATTCATAGCATGTGATAATCTATATTTATAGTGCAGATACCATAAATATCTCCTGGATATTTCAAAGTTTTCTTTCTAATTGTACTTTTGGAAGTTGTAGGTGATTTGTTTGTTCTTTAAATCCTTAAGGCCCACTTTTAAGCTCCTTTAAATTTGAGAGTGGATAACTTTGACAATATTGTCTTTAGAAAATCATTTATAAATCATTTATAAATCTTAAGAATCAAAATAATTCTGTCTTGAAATTTAGTTTAATAAGATTTAAAGCTATTGTACTCCCCAACTCCCCTAAAAAAAGGTTGAATAAAATATGTTAGGCAAAAACTATGTGAAATAGTGGGTAGAAAACAAATTAAACTGTTTTTCATCTTTTGTGAATTTCAGCCAAATATATCATGTCATGTGTCTGTTGACTGTCCTCTTGCCAAGCAGGTTCAGGTCAGCAATGTGGAACATCACAAGCAATCAAATCTCATATGTTGAGTTTCTTTTATAGTCTTGGTCCTGAGTGCAGATGTCTGGCTCTGTGTTATAATTTAAGGAGCCAAAACACCGTCTGGTTCTCTGCTTCTAAACCCGATATAGTACGTGAAGTTCTCACTTACTTCTTTGGTTGAAGACTGTTCCTATTAAAATAGAAATGTTATGAAGTAAATTGGTTGGTTAGCTAACCTGGGAAGCTAATTTGGGTTAAGGTGTGAATTGGTGATAATGGATGTTGAATCATGGATAACATCCACACTTGGATTAGTGTCTTAACACATTAAACTAAGAGACTATAGGAAGGGGATATATGGGAAAGACTTTTATATGGGGAGGGAATCAAGTTTGGTGTCAAAGACAGTACCTTTTTTTTTTTTTTTGTAGTATCCAACATTTACTCAGTGCTTGCTATTTGCCAGGCTGTGTCCTCAGGCATTTACATGAATTAATTCATTTAGATGATGGTCTTACACGATAGCTGTTATTGGTATTCTCATTTAACAGATGAGGAAATTGAGCACAGAAAAATAACTTGTGCAAAGTGACCTATGAGTCCTGGAGTTGAGATTCAAGCCCAGAGAGGATCAAAACTCAGTTGTTCCACTGCCCTCCTAGTTCAACAATGGTGGTGTAGAGTGGGTGTTCAGTTGTTGATGCCTGGTACACAGTAGGTATCTAGTGAATGATGAATAAGTGTTTGGGGCCTTTGTATGTTGACTGCCTAGACTAAAGGCAGGCAAATCACACAGATCAGCTACTACTAAAAAGGGTGAAAGTTCCTATTTGTTAAACTTATCTCTAGAAAATGTTTTTCTAGAGTCTCCAGTCCTGTGTATCTTTTTTCCCCCACTGGCTCTGTGTCACTTCCTCATTGTCATCTCTTCTTCAGGCTACTTTAGCTCTTCCCTATGTCTAGAACATTCCTTCTCCCTCTCTTCTGCGCCTTTCCCACTGCCACTGTGATCTTATCGGAAAACTCCCATCCTTCAAGGTCCAGTTCACACCCACTGTCCTCTGGGAACTCTTGCCCAACTGTCATCCCCACTCCTTGGTCCTTCCAAACTGAACACATGTCTAAATAATATATACTCAACAAAGTAGTGTGGACTTTAGTGCCAGACACCTGGCTTTCAGTCTGGTTCTGCCACCCTGTGCAAGTTTCCCTGCCAGGGCCCTAGTTTCCACATAGTATGTGCTCCTGTACTTTTATCAAAACAGTACTTTGTTAGGGGGTTAGCAGATTATTTAAAAATTCTCATTGCATAGTTTCTGGGAAAGGAAGAGACCTTGATGTTAGGTTCTCATCCAGGCTCTGTCATTAATTAATATTCCCTTGGGCAAGTCTTAACCCAGCTGAGTTTCAATTGTGTAAGAAGGAGTTGTGACAGATGATATTTAAATTTCTTTTTAACTGTGAAAACTCTGTGTATTAAATTGTACAGATTGAATTAAAGCATGGAATAATATGACAAAGCCAGGCCCAAGTGGACTACCTTAGTGAGGGTAGCCTTGGCCAGTGAAGGGACCTCATGAGAATGGAAAGCAGCTTCATAGACAGCCAGAAGGGAAAAATAGGCCAGATGGAGGTTTATAAAGGTCTTGAAGACAGACTTGCCATGCCCAAGTTTGCTCTAACCCAACCTCTTTAGTTATCTTTAGCTTCACATTGTCACTCTAAATCAAAAGATAAGGTATTTGAATTATAGGAAGTCACTTCTAATTATCGAGACTTTATTATCTATAAGGGAGATAACTTATGCACAGGCAACCAAATGATTGCATATACTTTCCAGATTTGTGACTTTCTTTATCCTAAAGTTATCTGCTGCTATCAAAGGGCTAGTATGTACAAATGCTTGCTCATTGATTTACTCATGAGAGGACTCTTTAAAATTTTGTCTTTAAAAATTATGCCCTCTAAGCTGTACTGGGATTTTCCAACGTATCAGGTGAAACTATTGGCATCTTGATTACCTTAGATATCACATCAATATAAGAGATTTGCATAAGGGTTAACGGATATTTTCAATGGGCAGATTACTGTGGTAGAATCTTTGAGGAATGGGTAAGACACAATTCTTCCCTGTCTCCAACTCCTCTCTCCCTCCCTCCTTTCCTTCCTTCCTTCTCCCTGAAATATTTACTGGCTGCCTCTTCTGTGCTAGGTGCAGCAGCAACAAAAATAAATTCTGTTTAGTCTCTGTCCTTAAACAGCTCATTACCAAATCTGGGGCCTTTAGATGGGGAGAGAAAGGGGAAATACTTATAAATAAATGAGTTCGCACGTAAGATAGTTGCTTTAATAGATATTGAGTTCAGGGAACAGTCAATTACAAATTCAACTACTCAATTGGGATTCTGCAGAGAGACATGAGTCTCAGTGTTCTAAAGCAGCAGTGCTCAGACTTTGTGGTCTCATGATCCTTTTACACTTGAAAATTATTAACCACAAGCTTTGGTTTATGTGGGTTATATTCATTGGTATTTACTGTATTAGAAATTAAGATAAAAGTTTAAAATATTGATGTAATTCATTTATGAATTAGCAATAGTAAACCCATTACATGTTAACATAATATATCTTTTTATGAAAACTACTTTTTACAGAACAGAAATAGTATAGTTACAAAATGGTATTGTTTTTCATTTTTGTGACTCTATTTTATGATAAGTTTAAAAGAAGATGGCTGAATTCTTTTATATACTTATAGCTTTAATCTGTTGTTATAAAGTACATCATGTAGCCTCTGGAAGACTTTACTGTACATTTGCGAGTAAGTGAGAGTGATGACAGCAAACCGTATCTTTATATTATTTGGAATTAGTTTTTACCTCAGGAACCCCCCTGAAAGGGTCTTAGGGGTCCTCAGGAGATCCTGTGTACTATAACTTGAGAACCACTTCCAAAACGCATCTGCTGTATGTAATGCATTAACATCTTTTATGCATCTAGAATGGTATGTACTGCCTTTAAAAAAACAAAAAAATAGTGTGCTGGGTTATTCACAGGAGGAACTCCAGATGAGAAAGACTGTAAGACTGTAACTTCCATGAAGGGAGAGAGATCAGTTTCTCTTTTTCACTCATTACCCATCATAGGGTCTAACACATAGGTGACTTTCTGGGAATCTCAATGATAGAACATTTTAATAAGACAGACGTACTTTCACAAGTCACTATAGACCTGGGCAGAATATGGTGAGGGCCACAAATAAAGGTTAAATGTGTGTTGTGGAGTTAGAGGGAGAGGCCATTTTTAAATGAGGTATTAGAAGGGATTCATGGAGGAGAGGGCATTGGAATGGAGTTATGAAGATAATTTTGGTAGTCAGTGTTGGAATTGGCAAGGTTACTTCTAGAAGAGGAAATACAATGAGCAAGGAGCAGAGTGAGTTTGGGGTTCGGAAGTTTATGTTTGTGTGATTTAGGGATGAAGGACATGGTAGTTAGAGTTATGGTGGAGAAAACAGATTGGGGCCAGGCTGGGGTAGGTTGTGAGTGATCTATGAAGGAATTTTGAGTCTGTCTTTATAGATAATGAGGAGCTATTGTTATTTTCTAAGCAGGCTTAAGTAAATGATTCTGGTAGCAATGTTGAGAGTGGTTTGGAGAGGAGAGAGGATGGAGGCAGGATGAGCAGTTAGAAGGAGGAAAGGAATGATAATCCAGTTTGAAGAAGAGACAGTAAGAACCAGAACCAGTGGAAAGGGATCCAGTAGATAGAAAGGTCTCCAGATTTTAGGTAATTTGGAGTAAGAAGTTATAAAAGAGACAGTGCTTCAGTCAGTAAGGAAGGGAAATACTGAGTTCTTTATGATTTCATTATAAGCCAAGCCACAGTATTAATAAGCAATTTTACACAGGTCATCGGGCTTTGGCTTTTCCATATGTAAAATGCAGAAATGGATTGCTTGCCTATTTGTGTCACAAGAGTCCATGTAAGGATAAATGAGCTCTTTTGACAGAAAGGCGCTCTATTAATCTAATCCATTGATAATAAAACGAGAATGTTTGCCAGGTGCTTTTGCTCCTGTGTTGAAGACTGCTATGTAAATATGAAATATGGCCTGGAACTATTGTCACTGTTAATAATAGTAAAGTCATTACCACAAAATGCCTACACAGCAAACTTGTTCTCTGTCAATTCCAAAGTGAGAAGATGAAGCCAGGCATGGAGTTCATTCTGTTTTGTTTGTTATGAATTTTGCTTATTGTAAACTATTTTCCTGGTTAGTAGAGAAGTGTTTTTAATAGTATTTGGATTTCATTGTAACTTATTGTTTTCATCACTCTATTCTGGTCAGGTTTTCTGTCATTATCAGGGCCCTCATTATCCTGACTTTTCTCTGTGCAAATGCACATGGAACAGCATTTGCTATGTCAGTACTTGCATCTGTGTTCTTGTTAACTGTGGCTCATTTCATTAATTTAACACATAGCTGTATGATATGGTAGTCAAGCATGTAAACTCCAGAGTTAGACTGCTTGGGTTTAAATCCAAATTCTGTTACTTCATATGAGATCCTGGTTAAGTCACATAATCTCTTAAGCTTCAGTTTCCTTATGTGTAAAATGGTGCTAATAATGGTACTGATCTCATAAGGCCATTGCGAAGGCAATGAACGAAAAGCACAGAGCATTAAGTGCTCAGTAACTACAAGGTTTTGCTTTGGTTTGGGTCAAATTTATTATCATTATCATCAACATGTCTTTTTCCTCATCAGGATCCTTTTCCATACCTTTTTAATTCATTATTGGTCTACCAGGAGTTAATTTGTGACCACTCAATTAATCAACCACCTTTTCTTTACTGAGAATAACATTTCTCAGTATTTGAAGAGTATTGAAGAATTCCCTAAATTTTAAATTTTACTAATTTTCCATATATCTGCCTTTCTATCTTTCTCTGTCTCTCTCTGTCTCTCTCTCTCCTCTTACTGGGCTTTCTTGTACCTAGCAAATCATGTATTTAATTCTGCTGTGAATATAAGGGATCCAATAACTTTTTCTAACCATCGGACTGGTATTATTTCTCATGGCACACTGCTATACTCTCACACAATTTTCCTGTAAAGAGAGTTTTTTTTTCCATCTTCCTTTTTACTCTAGTATTTTATTCAATCTGTTCTCAAGATCTGTAACAATCTGTTTCTGTCCTTGCTATTGATCATGTCTCTAAAGGCACTTTCCTATATTAGCTCAGATTCACTGAGATCTATATGGAACATATATCATGCCCTGAATATACAGTGCATGGGTGGGGTTACAACAAAAACTGTGCTCTGCTCACCAAACCAAGGCTCGTTTTTTAATTTATGTAAGTACTTTAAGAATTTTTGGATGGCTGTGGTCCTGCTTAGCACTTAGTTGTTAAATATCTATTCCTATTGTTAAGTAATGTTTATAAATTCCTATGAGTTTGGTCAAGTATATCATTGGCAGATTCTTCTCTCGTCATGGTTTTGTGGACTGAATATTCATCCACCATTTCTCTCTACATTGTCTCTAACTTCTATGGGACAGGAACCAAGTGAAGGCAATGATCTTGCTTCCTATGAAAAGTTGATTCATATTTGTTAATAGTGAATCTATTCGAATTGTAGAGGGTGAAATGAAAATGACTTGAAAATAGCTGCTAACAGAGGAGGAAAAATGATTGAGTAGTAAGGCAAATCAGAATACATTAGCATTTAATTAGCTGCTTCTTTTACTATTCCAGTATTGAGTATCTGTCTCAATCAGAAACTGTTTAGAAATTGCAGAAATTGTTTAGATGAAGATACCAGGAGGGAGTTTCCTTTTTGGAAATTGTGATACTCAATCTGATATTAGGTCACTGAGATTTTAATTTAGTGCCTTGGCTTTACCTATCTTTCAGAATGGGGTACACTTATTTTAGCCTTCTGTTAGTTGTGTGATCTTGGCCATGTTACCTAGTCCCTGGTCTCTATTTTCTCATCTGTAAAGTGGGACCAACAAAATCGTCTATCTCATAAGGTAGTTCTGAGAACTTAAATTAATTTTCACAAGAGATCTAAGATGTAAGAGATATAAAGTTATTAGAACAATGCCTGACACAGAACAAAATTTCGATACCTATTAGCAAGTATTATTACCTACCTGAAATAGTATGGTGGTTAACAGCTTGATTCTGTAATCAGATTGCTGGGTTTGAGTTCTAACTCCATCGCTTATTGCTTGGGTAATTTTGGATTCCTTTTATAACCTCTCTGATCCTCTGTTTCATTTTCAATTTGGACAATGATGATATCTACTTCACAGAGTTTATGTGAGGAGTAAATGAAAATCATTTAGTATAGTTTTCATTGGCTATTAGCTATTATTTTTTTAATCCTTATGACACATCTAGTAATTATAATTATAAATACTTACAGAGAACTTAGTCTGAGCCAGGCAATATCAAAAGTACATTCTATATATTATCTCATTTATTCTTCATAATACTCAAAATGAGGTAGGTACTATTGTTACATTTTACCCATTTTACAGATGAGCAAATTGAGGCACATGTTCAAATTAGGCAACATGTTCAAGCTATTACAGTTAGTGAGTGACAGAGCAGAATCTGTGAATTTATGCATTGTACTTTATTGCCTCTTATGAAAATAAAGAAAAAAGTTGAATATGATGTCTGGAGAATAAAATTAGGCTGTCAGGCTAATGATTGAAGTTTTCACTGTGTCCTATCCTCTTTCAACCTCAAATCTATTCATATAGTGACATAAACCTGGTTAAAATGAAGGTTAGTAAGTAGCACTAAAGGAGAAAAGAAGGTGAGATGGCATTGTTAGAGGGGAACCTGAATTCTCTGTGGTTGTGTAAGGAAGTGAAGTCTCTAGTCCTTCTTGCCCAAGATAAGATCCCACTGTCTTGGGGATGCAGTGAGAGCAGGGTTTACATGAAGACTTTTGGTCTTATTTGACTTCAACTTCTTCCCTTCCTGGCCGCTTGCCTCGGTCACTGCATGACACTGTCTGAGGCCCCAAGCAATTGCACACATTTGCCCTTTCTTTCCTTTTAGTTTTTTAGATCTTATGTTGTTGGGATTGATGCTCTGGTGACAGTTGAGATGACTTTGTTCTGTCTGCAAGCCTGCTCTTACATCCTGTATGATAGAGTAGTCCCCGACAGCAGGGCATGGCGCCCAAGGCCTTCCTCTTTCCAGCCCCACAGATCAGGTCCACATTTCCAATCTGACACTGGGCTAGTGGTTAATGCTTTTAAGACTTAGTGTGTTTATTATGAAATGGGCATGTAGTATGTACCCCATAGTTTTTGACAGAACTGAATCTAAAAGACTTTAGTACGGTGTTTGGCTGGAGCAGAGAATTGAATTTTGTTATTTTTACTACAACACTAAGCACTGAAAAAGACTGGTTTGCTTTAGATTATTACCAAACAGTCTTATTATTGAAATAAGAAAAGAAACTTAGTTGTTATTGTGGCAAATACCAGGGATACTTTTCAATAAAATAAAATTAATTTCATTTTCATTCGCATTAGCATGTGACCTGTACTAGGATTGGGAGGAGCCTGGGTGGCTCAGTCATTAAGCGTCTGCCTTCGGCTCAGGTCATGATCCAGGGGTCCTGGGATCGAGCCCCCGCATTGGGCTCCCTGCTCAGCAGGAAGTCTGCTTCTCTCTCTCCCACTCCCTCAGCTTGTGTTCCTTCTCTCACTGTATCTTTCTTTGTGAAATAAATAAATAAAATCTTTAAAAAAAATGACAGTATAGACTGGATTGGAGGAAATTGAAATCTGAGCAATTGGACTGTTGGAAAAATGCAAATAGATATTGGAAATGCATATATGCTAAGGGAAAAATGACCAGCCTGATATGTTGGAATATTTGGGCAAATCCATGGGGGCTTGAATGCCAGGCAGAGGATTCTAGACTATATCCACTTGGCCTCAGCCCATTGGCAGCATCAGGGCTTAAATCCCAGAAACTGATTCACAGGGTAATACAGAGAATTAAAAGGCAAGATTTTCTTTTATTATGTGTGGAGAAGCAGTGGTGGATTAATTGGTAGCTCTTGATCTGGGCACTGATACAATGGCTATTTACAGTAGTCCTTCTTTCTTCCTGGGTTGCAAGCTTGGTCTTGATTATCCATTCATGTTGGGGGCAGATGCCCACCACCAAAAGGACCCAGAATTCTCATCACTTCTTTCCATTTCCCCATTCTCTCTCTGGTATGAGGCAGTTTCTTTTTTATGACTCTGAAACACAAAGGGGCTTATTGCACACTTTCTTCTGGATATCCACTCATGTAAGTGTCATGTAAGTGTCAATATCCACTCATGTAAGTGTCAACTGCTACCTTGAGCAGTTTCTGAGGAGTCTCCATCTGAAGTGATTCAGATATGATTTGCCTTTCAGAGGTGATCAGAGCGACTATCAACCTCTATAACTAGTGTAAAATCTGTTTCTGAATTTGGTCTATGATAAGACTTCTAGCTACATTAAACTTACCATGTGGGAATAAAGGCCATCTGGAGGTACTGTCAGTTACCACATTGATTTCAAGGAGAGATTTGGTTTCATTTATTCCTTCAATAAACATTTATTGAACACTACTATGTGCCAGGTCCTGTTGTATGTGGGGATGCTGTAATGAATATAATAGATAAAAAAATAATCCCTGACTTCAAAAGTCCTTTATGGATGAGAGAGACAGACAATAAATCAGATGAATAAATAAAATATATTGTATATTAGATGGTGGAAATGGTCAGAAGAATATTAAAGCAGGAGGGTGGATTAGGGAGTATGGTATAGGGTTATGATTTTAGCTATGGTAACCAGGGAAGGCCTCTCTGGAAAGTTATGGAACAAAGACGTTATATCATATGTCCTCATAGGCTTGTATTCCTCCCTCTTTGTAATTCCATGTTTGTCCCTTCTGAAGCTGTATACTTAATAAAAGTGAAATAACTTCCTGGATAAATGCTCTAAATCTTATCTTCTTGGATAAGACCTTTTATGTAAGGGTCTTTTGGTAGCCCTAATTCCTTGGTAGAACCTCCAAACAAATCTCAAGAATCATTTACAGGAGAAAGTAGGGTTGTCAAATTTAAGTTAAATCATTTAATTCTGCTTAAGACAAGTTCTCAAACAGTCACAGTGGTTTAGCTTTCCCCAAATACATCTACCACTAATTTATTTTATTTATTTATTATTTTAAAATCCCCCCCCCAATTACTTTTATTTTATTTTTTCAGTGTTCCAAGATTCATTGTTCATATACCACACCCAGTGCTCCATGCAATACGTGCCCTCCTCAATACTCACCACCAGGCTTGCCCAACCACCCCCCCTCCCCCAAAACCTTCAGTTTGTTGCTCAGAGTCCACAGTTTCTCATGGTTCATCTCCCTTTCCAATTTCCCCCCATTCACCCTTCCTTTCCTTCTTACAATGTCCTCCATGTTTTTCCTTATGCTCCCACACGTAAGTGAAACCATATGATATTATCTACCACTAATTTGAAAGAAAACAATTTAAAACTTTTTTTAGTATCTCTCTCTTCCATGAAACTGATTCTGCCTCTACTTAGAAATTATCTGATATTAATCTATAGAAGTAATGTCAGGTTCTAGTTGTTTTCTAAAAGTTGTTATATGGCATTTCCATGTTCATTTATAATTCGGTATTACACGATTTCAGCACAAATTATGCTTTTCTTTTCATGTAGAGAAGGTTTTGATTCTAGTTCGATTTCTCTCCACTAATTTCCAATTCAGGGTGGCATCTCTGCCACCTGCCACTCACATATACTATATATGAGTAATTTGGCATATCCATTTCAGAGAGAGAGAGAGAGAGAGAGAGAGAGAAATAGGAGAGGCTGAGAAAGAGAACAAAGGGATAAAAAGCAAAAAAACTAAAAAAACCTAACATTTTAACTTTCATTTATTTTATGTATTTATTTATTTTTTAAAGATGTTTTTTATTTTTAAGTAATTTCTACAACCCAGCATGGGGCTTGAACTCACAACCCCAAGATCCAGAGTCACATGTTCCACTGACTGAGCCACCCAGGCACCACCAAAACCAACTTATTTTTATCTGTCATTTCTATCTATAGCACATTATCTGGTTGTCCTTTATTACCTTACACTCTAAGGCAGGGCTATTATGGATTTTTAATTTTTGAAAATCATTTTTCAAAATGTATAAGACCAATGTCTTGTACATATTTGGTATAAATGGCATTTACTTTTAGCTTCTAAGGGCTTTGCGCCCTTTTAATCTGAATAAATTTCAACACCCAGCACAGTATAAGCTGTACAACAAATTATATTTGTTGATCAAATCAAAAACCTATATCAAGGGTTATCCTAGGCATTTTATGAATTATCTTTCACTTCATCAAAGCTATGGAAATGATATTGGAGGTGTAGGGTTGATGTATGGAGATGGGTGTTGATAGTCAAGGTGCTCAGAGAATTTAATAGGTAAGTGCAGGTAAGAAATTAGGCTCTTTCCTCTTCCCTCCTACTTCTTCCTGTTGGCATTGATGATACTCTTCTTTCTCTATGGTTATCTATATCTATATATGTATATATATACGTATACATACACACTATATCCCTATGTAATATATATGCCTATTATTCTGGACATTGAGCTCAGAAAAAGTCTTATCCTCACAGGATTATAATCTGGCAAGGGAAAAACATTTGCCTTCATAGCATGTATCATAGTTTATAATTATATAATTTATTTGTATGTTGACTTTAAATATTTCAGTAAAATATGAGAAATATTATTATCAGCTAGGCTATAGTATTTTTTTGTGAGCATATGATAGGGCTACTGAATGTAGTTTAGATGTCAGGGAAAACCTTCTTGAGTAAAAATAGTTGGATAGGAATTAGCTAGATGAAGGAGGGAGGTTATGGAGTGGGAGAAAGTTCCAGACTGAGGAAACAGAGTTTGTGAGTCTAGAGGTGAAAGTTGTGTGTGTGAGAGAAGGATAGTAAATGATGCTTACGAAGTTTGCAGGGGCCAAATTACATTATGAAGACCTTTATCCATGTTTATTATGATGTGGAAGAGTTTTAAACAAAGTGTTGAAGACTTGATCATATTTGAATGTTAAGAGAATGCTCTTTTGCTGTGTAGAAAATGTTTGGAGAAGGCTACTACTGATGGTGAAGGGACAAGGAGGCTGTTGTAGGGGTCCAGGAGAGACACAAAGGTGGCCTGGCCTGGCTCTGCAGAGTTAGAAGAGAAGCGGGATGTGTTAGAGAGGTATTTAGGCAGTAAGTAGAATCTGCAGCATTTGGAAGATGAGGGGAATGAGAGAGTCAGACACGATTCCTGATGCTGGCTTGTGTGGGTGGTGGCTGCAATTTTAGAGGAAGGGAACACTGGAGGAGGAACAGGCTTGAAGGAAGATGAATTCAGCTGTGGTCATGTGGAACTCAAGATACCCTGTAGGCAGTTGCATGTGTGTGTTTAAAGTTTAAGAGACAGGCGTGGGCCAGCAATTATGTTTAGGCTTCATCAACAAGCAGGACACTGTAGCTTAGGAGAAGAGAGAATCTAGGGAAAAGCCTTGATGAATACTGACAGAGAAGTAAGAGGGTAGTAGTAATAAAAATGATAAAAGCTAAAATGTAGGGATGCCTGGGTGGCTCAGTCAGTTAAGCAACTGCCTTCAGCTCGGGTCATGACCTCGAGATCCTGGGATCGAGTCCGGCCTCCAGCTCTCTGTTCAGTGGGGAGTTGGGGGGCGGTAAGGGAGGGGGGCTCTTCTCCCTCTACCTGCCACTCCTCTCTGCTTGTGCACTTGCGTGCATGAGCGTGCTCTTTCTCTGACAAATAAAACAATAGGAAAAAAAAGCTTAAATGTATATGACACTTACGGTGTGTTCAGATTGTTTCATGTACTCTTATACATATTAAATCAATTTAACCTTCTCAAGAAGTGCTACTGTGATCCCTGATTTTCTAGATGGAAAATATGTGGTTTACAGACCATCACATGGCCAGTATATGGCAGAGCTGATTTAAATCTATGTAATCTCACTTCAGAGTTTGTGGGCTCTTTCTCTACACTCTTCTGAAAACTGTGGGCATGTGCTGTTTAGAAATTTTGGGAAGAGAAGGAGTCTCTCGCACTGTCATTGTCCAGAGGCCAAAATCAGGCCCACACGTTGTTCATTAGGTTTAATGACATTTACCCTTAATGAGAACTTGTTTGCTGTTGTGGTGCTCCAAGAAGATGGGTCTCAGTAGGTTAATGGCCTATGAGGAGATTGAGCAAATGAAGGCAGCAAGTGGAGATGATGCTGTCCAGCAGTCTGGCTGGGAAGGTGAGGAGAGCAGAGTTAGGAATTCTAGATGACAGACTTGGGATAGGAAAAAAAGTCACAGGCATGATTTGATATGGAGGTAGAACACAGGTTCTTCATGAGAGCAATAAATTTGTGAAGCATTGTTTTTTGTGTTTTGTTTTGTTTTGTTTTGTTTTGTTTTTTGGAGGATGCAGATATGGCCTAAAATACTCATAAAACAATCCTTGTTGATGAATTATAGAATTTTTTGCTTTTTAAAAATCTCTGCAGCTATACAGCGATTAGTTGGCTACTAATACCCATCAGTCAGCAGCATTAAATTGGGTTGCCAAACCTATGGCCAAAAACATACTGATTTGTGACTTCTCTCTTAAGAACGGGGCGGGGGGGACAAATACATTAGAAATTTTAAGCAGACACAAATGGAGTGCTCTCACCCAGGACAAATGACAATCATCTTTTAGTACATTTTACTCCATTCGCTCACTTCTTTCCATTTATTAATCTAAAATTACAGATGGCAAAGATTGCCTTGGGGAAGTTTTCCTAAAAATTACTTTTCCTTGTAACTTCAAATCAAGTTTAATTTGACCTAAGGCTTTTGTCTAGAAGGTCAGCGGGACCCCCATCCCTGCCATTACTTTCAGATTATTAAGGAGCTCTTGTGAAATATTTTGTGGAAAGTTACAGCCTGAACTGGCCTATTTCTCCGTGGGAATTTAGGACACAGGAAAATGTCACAGATGCCACACTGGAACTATGCTGTGTCAAACCATAAGCATTACCTTTATACAAAGGTGACTGGGATATGTTCTCTAAAATTCTATGTAATTTGTTGGGTGGCATTCTTTCCTTTTTCCATTACAGAGAGCTGAGATTATGGAGAATTTTTTTTTTTAACTGAATCTGAAAGATGTGTTGGTTTCATAAGTTTTTTCCTTCCCTATCTTAAATCTTCATGAGACTGGTGAACTTGTGACTTGTTTTTAGAATAATTAAAAAAAAAATCTCCCTGATGATGACAAGTGATTTATAAAATGATGCATTTAAATGTAAAGTTGCATTTACTGTAAAGTTCTACTTAGAATAAAATTTAAAGTTTAATTAAATTTGTTTAAACATAAAATGCACTTAAATGTAAACTTTTATTATTTTAATGCTTTAATTTACTTGTACCTCTAGTTTGAGTCTTTTGAAACATCCATAGTGTATTTGCATATGGGGGGAAAAAACCCATGTGTGCCATAAGTAGAGCCTTGCTATTTGGGCTAAACGTTCATTTTTAGGAAAACAATGTAAGATTATCACTTAGTCACTTAAGAGTTCTATTTCCACATTAATAAAGGAAAAAGGAAGAGGAAGCAAGATTAATCATAGAAAGATACAGTTGAGAATTAAGTGAATTTTAGTTACAACCCAGCAAAAGCATAAGCTAAACCAGTTAAATAATAATTTTGGTATTTTTTTTTCTAAACAGGCCTTGTAGATAATTATACTTGCTGAATCATTTATCATGTTATACATTTCCCCACATTAACTATAAAACATATTTCACGAGGTTCATTTCACAGTTGATTTGTTGCTCTTAATAAAAAATGCTTGAGCTTCCCCTGTTGAAAGAATTCAGTGACTATTTGCTTGAGGAAACTCTCAGTATCTGTTCTTTGTTGAATGAAAAACAGGGCAATGAAGCCAATTGAGAACATTTTTCTTATCAGTTCAGCGACCAATCGTGAGAGCGAATGAACACCTACACTCTCATGCCATACCTCTTAGTGGCCTTTCCTGAGAATGATAAACAGAGGTGTGGGTTTTTTTTTCCCCTTAGTCTGGCTTGTTCTGAGACTATACTCTTGAACTTACAGGCTATTATAAGGGTGAAGAGGGGACTCTGCAGTCATATTCAAACTTGAACATGGCTATACATCATGTTCAAGACATGCCCTATGTTCTTTGTCTTGCCTGTGTGCCATTAGGTAAGGGAATAAATATCCCTTCCCTGTTTTGGTGGATGCCTGCCTTGTACAAAATTCTCTGCTTCTTTGGAAAAGCCTGTTTTTTGGCTCCATGCTTTAGTGAGAGCTCAAGAAAGTCTTTACTTTTAAGAACTGTCCTGGTAGTTTAAGTCAACCTTGAGAGAGGGAGGCATTGTTCTTCTTATTGTCTTCATATCTCCCTCTCTAGCTTCCCCATAAAGATTAGTAGTTATCTCATATGTTTAAAACATATATAGTGACCTGCACTCTATCTCTGAGTTTATAGATTTATTATAGGTCATTTGCAAAATTGATATGCTGCTTGTCAATACTTGTCTCATTTTTAGTAAAATTTTTTCAAACTATTATTTATCCAACAGATACTTACTGAGCATCTGTTACATGTTAGGCATTATATATTAATGCTAGGATGAACATGAATAAGGTATTGCTTATAGATGACCTCTTTGTATCTAGAAGGAACACCATCAAGTATATTTTACAAATTTAACTAGCTTAAGATTTTGGCAATAAATTCAAAATACTAACCCGTCATTATGACCATGTCAAATTACCACAGAGAAATGAAAGCAAACTCCTTAGCTGTGATCCCTATAGCTTTTCTTTAGTCTGCAGTAGATCTTCCCCCAGATATGGAAGAACAGGAAGGGAAAAGTAATGACAAAGATGAAATTCATCTTGAAAGCCTGTTGCTTGTATCTGCTTTTGTTTCACTCGTGGGTAGTTTGTAAATCCTATTAAGTTGAGGAGTTCATAAAGCTAGGAGGTTCCTGAGCTTCTCACCAACTTCTACTTGAATAAAGAGAAACTAAAAGTAAGTGCTACATTATGATTATATTAATTTTAATAGAGAAACACTGATTATTCTGAACAACCAATGCAATATACCTCTATGTGAATTCTCATGCATGCTGATGCTCATTTTAAGGGATAAGGGTACAAATATACACATACTTACACAAAGCATGTGTACATATATTCTCATGAGTTCTCACTGGTGGCTCACCATAACTGAACTTTCCTCAATTAGGGATGCCAAACTCTATTAAATTAAAGGTCTAGAAAATAGATACCTCTGTCTCAGTCCTTATTCAAGTAAGATTTAATTGTTTTACTTCTTTGCTCATATTTATAATTTTGGGTATAATAGCAGTTGAAAATAATAGAAGACGTTCTTAAAATATGATAAGTTTTCCCAAAAGGGTACTTGCCTGCCTGTCTTCCTCCCTCCCTCCTTCCCTTCCTTCCTTCCTTCGTTCCTTACTTCCTTCCTTTTCATTTTAGAAAGACAGAAATGAGGTGGCTTGTAAAGACCAGAGAATGAGGTTATTTAACAAAACTAGGAGAAGAAACGGCAAATTTGTGACTCCGAATTTCTGCATAAGGGTATGGCAGATGGCACAGCGAAGAACCAGCGATAGGAATAGGCAGAGAGGAGAGAAGTCACAGTGTTGTAAGCCCAAGTTGTGTAAGCCCAAGTTGGGATATCTTATTGCTGCTAGCCTAGACTAAGCTCAGGACTTTGTCTTTGCTCATGGTAACAGGCTATGGATAGTAAAGGCATCTTCCTCTTTATAATCAGTGATGGTTTCTTATTTAAATAAAATTGTGACATAACAGTGCAATTTAGTGTCCAGGTTAAATGTGCCTTTAAAAGCTCTATAGTTGTGGGCACCTGGGTGGCTCAGTCAGTTAGGCGTCTGACTCGGTTTTGGCTCAGGTCATAATCTCAGGGTCGTGAGATTGAGCCCTGTGTTGGGCTCTGCGCTGAGTGCAGAATCTGCTTGAGATCTTTTCTCTCTCCCCTTCCTTCTCCCCACGCCTGCTCATGTAAGTGCTCTCTCTCTCTAAAATAAATAAAATGTATAAAATCTCTATAATAGTAATAATATGAAAAAGGGTAGTACTAAGATATTAGTGAATTAAAAACTTATATGCATTTATCCAGCTAATTAAGATATATTTAAATACATTTATGTTGGTGGAGCATGTTTTATTGATAATAGAGCTTATTTATAACATTTTATAAATGCTAAATAACTATCAAGATTTTAGAAAAAATAGTATTTAAAATGTATAGTATTATGCTACTTAATTAAGCATATGTAAGATACTGAGATCATGTTGTTTTTCAAAGAACTCTATTTAATGCAAGAGTGAAGCTGGTGAATGTTTAAACATTTGCAAAAGAAAGTAGTGCTATAAGTAATTCAGAGAAAAGTGTCAGATACTACGAGATAGAATTTCCATGAGGTTTTACTGGTTAAAGCACCATATTAGCTCTGCCTGAAGAAAAAAATTTGTAGTTTTTAAACCTCAGGTTAAGGAAATCTGTGCTAAAAAGAAAAAAAAAAAGGTATTCTGTATTTGGTAAACTTTACTTGGAATATTAAAGTTTCCCAAGATTTGTGAAATTTAATGAAAATTTTGAGTTTAAATCAGATGGACTACATACCACATGAGATTTTAAAAGTTCTTGTATATTATGGGTACTCCTGTCACACAGCTATAAAAAAGTTCTTAAAGTAGTTTTAAGAATGTAATGTAACAAGTAAAATAACAAGTAAGTAATATAACAAGTAAGAGGTGGCTAAATACATTCATTGTATAGATTTGAAGTCAAGTAAGCATGTATATTTTCTGTGCTACTAGGCATATTTATACAACTGTTAGCATGGACAGGTTATTCCATTTTTTGTTAGCGATTTTGTCTCCACACTGAATGTGGTTGACTTTTAGTTCTGTTATTTGTTACTGCTTAATTTGCTTCCCAATAGTAAAAAGAGCTATAGACTTGTACTTGGTAGCTTTTTAGCTATTTCATCTTAAAAAGTAGTATAAATTGACCACAGAGGACTCTAGGAATATACAACTCTAAAGGGAATTTGGTCTGTAAAACACCTTTCTTTTTCAATATTCAGAGAGAGTTGCAAGAGAAAGGGAGAAGCTATGGTGAGCCATCTTGCCTTTAAATCTCTTCTAGCTCACTTTTTCCCTGGCTCAGATCCTCACCACCTCTCAGTTAAATCAGTGCAGTTACCTCCCTCCTGGCCTCTGCCTCAGCTCTCTACCCACTTGAATCGATGAGACACTGATGTCAGAATGAATTTTCTAAAATATATTGGACATATCTTCTTCTTGTTTACATGCATCCAACGGGTTTTTTTTCCCCTGGAGTCCAAACTTCTTACTGTAGTAGCCAAGTTACATTACAGTCTTGCCAGCCTTATTTCCTGTCCCTATGAATCTGAAATCAGTTATTCTCTGAACAAGCCATATCCTTCCATGCATTTCCTTGTGACTGGAATATTCTGTGCTTCCTAATTCCAGTCTTTGTGTAAATGACATTCATTTTGCAGTGTCACTGACTCCTTGAATACCTTTCTGGACATTTTCACACTCAGCAAAAGTAATGCTCTATTTTTTTTTTTGGTCCCCAGATCTCTTTGAGAAATTCTCAAGGGTAGGATTATTTTCTTCTTACCAGTCCTCCAGTGTGCTGTATGAACCTTCTAGGTGATCAGTAAATATTGGTTGACAAATGATCAAATTCTGCTTAGGGTTTTTGGTTTATAAATTCATTATATATTCTCTTATTTGCATATAATTTATCTATTTGATACCGGTTAAATATATATTAGTAATCTAAGCTATTGTATCATTAAGGAAACAATTAAGGTGAAATGAATTAAGGCACAACAGTCTATACTAAATTGTATTTTACTTAAAAAAACTTTTTATTATAACTATGACAAAATGTTCTAATATAAATTTTATTTTAAAAATTCAGATACAGTCAAATCTTTCTAAAATCTATTTGAGTTCCTAGATCTAAGCACATAATAAACATTTAAAAACACTTAGGACCATATTTTTATGAAATTTGAGAAGTGTCTCATGTCATACTCTCCTATAAGATTGCTTAATAATATTATTTATTGATGATGTTAATTCAATAAATGAGAGGTAGCATAGTGTGGTGGTCAAGCAAACTGACTTTAGAACCAAAGTGGGTTTAAATACTAAGTTTAATTATTACTGGGATAAATTTGAGAAGTTACTGTGCCTCAATTTCTTTTTTTTTTTAAAGATTGTTTATTTACTTATTTATTTGACAGAGAGAGAGAGTGATCACAAGTAGGCAGAGAGGCAGGCAGAGAGAGGGGGAAGCAGGCTCCCTGCTGAGCAGAGAGCCCAATGTGGGGCTCGATCCCAGGACCCTGAGATCATGACCTGAGCTGAAGGCAGAGGCTTTAACCCACTGAGGCACCCAGTCACCCCTTCTTTTTCTTTTAAATGGAGATAATAATGATAGTCTTCCTCAGGAGATTGTTTTGTGAATTAAATGAGTTATTTCATGTAAAAGTACCTGGGCAGTAAGGCACTTTTATATAATAGCTAATGCTTACTGATTTTCCAGTAAGGTCAGTAAGCGTTAGCTATTATTATTATTCTTAAATTACTTTGTTCTCTTCCTCCATGCTCTGTGGAGCCTCACTTATTCAATTATTGGTGTAGTGTTCTTTATCCTTTTGTAGGAGTATTTTCCAGTTCAAACTGCAACTTTAGTTGGAAACTCAGAAATACAGAAGATTGAATTAAAATTACAATGAAGGGAGAATTGGAAATTAGAAATTAAATTGAACTTCCTATATCTTTTGTATAAAAGTTCATATCCAAAACAGTATGCAATTTAGAAGTCAATATGCACTGAGTGCCATAGCCAAAGTATGAGAGCCTGTGCAGAATAGAAACTAAAAAATCATCTTAAAATGGACAAGTCTTTTTATGAGCAAATTTTTTAAAGGCTGTGTGTGTGTGTGTGTGTGTGTGTGTGTGTGTGTGTGGTGTGTGTGGTGTGTGTAAAGATATATGTTTTAGAGGGTGCTCAGATTTCTAAGTAGGTGAGGAAATTTACAGACAAGGGTTCCTGACAAAGGGACTAAGAAGTGGGGAAAAACAAATTGATTAACATGCTCTTTATGATAGAATTTTTATGATAGATTTTATAGATAGCATGAGTTTTTTATGTTTCTATCCATAATAATTAGATTATTTGAGCAAAATGAACAGAAGATACTTCCTCAGAGGAAGGAAAGATGAGTCTGAATAAATGACACTATTAATATCTTCCCAGCTCTAATGGTACCTCTGCCTAAATATTACCTTTTTTTACTAGACATCTCCTTCTAGTAACTGTCAGAAGTTGAGTCCATAAACTAAATATTTTGAAGGTGATATATTGTAAAGGATTTGAAAACAGACTACTACTCAGATTCAAATCTTGATGCTGCCATTTACAAGTTTTATGATTTGGGCATTTTTGACTACATTAAATCTGTTTTCTATGTCAAATGGGGAATAACAATAGTACATAAGAGATAGTGTTGTGTGGACTGAGTGATAAATGTATGGGTCTAGTGTCTAGCACACAAGCAGTTAATAAATTTGGTTATCATCTTTATATCTTGTCAGTTCTGCTAGCTTCTGTAATGCCTAATATGGCACTTCTCTTAGACTCTGATATTGCTTCTCTAAAACCTTTTAGGAACTTTCCACCTAAAACAAAGAGAAGCTGTACAATATTTTCAAGTTTACCGTTTAGAATGGGTTAATAACAGACTAAGTATTAGTTCAATCCTGAATTTCAATGATGGCAAAGAAATATTCCTGCAGTAAGTGATATCAAGTAATGAATTTTTTAGAAGGGAGTTATTTCTCTTTAGATTAAGATAGGCATTGTTTTCATGCAGACTTTTTCAAAGTATATATTGTTTGGTCATTCAAGACTCTTAATTATCCCAGAATCAACTTATGAGTTTTCACATAATAAATAATATAGTATTGACTATAATAGTAATAATTTTCGTTAATTCTATTATTATATGGCATCTTCCAGCCAGGTGCTGATGCCACAGGGACTATGGCAGAGAACTCTGTCTGTCATTAGTACAATTCTTTCCAAATTATGTTATCTTCTCTCTGGGACTTTCAGGTTTTTTTTAGACTGTTGTAGGAGAGGTTGTGATTATAAAATCTGGTAGGCCTGGCTTAAACTCTGATTCTGACATTTACTTGTTGAATGATCTTGGACAAGTTAGTTCTCCAAGATGCTCAACACAAATTGGTGAGGTATAAATGTGATTACATATATAAAACATTTGGCCCAATGTCTGGCACAGAGTTGGCAAACACTATTTCTAATTTATTTCAGATTCGTAAGTTGCCTGGTGTGCCCTGAATTTATAATGGAAATGAAATGTGAGACCACATTGAGAGGTTTAGAGATTACACAGATCTTGCTCCTCAGGGACCATAAAGAAGACAGCAGAGAGAAAGTTTACCTTTTATTACCAGCATTTTTTGTCCAGCATGTGGGGTGGATTTCTGCTACATCTCCTGCTGTGATAAATGCCATTTCTCAAAATGAATTTTTTTTTTCTACGAGATCTGGAGAGGAATATTTTTTTCGTTCCTGGCCTAACTATATCCAATTTGGAATGACCTTGGTGAGCATCTAGGCTACAATTATTGACTGTAAATTGTCCAGGAAAGAGAACTGGGGCTTCTCTGGGCCCAAGGGTGGGTCAGTAATAAGATGCTGTGATAGCACAGGGGATAATCTTTATCTGATACAAACCCTCTGAAACAAACAGCAGCTATTGCTACTGACATTTCAGAACTAGGTATAGTCCTGTGAACAAGTGTACTTGAACTTGAATTCTGCCATGGCAGTACCTCCCAGATACTGATTCTTTTTCCTTTTTTAACTTAAGTAGAAGGCTTTTAGACTTCTTTATAAGCAACAGTCAGGTTGGGTTGCCTCTTCCTGGCCAATTAACTTACATTAGAATTCATAACTTCATGTTTCCTTTTTTTGTGCTGCCTTCTTCTCTGAGTGCCATAAATAGAATCTCTGCAGAATGTGTGCTAGAATTCTCTGCAGAATATGACTAAATTATGTTCTAAAATACTTCACATGTAAGGGATGCAGTCTCCTGAGAAATGAGAAGCTGATGAAGAAAAGAAATTTCAAGGACAAACAAATGCAAATTTTTCAGATCTGTAAACAAAATTGTCAGAAGCAGTTCCTTAAATGGTTTCTCATGACTCAAAACATGCTATAGTGCTGTTTAAATATGTGCATTAATTTAGGGCTATAGTTTAGTTATTATAGATCAAGACAGATGATTTTATGGAATTATGAACACTTGCTTTACGGTGGTATTTAAAATTTATCTGATAATTCTTTACAGAGTTCCATTTTAAAAGGAGGTATATTACAAATAAGAGCAGTGCATACCTGTCTTAGAGTTACAAAACAGGTTTGCAATTCATATAAGATGTTTGGTAAATCTCCCCATATAGATTCCTTATTATCCAAAACTAAGTCACTGATGTCATTCTTTCTGGCAATAAATGTAGATACTCTACTTGATTTGGTATTAGATTATTTGGGAACTTAGAATAGACATAAACATCACTCCTGAAAATGTGAACCAAGTAAAGTCACTGCAGGCTCTCATTTAAGATTTGGAAATATAATAGGCTGTCATTGGAATTATCTTCTAACAAGCAAGGTGTAGAGGAACCTTATCTATTTGGTCTCATAATTTCTGAACTATGGATTGGGAGATCTATTTTTGAATTAAAGACTATGTTGACTGGAATAACATATCTAGTCTGACACTTGCATTTTACATATGTGGAAACTACAGATTTGACAGGTTAACTGATTTGTCCAAGGTCATGTAGCCACTTGGTAACAGAGCTAGTCTCTTGCTTCCCCAAACCACTATTGCTCTCTTTAGATTTGGTTAGTTATTATTTTCAAAAGTCTCCTCTAAAAAGACAAATTTTCAGAAAATATGAGTCTGCAGCAGAGTCTAAGAAGGGCTTGGGTATAGGTAGTACATTTTGGAGGTCATTCCATAGGACGGGAGTGAGGGAGAGGGAAAATAAGATAGCTGCCACGGGCAGCTGGGGCTCATTTGGTTAAGACCTCCTGAGAGGCAAACATGAGGTATCTCAAGGATGTTTCCATAAAGACCTGAGACAGAAGAAGCATTTGGGAGCAATGGCTTCTGTCCCTTCCTGGTCGAAGGTTGTCCCTGAGGATATTAACTCCTCCAGCACTTTCAGGCTAAGGTTGCTCAGAGGCCCAGCAGGCTTTCTTGGAGTTAGAGAAGGCCTGGATTTAGAGAAGAAAGACAATAAATTTCCCATTCTTTACTCACCCTCTTTCAGTTGAAGTAATGTATTGAAATATATCTAGTGTTTTAGTATCTTGAAACTTTGACCTGAAGAGTGAGTGTTGATGATCCCTTTTGCTATTTAACTTCTGAGACACCCTGTGACTCACTGGTCCAATAAATGTGGACATTCCCCCTTTTCCATGTCTAGTTGGAAGGACATTTTATAGATAATCCAGGCTGTCCTACTTCAGTTTTCAAGTGAAGAATTGATATATAAAGGGGTTAAACAACCTTCTCAGATACCACAACTACTAATGTTCTTCCTTCCCATTTACACTGCCTGATTATTTAGCTTTCCAAATGGCTCTTCTTACAAATTATTGAACCATTAAGTTCTATAGATAATTTGAGCTGCATGGGGCAAAAGACAATCTAATGCAATCTAATCTAATCTCATCTCATCTAAAATTTATAAAAATCTAAAATTTTATAATTCTAAAATTTTCCTTGATTTTTCTGTGTTTTAGTGGGTTTCTCCATACATTCCAAATAACAATACTCCTTGAAAAAAATGTGAGATACATAAGTTCATGTGATTTCTTTTAGAATTTTGTTTATTTTATAGTGATTACTGATACTTCAGATTCTTCACAAAATAAACCCTGAGTAGATTAGAGGCTGTATTGGGTTGTATAGTGTATTCTCAAAATTCAAGTCTACCTGGAAGCTGTGGTTGTAACTTTATTTGGAAATAGTGTCTTCGTAGATGTAATCAAGTTAAGATGAGACTATGCTGGATTGGGCTCTAAATAGATTGGGCTCTAAATCTATTATGACTGGTGTTCTTATAAGAGGAAGAAAATTTGGACACAAAGATGCAGACACATGGGGAGAAGGTTATGGAAAGACAGGGGCAGAGATTGAAGTGATGCATTTATAAGTCAAGGAATGCCAAGGATTGCCAGCAGGCATCAGACACTGGAGGAGGCAAGGAAGGATCCTGCCCTAGAGCCTTCAGAGACACCACGGTCTTGCCAACACCTTGATTTATGACTTACAGCCTCCAGAACTCTGAGAGAATAAATTTCTGTTGTTTTAAAGCAAGCTTGTGGTACTTTATGGCAGCCCTAGGAAACTAATAGAGATGCTAAGATAGTGTGGCAAATAATTTTCAGGATTATTTATAGTATCCATATCTATCCTGGGAGAGCTATGAGGGCAATCAGTCAATACTATTTCTTGAGTACTAAGCAACTGCTCAGTAATATTTTAGAATGCTAAGAGGGTACAAAGGAAGAAGACAGAGTTTTAACTCTCAAGGAATTTATCGCTGATTTCTGGAGATAAAACAAACACTACAAAACAGAAAGCATAATTAGTAGATAATACCATGCTGACTAGAAGTGCTGTAAGATTTCAAAGAAGGAAGGCTTTCTCGTGGGTTTCAAAGGTGCATTTGAATTCGGCCTAGCATGGTGGCAGGACTTGTAAAGGAGAGCACAGGAGTGGATGGTGGCCATCTTCTAGGGAGAGGGAAGAGCATAAACAAAAGCACAAAGGTGGAAAAGAGCCTCATAGGCATAGGGGCTGATCTCATTGGAGTGGAGGTGAGAAGATTGGGACCAGGGGAGATACTAAGATGGAAGAGGAAGACTGCCCAGATTCATAGTAGAGCTCCAGAAAACTTATGATGACACATGATTTTGGAATACAGCTTTATCAGATGATACAACATGCTATGTGGTAGTGGTGGACTCTCCTCTTGGGGGGAAAAACCTGTTTTAAGTTTGCCAATAACCCACTGTTTTATGACTTCGAGTAGGATATAGCTCCTTTTGGGTCTCACATTGGATTAGATCAGAGCTTAAACTCAGATTGCTGGATTCAGAGTCCAGAGTGCTCACCATTACACCATGGAACCCCCGAGATCAGAGCTTGAAAACTGATTTATTTTTTGGCAGGATCCGTGTATAGTAAGGTTGTATATTATTTAAACATTTAAAAAATTAATTAGTAACCATTTAAAATCCAGAGATTTACCTACTTATATAAAATGATGAAATCTGAAGCATCAATAGATGAATGGATAAAGATGTGGTGTACATATATACAATGGAATATTATTCAGCCACAAAAAAGTATGAGATCTTGCCATTTGCAACAACATGGATGTAGCTAGAGAGTATTAATCTCATTAAAATGAGCAGAAGACATGAACAGACATTTCTCCAAAGAAGACATACAGATGGCCAACAAACACATGAAATGATGCTCAACATCACTCATCAGGGAAATGCAAATCTAAATTACAATGAGATATCACCTCACACCTGTCAGAATGGCTAGTATCAAAAACACAAGAAACAAGTGTTGATGAGGGCATGGAGAAATGCTCTCATGCATTCTTGGTGGGAATACAAACTGCTGCCGCCACTGTGCAAAACAGTGTGGAGGTTCATCAAAAAGAACCCGCAATCTAGTAATCACATTACTGCATATTTACTCAATTATATAAAGAACTAATTCAAAGGGATGCATGCACTCCTATGTTTATAGCAGCATTATTTACAATAGACAAATTATGGAAGCAGCTCAAGTGTCCATCAATAAATGAATGAATAACGAAGATGTGGTGTATACATATTGTTTCTTTTTATTGTCTCATTGTTGTGGCAAGGAGTTTCAGTACTATGTTGAATAAAAGTGGTGAGCTTGGACATCCTTGTTTTGTTCCTGACCCTAGGGGGAAAGCTTTCAGTTTTCTCCCGTTGAGTATGATATTCACTGTGGGTTTTTCACATGAGACCTTTGTTATGTTGAAGTATGTTCCCACTAAGCCTACTTTGTTGAGGGTTTTTATATGAGTGGATATTGTACTTTGTCAAATGATTTTTCTGCATCTATTGAAATGACCATATGGTTCTTATCCTTTCTTATTGATATGATGTATTGTGTTGATTGATTTGTGAATACTGACCCACCCTTGCATCCCGGGTATAAATCCCACTTGATTGTAGTGAATGACTTTTTTAAGCTGTTGTTGAATTCTCTTTGCTTTTTTGTTGAGGATTTTTACATCTATGTTCATCAGAGATATTGGCTTATAGTTCTCTTTTTTTGTGGTGTCTTTATCTGCTTTTGGTATCAGGGTGATGCTGGTCTCATAGAATGAATTTGGAAGTTCTTCCTCTTCTATATTTTTGGAATAGTTTGAAAAGAATAGGTATTAACTCTCCTTTAAATGTTGGGTAGGGGTAGAATTAACCTGTGAAGCCATCTGGTCCTGGACTTTTGTTGTTGGGAGTTTTTTGATTACTGATTCAATTTCATTGCTGGTAATCAGTCTGTTTAAATTTTCTGTCTCTTCCTGCTTCAATTTTGGTAGGTTATGTTTTTCTAGGAATTCATCCATTTCTTCTAGGTTGTCTAATTTGTTTACATATAATTTTTCATAATATTTTCTTACAATTGTTTGTATTTCTGTGGTGTTGGTTATTTTTCCTCTTTCATTTATGATTTTGTTTGAGTCCTCTCTCTCTCCTTTTTTTTTTTTTATGAATCTAGCTAGAAGTTTATCAATTTTGTTTACCTTTTCAAAGAACCAGCTCCTGGTTTCATTGATGTATTTTTTTAGTTTCTATATCATTTATTTCTGCTCTAATCTTTATTATTAATCTTATCTATATTATATATATCTAATCTATATTATTAATCTAATCTTTATTATTTCCTTCCTTCTGATGGATTTGTTCTTTTTGTAGCTCCTTTAGGTGCAAGGTTAGGTTGTTTATTTGAGATTTTCTTTGCTTCTTGAGGTAGGCCTGTATTGCTATAAACTTCCTTCTTAGAACTGATTTGTTGCATCCCAAAGATTTTGGACCATTGTGTTTTCATTTGTTTCCATGTAATTTTTTATTTCTTCTTTTATATCGTAGTTGACCCATTCATTATTTGCTAGCATGTTATTTAGCCTCCATGTATTTGTGGTCTTTCCAGATTTTTTCTTGTGGTTGTTTATAGTGTTTATGGTGTTGTGGTCAGAGGTAACGCATGGTATGACTTCTATCTTTTTGAATTCGTTGAGGCTTGTTTTGTGGTCTACTATGTGATCTGTTCTGGAGAATGGTACATGAGCATTTGAGAAGAATGTATATTCTGCTCTTTTAGGATGGAATATTTTGAATATATCTGTTAAATCCATCCAGTCCAGTGTGTCATTTAAAGCCACTGTTTCCTTGATGTTGGTGGGGTTTGCGCCGTTCTTCTGGGGGCGGGGGTCCCCAATCCCAGGACTGAGACAGTGTGACTAGGAAGGATGGATCCCTCTAAGTGCGGGGGGGTTGGGGAGCTGAAAGGGGTTAAATGGGTGAGGGGATGCGGAACTTGGTATAAGCAAGTTATGTAGTGAGTGTCAGTAGTACCACAATGATTCCCGCAGGTGACTGTGTGTTTATGCTGGCGGGTGGGGGAGGGAAGTGGCATGTGCCAGCTCCTTTGTTCCTGGAGAGGTCTCTCTGTCTTCTCTGGGCTACCTCTGAGATGAGTAAATAACTCTCCCTTGCATGTTCTCCTGGTATTTTTTGAAACGCTGCTTTCACACTGTATCTCTGCTGGCTGTTTGTTGTACTATCTTTTTAAACTTGGGGACTCAGCTTCCTAATGCCCTCTGGGCTCTCCCAGAGCAGAGCCACCGACTTTTAAAATTCCAGGCTTTAAGTCCTACTTGTGTGTGTGTTGTTGTTGTTGTTGTTGTTTTGATAATGTAGATTGTCAATATTCTTTTTTTTAATTTTTTTATTATGTTATGTTAGTCACCATACACTATATCAAAAACTAAGCCCCACTGGTTTTAAGAACTCATGAGATTTAGCTTTCAAAGCCAAATATTCTGGGGATTTGTTTTCCCAGTGCAGGCTGCAGTCTCCCTGTTGTGATAATCTGTTTCTTATCCTTCTCCACAATCTCAGCTCCTTCCCAACAGTGGACGGCCACCATCCATTTTGCTCCCCAACCATGACTATACCTTTCCTACCTTCTTCGATGTGGCCTCTTCTCTACCTTTATTGTTCTGTCAGTCTTTGGGTCATTTTCTGAGTTATTTACACTGATTTAGGTGTTATCTAGTTGTGTCCATGGGACGAGGCAAGCTTAGTGTTCTCCTACTCCATCATCTTCCCAGCCTCTCCTGTAGAAGCATTTCTTAGGAAGATATCACTCTAGCAATGGAATCTTTTTAAGGAAAATTCATAGACAAGCCTCATTTAAGAATAGGTATAGAGATTTACTTGCACTTAAGAACAGAGAAATCTTAGGTATGCAACTTTTTACTGCTTTGGGGAAGAAAGTAATATTTTGTTTTTCTGTATATTTCAGAAGTTATTATTTTTTTTCACTAGGTAAAAGTCTAGGTGATGAAATTTTAATATGCATTTGAGACCGAGTGACTTCTGTACACTTAATTTTTCTTGCTTGCTATGTTCGTCTCAACATCAGAAAATATTTAACTTTATCTAAGTTATACAATTATTCTTATTTACTGGAGAAAGCAACTCTGTACATATACATAAGTAAAATGAACAAGCAAAAATTATTCTGGTACAACATACTTGGAAGGTATTTTGACAATTTAGTATGTAGCAAGCACTCTAGAAATGTGTACATTGTTGGGTTTAGTAATTCCATTTGTAGGATGCATTGGATGTGTATAATAAAAAATATAAAGATATTTATCAGTGTAATTTATAACAGCAGAAATTACAAGCAGTTCATCTAGGAAGTAAAGAGCCTCACATGTCTACTGTCATGCATGAGGAAGAAATTTTGAACTATGGGGTCCGTCTCTGCAAAAACTGGCATCATTTGGTGAGGAAACATAGTTACATTTTTAAAAGTTGCATTTACTCTCCACAGATAAAAATATTTGTTATTCTCTGTGGTAATGTTGGGGATGGAAGCCCTTAAACTCCAAGCAGAAATTATCTTGATGGTATCCTATAATGTAAGATCAGTGCTATTTTTAAAATAGTCATGGTGAAAAAATTAAGAATCATAAAAAAGGTAGATGTCCATCTTGAATTATCTATAAAACTAACGAATAATAAGAGTCTAGGATTTCCACTTATAATTTTCATCCACTTAATATTATTTTATTTTTTAAACTTCTTTATTAATATTGAGCCATTTCTTTTGATCTTAATATAGTTATACTACTCAAGCAATATAAATGCGTTATACTTGTTAGCCTGTTAGCAGTGATGTTTGTTTTTGAGGACAAATATGTGCAATCCTCATGATTTTGTGTGTGTGTTTATTTGACTTAAAGCTATGTAATCATAGAGTGCTTAGGAATTTGGCTTGCTCATACTCTGTGTTTTGGGGCCTGTTTCTGACCTTGGGCTCTCACAGGAAACCTATGTAACAGCCCATCTTAAAAGTAATGTTCTGACCTCTGCCACAGTAGGAGATGTGGAGTAAATAATTAAAGTTGACTTTATGAAAAGCATTCCACAGCAGGAAGGAATAAAGAATCTTCCTCAAGAAGAAAAACCACTAAATCACACAGTGAGAAATGAGGGAAAAAAAATAACCGAGAGCAAGTTATCCTAAATAGCGCCTCAAGAAAGTGAATGATATTTTAGAAAGAGGACTAATACTTAGAAAAGTGAAAGCATTTCAGTGGATTTCCAGGCTGCCAGAAATTTTAAAATCAACTTCTCCCTTGACATTATATATTGATATTTTTATAAATATTGGTAGTATATTTATGTTGCTTGTAAGGAAGTTGCTAATGGAGGATCCAATGTATTATGCACATTGATCAGAAAGCTTCACGCTTTACCAAGTCACTTTGTCATTTATTACCTGCTATATAAATGTATGACCCATATTTAAGAAACCTATTCTCTGTACTTTTGAAAAAAATTAAAATGGTAGGTATTATGAATTTGCTGAGGGTATTACTAATTAACAGTTCAAAGGAGAGTGGTTTGGCTCCTAACCCTTAGGCTTGCACATGGTCTGGCACAAATCATTGCTGGCTTAGATTACATTTATTAAGAACTTACTGTGTGTCAGGCACTGCTCTAATCTCTTCCCGTGTCTTCACTCTTTGAGTCTCCTTAACAATTCAGTGCAGAAGGTCCTGTCATTATTCCTATTTCAAGATATGGTCACTCGAAAAAGAGAGAAGTTAATAACTTGTCTAAGGTCACATACTTAGAAGGTGGCAGTGCTGTGATTTGAACTGAGGCCAGTTTTAACCACTACAAATGACTTTCAGGTTATGGCAAGGAAAAGAAAAGTCCCAGTGGTTGATTTTATGTTTATATTGGTATTGCTAAAAGCATCTCCTTCATGCAGTTGTTTTGCAGGCTGTTGAATGCAGATATGGCAGGTAGTTGAAGGCAGTGTGGCCCTTGGTCTTTACTTCTTGAGCATAAGCCCCCTTCCCTTCTTACACTGATGCAGTACACGTGCACAGAGCTGTCGAGAGATCTGCGTGACAGAGTTCATCTGTTCTTTGTGTACCTTACCAGGATTTGCCTGTGGCAATGCTGGAGATGTTGGCATTGAATAGCATCAGTGGGGAATGCAGGATTACTTTGAAGCCTCAATTATTTTTCATTTTAGTTACAGAGTATGAAGTAGAGTTTTTAAGTAAGAAAGCAAGTTATTAAATAAATAACAAAAACTGAAAGAGAGGCTAGATTCCAGTGCCAAAAATAATATTCTCCTCTAAGACTTTGATTTTGAAAGGATTCTCCATCCTCCCACTTTAATGTGAGGAGTGTAAGATTTTTTTTTTTTCAATTTCATTACTAGAATAAATTTCAGTGTCTGAAGTTTTCAGTCTCTAGATGGACTCACATGGTGGTGATGATGATGATGATGATGATGATGATGATAATGATAGTAGTAGTTAAATAGCCCCTGACTATGTGCCGGGCACTGTTGTAAGGACTTTACATGTGTTACCTGATTCATCATCTTATTGAATATGTTTAGAATTTCTTTTTTTTAATCTTGTTTTTTTTATTGTGTTTTATTAGTCACCATACAATACATCATTAGTTTGAATATGTTTAGAATTTCTTAAAAAGATTCTATTTCTTTATTGAGAGAGAGAGAGTGAGAGAGAGAGAGCAGGAGCAGAGGGAGGGGGAGAGGCAGAGGGAGAAGCAGGCTTCCCGATGAGCAGGGTGCCCATTGCTGGGCTTGATCCCAGGACTCTGAGCTGAAGGCAGATGCTTAACTGACTGAACCACTCAGGCACCCTTGAATATGTTTAGTATTATGAAATGAAGTTCACTGAATAAAATTTAAATTTCTAAAGAGATATCTCTAATAACTCTTTAAGTTAAGTGCCAGTTATGTTAGCAAAATCAGCAGAAAAAGTACATAGCTTTTCATTTTTGAAATGATATGCTTTCTTTCCAATCCCAGATAGCTTTGAAAATCTCCTTTCTCCTTGGTCAGCAGAGCACGTGCCTTATTCCCCTAGTCTATTCTAAACTAAGCTAAAAGCCTGATGATTCATCAGGTTTGTGGATATTATTTTTCAACAGATGCACCCATATAGGCTATTTATAATTCAACTAAGTCGTGCCATGAGACACATCCTTACTTGCAAAATTGGGGATGACCTACAGGAATTCATATAAGAACAGAGGTATAGAGGTATTATATAACTATGTCCTCTTACAATTTATTTTCTTTTTTTTTTCTTGCCTCTAATCTTCAAGTCAAGACAACAATTCAGCAAACAAAGAAGACTTCTCTCATTTTAAGCTCTATGCAGAAACATTGGATAATAATGTCAAATGTTTCATCTTTTTGGAAAAAATTGCAATGATAAAATCAATTTATTTTTGGCATTAGATAAGAAACTCATTCTTATCTTTCTCCCCATCCCCTGCCCCGGAGGTTTAAGGTATTAAAAAGATGTCTAAAGAACACAAATAGATGAGCCTATTTTCAGAAACCTGCTTAAATTCCAACCTGAAATTCACCAGGTTCAATAATTAATTCATTTCTTTTTTGTACTTCCCTATTAGTGTTAACAATACCATTATTTCGCTAATGGACTGGGGTCAGAATATGAGTGATTTTTGATAGGCCTTTTTTTTTTTTTTTTAAGATATTTATTTATTTATTTATTTATTTATATATTTATTTATTTATCAGAGAGAGAGAGAGAGAGAGCACAAACAGGCAGAGTGGCAGGCAGAGGCAGAGAGAGAAGCAGGCTCCCCGCTGAGCAAGAAGCAGGCTCGCCACTGAGCAAGCCGGATGCGGGACTTGATCCCAGGGCCCTGGGATCATGACCTGTGCCGAAGGCAGCCCATTAACCGACTGAGCCACCCAGGCTTCCCTGATAGGTCTTTCTTTACCATTATATTCACCTGTTGGTACATTTTATAGATTCTGTCTGAAAAATGACTCTTGTCTCTATGATTCCATGTTTAGAGCTATAGTTCAGGACTCATTCATTCATTGCTTCTTGCCTTGGCTGGGATAATGGCTCTTTATTGGTGTCTTACCTCTCTTCTCTAATCTTTATGATGTAAGACTCAGACTACTACTTAAAAATCTCTAATTATTCATTCTTGCCTCACAATTAACTACAAACTTCTCAGCCTGGAATTCAAGGATCATGGCACCATTCTACTATTCCTATTTTATTTGACCTATTTGCCTAACCAGTTTGTGTTTTAACGAAACTAAACTTTTCACCATGTCTTGAACATGAATCATGAATTTCTCTTTCCTGTCTTTGCACTCTTTTAAAGCTATAACCTCACTTTTAGTCTCTACCTTTTGAAATATTTGCCTGTGTGTATTTATGCTTCTTACTACCAACCCATTCTCCTTATCCCAAACTAAACCACTCCCCTTTATGGATCTCCATTGCCCTCTATACTTCTCCTAAATTTCCTTGCATTATAATCAATGTTGAATTTTCTAACACTTTTCCAACTCTGTAGTCCCCACACTCATGCACATGTGTATTAATCCAATTGAATGGAATTGGGGTTCCTCAGTAGCTCTCCGTTACATCTCAGAAAGACTCAAAGATCTTCCCTTAGCATATTAAAAACATAGTCTGGGGGTGCCTAGGTGGCTCAGTGGGTTAAAGCGTCTGCCTTCAGCTCAGGTCATGATCTCAGTGTCCTGGAATGGAGCCCCACATCAGGCTCTCTGCTCAGCAGGGAGCCTGCTTCCCCCTCTCTTTCTGCCTGCCTCTCTGCCTACTTGTGATCTCTCTCTCTTTGTCAAATAAATAATAAATAAAATCTTAAAAAAAACCAAAAAAACAAACATAGTCTGAAACTTCGTGCAACGAGAATCCATGAACTCCTCCTATCATAAGGTAGACTATGTAAGTACATGTTTGTTTTCTAATTAATGGACCTGAAAGGGTCTTTTCTGGATATTTAGCTTAATTTATACAATTGTAAGTCAGCTGCAGACTTTTTTTCCCCTAATAGTTGACACTAGTTATGCTTCATTTTCTCTTTTGGACCTCCTTATGATACATGATATGTTATTTGTAGTTTACAACTGGAATGACTGCACAGACTTAGAAGGTCATTAAACCTAGGCTGAATTATAGACTCTAAGCTTATGTTAGCCACATGTAATTATCCAGTATTGGAAATTAAGTTGATTTCCACTCACGAAGGCTACATATATACATAAGCAAACATAGAGAGTGATTATTACTGCAGTGTTAGCTCATGGCCTTCATGGCAAGGTTCAATGGGTAAAGGCTATCTCAGAAAATGTTGAGTTAAATCTTTTTATTAATTGTTGAAATTTTCCCAAGAGTAAACAGCAAACACATGCCACAACTTCTCTTTGATTCTCCCCCTAAGGAAATTAATTTATCTTTAAATACTAAAAGAGAAAATTCTAATCAATTTATTGCATCTTTTGTTTTCCATAATGATTCTGGGCATACTACATCATATTTACAGTTAAGAACAAAAGTAATAGTGTCTTTAGGATTCTTAAATTGATGCAAATGGTTTGCTTATGGCCAGATTAGGAAGGAGTTTCTCTGAAGTCCCTGAGATCCTTGTAGGAAATAGGCAGGACCAAGAATTTTTTTGTAATAGTGCTAAGAAACTATTTGACCTTTTTTACACTCATCCTTTCAAGAATGTGCGGTAAAATTTTTCAGAGGTTACATGATACACGATAGCACAACAGATTAAATGCAAACACAAATATGAGAGTCCAGCTGCCCTCTATTAAGCCAGATATTAAATATAGCTGTAAAAATATAAAATGGAGTTATTCTTCTCACTAATTTTTTTTTTAGGTATAGTTACTTTTTATTCTTAGCTTAAATTTCTAAAATGGTAAATCTGATAGATAGGACAATCATAAACAGAAGCTCTTTGGAGACCTAACTTATTTTTAAGAGGCTCCAGAGAAAAAGTTTGATAAATACTGCATTAGGACATCTAAAATAAAGTCCCAATATTATCAAACAGATTATCTAGTTTTTTTTAAACATGGTAATTGCATTATTTTAAGTTGTGATAATATCTGGTGTGAAAATTGATTCCATCTCTTGATTTTTTAAAAATAATGAGAATTAGCAGAGACTCCTGCCTGTCTTAAAAAAGAAAATGACTGTGTCAGTTTTAACTCTTTATTTCAATTTTTCTTGAAACTTGAAATAAATAACAATAAAATCATATATCTATTCTCTTGCTTTACCATTATATTTCAGAATTACCTTTTCTCTGATTCTTGATAATTTTAATTCTAGTATGTGACTATCACTTTGCTATTGAAAATGATTTTAATATTCTTAAGTAATGGAAATATAAGTTTTCCCAGGGGAATAATCTTAAAACAATCCAACAATAATTGATTGAGTTTTTCAGAATCTACATGACTTTTTCCTAGGTTAACATTTATAGATGGAAATATGGATAAAAATAGAGACATTGTTAAAGTTTAGAAAACAAACAGGAAAAAAATTAAATTTTGGATTAAGAAACTTTTCAAAACAGGCTATAAATGTAGAAAATACAGATTTGAATAAATTAAGAATTCGGAGTAAGGAAATAGTAAACATCTTTTAGCTTCACGCTTTAAAGTTGAAAATCCTTCAGTGGCTTCCCAGTGATTTTGGACAGTCTAAACTCTTTTGCAGAGCATATGAGGTCTTTCACAATTTGACCTCAAGCCCCCATTCCAGTTAATCTTAACTTCTTTCCATGACTGCATTGACATCTCTCTCCTCCCACAGCCTCAACTTTAGTAATATCCACATACTTACTTTTCCATATTTCTTTGTTTTTAATATATTTTCCTCCAAATCTGGAATGCCTCTTTACTCTGTTAGGAAAAATTGTTCAAGACTTGGGAATTGACTAAAGGGATTACTGGGTATTATCTAGAGGATCCTCTGGGATTGTTGATTCTATAGGAGTGTGCAGAGTTGATTGATTTTCTATTGACTAGACTATTCACAACTTTGTAGTGGCAGAAGTTAAGTTGCAGAAAACTGACAGCATTGCAAATGATTCTTATTCATAGCAATACAAATGATTCCTGTTCATAGTAATGCAAATGAATTTTGTCCAGCAGAGGCTATAAATATCTGTAAGTCAAATAAAGTATCTGACACATGTTCGTTTTATATATGACTGAGAGTAATTTTTTTACCTTTTTGAAAGTCACATTTTAGTACCTGCCTTTCTCAGCTGCTCTGTATAAAACTCCTATTTACTCTTTAAAACATAGTGAAAATACCATTTTCTCATGGAACTTATTGTATTTTCCTAATCAAAATTAGCTTCTTACCTCATAATGCTCCCTTTGAACTTTGAATCTACTTCTACTGTAGCTCTTACTAAATTGTAGTATACCTGTCTATATTTCTGTTTTTTTCCACTAGACTCGTTCTTCAAAGGCAAAAACACCATATTTTATTCATCTTTGTGTTACCTACTCCTTTGCCACGTGTATAGCACATGACACGGAGACATTAGCTTGGTAAATGTTTATTGATGAATGCAAGTAGAAATCACAGAAGGAGGTGATGGGCATGTCTTAGTGTTTGTTGATGAAAAGGACTTGGCTATTGAGACCAAAAAATAAAGTAACTTTTTCACTTATAGAGTTTATGGGAAAAAATAATTTAGCATGAAATTGAAAAAAGTTGAAAGAAGAAACTTAATGAAGCCTGAATGACTTAGAAGAGATAGGGATTAAGAGATCTGAGACTTAGAGGCTTGCACTACGGATTTTTTATTGAATTGCTGTAGTCAAGACATTTTTCTTCTGTCATACTTTATACATCTAAACTAGAGATAATAATTATTATAATTACAAAGACAGAGGAATTTCCATAAAGGGATGTTTAAGTCAAAAGTGGGCAGGAGGCAGCCTTACTTAGCTCATTTGGCTATGAGTGAGAATGAAAGAAGATAAAAAAGATAATGACTTTTTTACAACCTGAAATATATAACCATGGCTCGTAATAAAATTAAAAAGTGGTTTGACTCCTTACTCTGAGCTCAGAAGGGTCTTTTACTTAGCATTATCTTCACATCCTTATCATTTTCATTCTTATATTATTTATGTATTTTTAGGGACTAGTTTTTGGCAAAATAAGCAATAGTTAGACTGAAGAGATAGACTAGTTTTGTCTGTCAGGTATTTTTTTTTAAGATTTTATTTATTTATTTGACAGAGAAAGACACAGCGAGAGAGGGAATACAAGCAGGGGGAGTGGGAGAGAGAGAAGCAAGCTTCCCACTGAGCAGGGAGCCCGAAGTAGGGCTCCATCCCAGGACCCTGGGATCATGACCTGAGCTGAAGGCAGCCGCTTAATGGCTGAGCCACCCAGGCGCCCCATGTCTGTCAGGTATTTTGCACAATTAAATTTAATTGTGTTTGGATACCCCAAGATTCAGATATTTTTAGAACTGTTTGGATCATTTTTCTGAAACAAAGAGTGATTTCTAGTATTTACTTCATAAGTAGGTCACTTACATATAGTGGACTTAACAATCAGCAGTAAATTCTGAATTTATGTCCTAGCAGGTGAGAGAACCCAAACTATTTACTAACACATCTCAGTGCTGTTTCCATAGCAACAGAGGCCAGATATTGTCAGCCCAAAGTCGCTTTGACAGTTGACTTCAGCAGTGAACTCTGTGTGATGCTGCCAAATGTCTGGCTCTGTGTTTCCTGTTCCAAGCAATTGTTTCTTATTCTGAATACTAATGACTAGTCTACAAAGGCGGTGGTTCAATTCCACTGAAGATGGGCCTGGGAATCATATGTGGAAAAGTAGTGAGCATTTTGCCTGTAGTGAATTAAAAACTGTATGTAATTGGATTGTACATTCCTTAACTAGCTATGCCAGTAGTTTATTAATAATGTTACCTTGCTATTATTAGGCAGATGGGCCTAAATGAGAAATGACAGCACATCCATCATCATTGAGTCAAACGCTCTTTTTAAGGAAGGCTTGCTGACTTAAGCTGGCTAGCAATCCAAATGATTATGCACATGTATGCCAGGAGAAAAATAAATTTGCAACTGAAGTGGTTTTTTGCTGTTTAAAATGTTCAATATCGATTGCTCCGAAATGAAGAAAAAGCAGCTGCCCAAAATGCCAGTGAAATGACTGAGAAATTTAAAATGAAAGGGAGAAAAGCTAAGCAGTTTTTGCTCTTTAAAAATGAAGAGAACTGTGTAAAAGTGAAGAGAACTATGATTTTGAAGTTCTAGTTGTATGGTGGTTATCCGTGGATAACCCTCTTTGCATGAGTCACACTCTAAACCAGCAATCTGAGGACACTTATTATACTTATGTTTCTTTCTAGAGCATAAATTCCTTGAGGGTAGGCTGTTTCATCATTGTGTTCCCGATAGCCAGCACATGGCCTGACACACACTGAATGGTCAATAACTATATAGTGAATCCAAGTGAAAATCAATGAATTCCCTGCAAAAAGTTTTTGGTACTTTGGCCCATCAAATTTCCCGGAAGAAGCTATTAGACAGTTCTCTTCATTAAAATGCTTAATAACTGACTACTGTAAATCCTCACTGTAAGCATCTGGTGTGGAGCCTTCACTGGCAGTTACTTGTGGCTGTGGCCACTCCAAGTGTCTGTTCCCAGTAGACACCACTCAAAGGTAGCTCTTCTCATCGGCGTGTTTTGTTTTTTTTTCCCCAGCTAGAGGATCCAATTTTTCATAGCTGTTGGTGGTACCATTTGCCATTTCTAAGTCTTAGATTGGCTATCCCCTCTACCTCATCATAGTCAAATAGTCAAATTTCCCCGGGGTTGTTTTAGGCAAGGACTTCCGAGGTTGTTCCTCCTCTTGTGCCAAATCTTGTCTCTTGTTTTTGACTGGGGACAATTCTTCTGTATCCTACTCCCCAGAGGCATTTGGCAATATCTGGAGTCACTTTGGGTTATTACAATCTAGCAGGGGGTGGGGTGGGCTGGGGAGTTGCTACTGGCATCTCGTAAGTGGAGGCCAGAGATACTGTTTACTATCCTACAATGAACAGGGCAGCCCTCACAACAAAAACTTATTTGACACAAAATGTCCACAGTGCTAAGGTTGAGAAATCCTGTCCTGGTACTCAAGCTCTTTCATGAAGTTTTTCCCAGAACTATACCCTCCTTATCTCCTTTTTTCCCCCTTACGAGAAAAAAGGCTTAGTGTGTTTCTTACAATTTTAAAATTCGCCTTCTTTACCTCAAGATGTTGCCAGACTCCTACTCTTCGCTACTAGTGTCTGAACTCAGGTACATAGTTATCTTTGCTGCTAGACTCAAATTCCAGAGCATAGGAAGGCAAATATGCAAAATGAATTCCAGGAATAATCAATCCTGAATAGCCTGTTGTTTTTAAGGGAGACATATAAAGAAAGTTTTACAGGAGACCCTCTTACACTGTTGGTGGGAATGCAAGCTGGTACATTAGGGAGGAAGCTGGAAAACAGTAGGGAGGTTCCTAAAAAAGTTAAAAATAGAGCTACTCTATGACCCGGCAATTGCACTACAAGGTATTTATCCAAAGAATACGAACAGTGATTTGAAGGGACACATGCACCCCAACGTTTATAGCAGCAATGTCCACAATAGCCAAACTATGGAAAAAGCCTGGCTGTCCATCAACAGAGGAATGGATAAAGAAGATGTGGTATATATACAATGGAATATTACTCAGCCATCAAAAGAATGAAATCTTACTGTTTGCAATGACATGGTTGAAACTAGAGGGTGTTATGTTAAGCGAAATAAGTCAATCAGAGAAAGACAAATATCATGATTTCACTTATATGTGAAATTTAAGAAACAAAACATGAACATAGGGGAAAGGAGGGAAAAATAAAATAAGCTGAAATCAGAGAGGGAGACAAACATGAGACTCTTTAACTATGGGAAACAAACTAAGGATTGCTGGAGGGGAGGTTGGTGGGGGGATGGGGTAACTGGGTGATGGGCATTAAGGTGGGCACATGGTGTAATGAGCACTGGATGTTATATACAACCGATGAATCACTGAACTCTACCTCTGAAACTAATAACACACTATATGTTAATTAATTGATTTTAAATTTAAAAAAAAGAGAGAAAGCTCTATAAATACACACACATACAGTTTTGAAGCTGCTCTATAAATAATAAATATTTTGTGTCGTTCTAAACCTTTTTCATCGTAGAGGAATTTTAAGTTGGGTATTTGTGTATTACATCAAAGTTTGGAAACTTTGGAAAGCAAAGTTTGGAAAGCAAATGTGATTCGACGATCTTAATATCATTTTTAGGATGGGCATGTTATGTCTTTGAAAATCCCAAACTGATCTGAATATTTTTAAAAAGGAATTGATTGTTTTTGTGCACGGATATGGGGCTCAAATTTTGGATTCTAACATGAAAAATTTAGATAATTGTATGCCACCGGAGAGACCTTTTCAAAACTTTAGGAAGGAAATATTGTCACTTGTTTAATGATTTCAGTGACACGTAAAGAAAGGAGGGAAGCACTTCATCGTTAAAGTTCTTTACAAATATTAACTAATTAATCTCCATAACCCTATTATAATAAAAATGTATTATTAACTCTCCCTGAAGATTTGAACGCTGTTTACCATATAATATTCCAGTTTAGCAAATTCATGAATAGTGATTAAGGGTAATGTTTCTGTTTTCAAACACTATAATTAAATCCCTTTCTTGGATACTGTCTTTGTAAATTGCATAACATAGTAATTTTTAGTCTTGCCTTTAGAAGACTAGTGTTGATTGTTTAAGAGAAAGGAAATCTAGATAATAAACTTACAAAGTGCTGAGATAAATGAATGCTAAAATTATATTAATTAATATCTATATATTGCCAAAATCAAGTCTGTTATCACTTTTCCTTTTAATTTTTACTTAAAATACTTTTAAAAGTTCCCTTTTAAGAATATTCACATATTTAAAGTTATAAAGTGAACAAGGTATTATTATTACTACTACTTTTATTCTGAAATACAAATTTCCTTATTTTAGTCTAATTTCTATTAACTGCACCACCAGATTGATTCAAATTATGGACATATAACAAGAAGGCCATATCTCACAAGTATTCAAATAATTGGTAGGACCTCCAGGATTCTTTCCTTATAAATAGTTGTTTAGAAGTTACGTTAGTACTATTAATACTGGCTTCACAGTGGGGAAAAAGCAGAATTATCTCTCTATACTTTTTCTATCCTCATTTCCTCAAATCCATTCCTTTTCTTCATAAAGAAAAAGAGAGAACTAAATCAAAACCTCTCTGCCCATCATCTGCTTTATTTTTTGGAAGTTGAGTATAAGGGAGAAGGGAAACAAAAACAAAATAGGAAGGTGGTGGGTGGTAAATGCTATATTTGGGTGCGTCACTGAGAGATCAGGTACAAATATTTAATTGGCTGTCTGAATGAACCCTGATCATGCACTGATGGCCAGAAAAAAATGCTTGTCAGTAACCATGGCTATGTTACAACAGGCAACAAATATTTATTAAGCATCTACTATGTGCCTGGCCCCAGGACACAGTGAGACAGAGTCTCTGCCCTCATGAAGCTCTCAACGGGGACACAGTGGAGCAGTTCTTAGTTCAAACACTTGTGGTATTTAGAGCCTGCAGAGCTGAAGGCATCTTTAGGGAAGGACTACAGGCATTTACAACAGCTCAGTACTCTAGTCTTCCTGATGGCTAGAGGAAGGTCGTAATGGGGGTTAATCTGAGAGTGGCATGGTTTATTTAAACATTATAGAAAATTCAGACCTATTTACTCTATTATTGGGTTTCATTATTTTATTTTATTTTTAATTTTTTTGAAAGATTTTATTTATTTGACAGAGAGACAGCGAGAGAGGGAGTACAAGCAGGGGGAGTGGGAGAGGGAGAAGCAGGCTTCCTGCTGAGCAGAAAGCCTGATGTGGGTCTCGATCCCAGGACCCTGGGATCATGACCTGAGCTGAAGGCTGACTCTTAATGACTGAGCCACCCAGGTGCCCCTCATTTTTATATTTTAAAAAGTGTGCTTAGTGCCTTTTGTATGTCAAGATACGGAGAGGAATTCAATAATTAATATTGACACAGTGCCTGCTCTAGAAATGTCTACAAACTCTTGAGGAATACAAACAATTAAACAGGAAATGATAATAAAGTGTGATAAATATTGTTATGGATAATCTGGAGTGCTGTGGAAGGGGTTAGTAAGGACTTAAAGAGGAACTCACATTCAAGCTGAGTCTTATAAAAACATAAACTAAAGCAGGTCCATTGAGACTATGGGACCAGAATTTTGGGCAGATGGAACAGGATAGATGAAGGCTTTGATACAAATGAGAACAAACACAGAGAACCACAAATGATCCAAGTGACTATGGGTGGAACTGAGGAGATACTGGTCATGAATCTAAAGAGATAAGCAGGGCCAGATCATGAAGGACCTTCTATGTCATCTCAGAAAACTTTGGATTTATCCAGGTAAAAAGAGGGAGTGAATTGACAAGATTATCAGAGAGAAGGGTCACTATAAGATTTGTGTTTTGCATCTAATCACTCTGGTTGCATTGCAGGGAAAGGAATAGAGTAGAGTCAAGTTTAGAGATAGGTTAAGACAATGATAACATCGAATAATGTGTAAGGAACCAATTACGGGGACAAAATTGTCATCAGTAATAATTTTTGTTATAAAATTATTTAAATGTGTACAAACATAAAGCCCTATATTTATGTTTATAGTTTTATACAACTATAAAATAGATTTACAAATTAAGTATAACCAGATTAAAAAATAATAAAATTTAAATGAACATTAAATTAATATGGTAAGATGATATGGTTTCACTGAAAATAAAACCCTGATGTTAAGTTTTAAGATAGAATTTTTTTTTTTTATTTTTATGTTTCACTTCTTAACTTGATTCTGAGTATGATGTACCATTATTTGAGTTACCACTATAGGTACTGGTTCCTTTTTCCTCTTTTAGAAACAAATTCAGGGGCGCCTGGGTGGCTCAGTGGGTTAAAGCCTCTTCCTTCAGCTCAGGTCATGATCTCAGGGTCCTGGAATCGAGCCCCGCACCGGGCTCTCTGATCGGCAGGGAGCCTGCTTCCCCCTCTCGCTCTGCCTGCTTGTGGTCTCTAGCTCTGTCAAAAAAAAAAAAAAAAAAAAAGAAACAAATTCATTTTAAATGACCCATCTCTTATCTTGATGACCCAAAATGTAGTAGTGTACCACAAAATATAATACTAAAAAGCTAAAAATACTAGTTAAGAAAATACTCTTCTCCACTACATATTCTTACTGTTACCAAGCGATCACAAGTTGATACATACAAATTAGGCATTTGTGCAAAATATTAGCTTATAACAAATACGTGATGATGACTCAGCCCAGGTTCTTTTGGGTTTGATGTTTACTATATTGCTGTGGGTGCTTTGATGCCTCCAATATTTCCTCCCTCCTCTCTCTCTCTTTTTTTCTTTTGGATTATTATGAAGCTTGGATTGCTACCTCAAACAGCGATGCCTTTCATTGACCTGAATTACTCATTCGTATATCAGCTTAAGTTTCTCATTCACTCTGGATAATTAAAGAACAGCATTTTAACACCTGTTGGTTTTTTTGTGGCGCACAAAGTCTCAGTTTATTAAATTACAAAAACTAAAGCCTTAGCCTATAAATGTTTCTTTCATTTACAAAGTATGCTGGTAATATAGAAGTTTTGTCAGTTTTTTAACTGGTAAAAAATTTAATATAGATATAGTGATGTCTGATTGCTTCAGTATGACTTTAGAAACAAACCTAATTTGCTCATTCAACAAATATTTATTGAAAGCCCATCCTGTGCTAGGGACTTGGGATACAACTTGCACAAGAAAGACAAAGCAGCTAATGGAAGCTACAGATGCTTATTAACACTTCCAAAGTTAAATACCATACTTTAGTCAGTGGATCTTAAAGCATGGTTACCCTGACCAGCAAGTAGCATCAGCATCACCCAGGAATTTGTTAGAAATGCAATTTTTCAGGCCCCACTCCAGGTCTATGCTTCAGAACCTTGGAGGGTGAGGGGGCCCACCCTCAGTCTGTTTAACAAGTCCTCAGGGGGATTCCGATGCACACTGATAGCCACTGCTTTCACAGGCTGACAGATTGATCTTTACTGATACTAAGAATACAAGAAGTCAATTTTTATTGAGTCAGAGGTCCTATGAATATAATTTACAAAAAATCTTTTAAGGAAACATTTTTAAAAATGCACATTCAGGGTCATCAAATGACTGAGATGTAAGAAATTCTCATCTATTATCATTAAAGAAAAAATGATAGTATAAACTATTAAAAATTTTAACTTAATGAATTTGACTGCTTTTCTTCTTTCTTACAGTGGGTTAGATTTCGTGTTTTACCCAAGTCTGTGGTAGAAGATTCCTTGTGCCATTTGAATAACTTATAGGCAAAGGAAATTATATTTGCATTGCAGTTCTGTGTTCACCAGTCTATATTGCTTTGTAATTATTCTCATTTTTAGATCTCATCTAGTGTGAAATTCCTACTTGCTTCTGTTTGGTTCCATTTTATCTGAAGGATAAAGCTTTCCTTCATGTCCCACTCTTATGAAAAAGAGCCCATCTCTCTGTTGAGGACTAAGTGTCCAGTGTAGGGCCACCTAGAGTTGGCTCTTTTTACTTCCTTGGTGCTTCTAAAGATGGGAGGTCCTGTTCCTCCTTCCCACTTCCAAGGCCTCTTCCTTTCCTTCTTTTTCAGCACCCACTACTGTACTTACTCCTCTCCTCGCCAGAAATCCAGTCTGAACTAATCTTCAACAGCAGGAGAAAAGAGAGTTTGGATTGCAACCAAATCTTTCTGTTTGCATTTCTACTGGATTCTTTAAGCCTTTGTTTCAGTTACTGTGTTGGTCAGGGGAAGGAAAAATAGCCTTTGGCTTATTAATAAAAGAAGAAAGGGGAGAAATGCTGAAAATATACATTTACTAATATGAAGGTATATATTGATGCCAGAAATATAATACTAAAAGATATGTCATAATTTTATAAAACCATATTTTCCATTTCTTTCATATTGTAGTAGACAACTAATACACATGGGAGCCAGAGTTATTTTTCTAAAATATTCACTTGATAAATATTCTTCGTGCACTTAGTATGTACCAGAAGCTGTTGTAGATACTAGGGAGATAGCAGTGAACACAGGGAGAAAAATCTCTTCCCTCATGAAGGCTAGAGTATAGTGAGGAAAACTGGCAAAAACCAAAATACATAAAATGTAGACCAAACTAAATAGTGAAAAATTCTGTGAGAAAAATAAAGCAGAGAAGGAAGTAAAGAGTTGGGAGGAGAAGACATGTTTAAGTGAGGAGGTCAGGGAGGGCCTTACTGAAAAGTAGAGAGCATAGACCTGAGGAGGTGAGGGAGCAAGTCAGACAGATACCTGGGGAAGTGTGCAGGGGAAGAGGGAGCAGCCAATGCAAAGGCCCTGAGTCCTAGGGAAAAGAGGGAAAAAGTGGGAGGTCAAATCCCATGGGCCTCATGAGTCAGTGGTTTTTGACTTTTCATTCTTTGGAATTTCTCATTTCGGACACTATATTTTTCATAATTAGAAATCCTATTTGGATCTTTTTTTAATCTTTTTTCTCCCCATTATATATATGTATCTTCTTTACATCCTCGAGGACATTTATAAAATTCATAAAATCTACTTTAAGGTTCTTGTCTGCTAATTGTAACCTTTCTGCCAGTCCTGGGTCTGTTTCTATTGACTGATTTTTTTTTCTTTCTCATACTCATATTTTTCTGCTTCTTTGCATACCTGCCAACTTGTTATTGAACATTTTCTTTAATTATGTAGACATGAAAACCAGGAGAATATGAGTGTTGGCCTTTGTTCTAGTATATAATTAAGTTACTTTGGATCATGCCGACCTTTACAAATCTTGCTTTTATGCTTTATTTTGGTGGGTCTGCTGCAGCCTTTAAGGCTAATTTAGCTGCAGGACTCAGGCAATATTCTTTGGAGGACTCTACCCAAGTTCCATGGATTACCAATTTTTTCTACTCCAGCTGGTGAGGAGACAAACTATTCCCAGCCTGACTTGAGCTCTGAGAATTGCTTCAGGAAGCTCTATCCATAGCCATGTGGGGTATTAACCCAGATGTATGCTGATCAGTACTCAGCAGAGTCTCAGAGGGCTTTCTCTTCAGATTTCAGGAGTTCTTTCTCTCTTCTTTCCAGTCCTCTGCCCCAGCAGTTCTAGTTCTCTCAGCCTCCCTGAACTCATCTCCTCACTTGCATGAGACTGTGAGACTGCTAAGCTTTCTTAGGCTTCTCCTTGCCTATGGCTTTAAGGCAGTCTCTAGGCTAGTAATTTGGAGAAAATGAAAAGATCATTTCATTTTTTTTTTCACCTCATGGGTCACAATCTTGCTCTGGCTATTGTTCAGTATCAGAAAATACTCATTTTCATATATAAATCCTTCTTCTTCTTCTTCTTCTCCTTCTCCTTCTCCTTCTCCTCCTCCTCCTCCTCCTCCTCCTCCTCCTCCTCCTCCTCCCCCTCCTCCTTTTTCTCCTCCTTCTTCTCCTCCTTCTTCTTCTCCTCCTTCTTCTTCTCCTCCTCCTTCTTCTCCTCCTCCTCCTTCTCCTCCTCCTTCTCCTCCCCTCCCCCTCCTCCTTCTTCTCCTCCTTCTTCTCCTCCTCCTTCTTCTTCTCCTCCTCCTCCTTCTCCTTCTTCTCCTCCTCCTTCTCCTCCTTCTCTTCTTCTCCTTCTCCCCCTCTCCCTTCTTCTTCTCCTTCTCCCCTTCCCCCTTCTTTTTCCCCTTCTTCTTCTTCCCCTTCCTCCTCTCCCTCCTCACTTTCCTCTTCCTCCTTCTTTTTCTTCTAATATCAGGAGGTCAATTCTCTTGACTATTAGTCTTTCATGGGGAGAAACAGATGTCCTAGTATGACTTCTGATGGCCAAACATGTGGACTAATTAAATCCTCTCAGAACCTAACCCATTTATATTTATATGTGAACTCTGGCCCACATTTAAAAACTTGTGTACAACAGAAGCATAAATCCTAGCCATATGTTTTGAATTGTGTTATCTCAAAATTAACCTGGCAGTAAGGATTTATTGCAGAGTAGTTCATTTGGGAGGTGATCCCAGGGAACATGAGTGGAAGAGTGGAGAAGTGAGAGAGAGAAAGGAAAAAACACTAAATGGTGTGTTGTCAACTCACTCACCAGATATACCAAAGGGCTCAATCTTGCAGAGAGACTTGAGGAGGTAGAATAAATTTAGCCTACCTCAGAGCTATCGCAATTAAGTGAGGCAGCTTGGGTATGTATCTTTCTACTCCTCATCCATTATTTATTGAGAGCTGCTTCTGTGGGTGTTGACTCTCTGCACTTCTGAGTTTGTCCTGCATGCAGGTTGAGCACGTTCGCTGTGGTCAGAGAGAAGCCCTCAGGCAGAGAACTTCAAGTGTTCACAGTGAGCAGCCTTCGTAATGTAGAGGTGAAAACCAGAGGGAAATAAGTGGAGTACTAATAATGTTACTAGGGCCAGACAGAAGATGTGAATTCAACTTACTCTAAAGCAGCTGTGTTAGGTGCTCGTCTTTCAAACCAGCAGTTGAAATAGACCTGACTTAATAGCTACAGGCTTATATTCATCTTCTCTTCCTTTCATAATAATTAGAGAATGTTTTCTAAGGTTTTATTTTCTAAAGGTACAGTGAACACCTAACTCGCAAGGAATGAATAATTCTGTACATATACCTGTACGTTTGGCCCTATTGGTAATGATATTTTGGCACATTAATTTTCTTATAGAAATATATCTACTTTTTATTGCCTTTTTTTTTCTTAAGTAGGTTTTACACCCAGCATGCAGCCCAATGTGGGGCTCAAACTCAAAACTGTGAGATCATGACCTGAGCTGAGATCGAGAGTCAGACGCTTAACCAACTGAGCCACCCATGCGCCCCTTATTGTCTTTTTAAATAGAGAGCATGAAGTAGATTTTAGATTTTGTGGAAGACTCAGTAGTTTTATTTAATGTAGTGTAGTGAAACCATAGACACAGTTGTATTTGTACATATGGAGAGAAGGAAATTTAGGATAGATGGGCACATTGCTAGTGGCTTTCTTGACAAAACTTCTCATGCTGACTTAGTTTTATGCATCTGTACCTTTCTCGTGAAAGAAAAGGTGTAGTGTGGTAGCCTGGTCTGGGAAACAGTAGTGAGTTATGCAAACATAGTTACGAGATCACAGACCACCACAGCCTTCTCTAAAGTGGTTTTATTGTCCCTCCCATCCCCCAAATCATCTCCTTTGCTGAAGCTGTTCCCACCATTTGACTTGTCCAAGCTATTACAAAACATTTATTATTTCTGCATCACAAATACAGTTGATTCCAGGAATCCCTCATTCACTTACCCAAATGCTTTTTCCTCCCATGTGTCATTGACAGAACGAAATGAGGATTATGCTTCAACATTTTACGATTTTGTGCCAGAGATGTGGAGGGAAATATTTTTTTTTTTTAAAGATTTTATTTATTTATTTGACAGAGAGAGAGAGAGATCACAAGTAGGCAGAGAGGCAGGCAGAGAGAGAGGGAGAAGCAGGCTTCCCACTGAGCAGAGAGCCCAATGTGGGGCTCGATCCCAGAACCCTGGGATCATGACCTGAGCCGAAGGCAGAGGCTTTAACCCACTGAGCCACCCAGGCGCCCCAGGATTTATTTTCTCAATAGTCATTGAAGCCAATATCATCTTACACTTTTGGACATCACTCAGTTGTACACATTTCTGTACATTCCTCTTAACTTTTTATTAGAAATAGAATACTAAACACTATTTTTTAAAAAAAGAAATCTGGGTTTAATAATTAGAGACTGGGGGCGCCTGGATGGCTCAGTGGAGTGGGTTAAAGCCTCTGCCTTGGGCTCAGGTCATGATCTCAGGGTCTTGGGATCGAGCCCCGCATCGGGCAATCTGCTCGGCAGGGAGCCTGCTTCCCCCCCTCTCTCTGCCTGCCTCTCTGCCTACTTGTGATCTCTCTCTCTCTGTCAATAAAATAAATAATAAAAAAAAATCTTAAAAAAAAACAATTAGAGACTGAAAATTTTACAAGGTTTCTGATTAATTGGCCAACTTTGTTATAAATACTCTTCAGAATCAGCAACACTGTAAGATCTGGAAAAAAGTATCATTCTCCTTGGGCTCAATTAGGGAAATAATACTGTGGTTCAAGAATGTTCAAGAAAAGGTCTGATAACTCTTAACTATAGAAAACAAACAGAGGGGAGGTGGATGGGGGGTGGGTGCAATAGGTAAAGGGGGATTAAGAGTAGATATAGCTTGATGAGCACTGAGAAATATGCCACTACCCTGTAACCTGAAATTAATATAACACTGTCTGTTAACTATACTGGAATTAAAATTAAAAAAAAAAAAGTCCTGATGTAATGGTTGTTTTTCCTGAGGGATGCATGATAGCCTAAAGTTTTCTTTCACTATTGTACAAAAAATGTTTAAAATTATTAAGAAAGAAGCTATATGGCTATCCATATATTTATTTACAATTCACTCCCAAATATCTAATTTCATAAAAATTTGTAGCATTAGCTCCTCCAAAATGAATTTGTTTTTCCTTCTCCTGCCTTAAACTAAGGACATGTAGTTCCTTAGAGTCCTTTCAGTTTGGAAGTTGGCAAATATCAGTGGCAGTATAAAATCACCTAGAATGAAGGCTGGTACTTAGAAATGAATTATCTGAAAATCTAAAAATTTATGCTGAAGTGTTATGATTTACATTTTTTTTCATCCCAGCATCTAGCCTTCCAGTGCCTTGTCTCAGTTTGAAATGCCAAAGCTAAATGCATTTCTTTAGAAAAAAAATGTGTATAGCTCAGTTGACTGCCTCTGCTCAAATAAAACCTTGTACTTTTTCTGTTGCCATTGGCCAGTGATGGGATGTGCTTGGATGTCACTCAGAATCCTTCATCAGAACATCAGATAGATGTTCCAGTGTAGACCAGTGTGGTGTGTAGCATGGCTACCTAGAATTGGCTGACTCAGGACCTATAAAACATTTCTTTTCTTTTCTTTTCTTTTTTTTTTTTAAAGATTTAATTTATTTATTTGGGAGAGCACAAAGGGAGGCTGAGAGGCAGACTCCCTGTTGAGTGGGGAGCCCGATGTGGGACTTGATCCCAGGACCCTGAGATCATGACCTAAGCTGAAGGCAGATGCTTAACCAACTGAGCCGCCCAAGCACCACCCCCTGTAAAGTATTTCAACAGGTGCTTGTTTGCATACGGATTTCACACAGGTAGGTTGTAAGTCATGTTGGATTGAATTCTGTGAGGGAGATGTTGTGGGCTTTTTTTGGCTTATTATATCCCCAGTGCCTAATATGGTGCTGAGATGTCAATACATAATTACAGAACAAATGACTTACATCTCAGATTTTTTCTGATATATTCTCTGTCATGCACAGGTGACATCTGATCCAGTTCTCCACCTGTCCAGTCCCCGACTTCACTTTGATTAGGCTTCTCGTGGCCTTACCTATGTGTGCGCTTATGATGCTATGCTGTAGTTTTCCCATTTACGAGTTTTCATTCACCACCAGACTGAATGTTCCATGACAGTAATCACGCTGCCTTATATATTCTTGCATCATCAAAGTGTACAGTAGTTTACACAATGTCTGGTAGACATTTTGCAAGCTAGTTTTTTTAACATTTTTAAGAAACATGCAAGTATCTCTTCCTTTTACACATTACTTTTCACTATAGAAAGATGAGTCTAAGTCCAAAGTTAAGCTTTGATTAAAAAACAAAGGAAAAAGGCCAACTTTTAAAGCTCCTAGATCTGATGTAGAGGTTGATGGCTATGTTCATTCATTCAGTCAGTATTTATTGAGTGCTGAGTGCCCGCTGGGTAGCAGGCACTATTCTAGGAGCTGAGAAAACAGCAATGAATAAAACAGTCTCAAATCCCTGCCTTTATGGATTTATTCCAATGAGTGGAATAGACAATGTAAAACATCTAGTCTACTAATAGTGATAAAGTGCTAGGGAGATGAAATAAAGCGGGGAAAGGAGATACAGGTAACTGGGAAAGTGGGTTGAAATTTTTGATAGGGCGGCCATTGCCAGCACCACTGAGAAGGTAACTTTGGATAAAGACCTGAGGAAAGAGAGACTGTCGACTGTGCACAACTGGAACAGCATCTCAGGGAGAAGAAGCAGCTGGTAAATCTACTGGTCAATTCTTAGTTCTTATGGGACTCATCCTCCTCAGGAAGTCTTGATGGAGCAGGTCACCCTGCTACCCAGGTCACTCTCCCAGGTTTTCTGTGGTCCAACTGATGGCTCCTTTGCTGGTTTCTCAATCTCATCGTTTTGAAATGTTGGAGTACTTGATAGCTCAATTATCATAATTCTTTTCTTCCTTTTCCACTCCCTATACTTGCTCAGCCAATCCTGTGGCTAAATACACATAAATGACCCAAATCTATGTTTCCGACCCTGACTCCTTTGACCATTCTATCCAGACCGCTATACATAATTAACATCTCATCTACACTCATCCCAAATTTATTATGTCCAAAATAAAATTTTTCATTTTCAGCTCTACTCTCAATACCTTCTTCACTTTATTCTTTGTTATTTCAATGAATGGCATAATTATTCACATAATTGCTTGAGTTAAAACTTAGGAATCTTCCATAATGCCTTTTTTCTCTCACATCTTACAGAAAACCCATTGGCAAGTCCTGTTAGATCTAAATGCAAAATATTTCCCTCAAGTGAGTACTTCTTTCTGCCTTGAGAGCTACTTTCCCTACTCTAAGACATCATCATCTTTTTCTAGAAATGCAAAAATTAAGAACAATATAATAATACATCATGGATTACATATTATAATTATATAATGTATTATGTATAAAATATATTTGAATGTAATGATAATCTTGGAATATAAGAATGTTATATTTTAGTACAAATAATATGGTATATATGTGATTTATATAATATAAACATGCAAATATAATTTGTCATATATTAATATACTGTATAATATGACATAATTACACATATATGTATATCATAAATACAAAAATTATCTCCTCAATTTTTTTTCTCTATGCTTTCTCTCTAATTCTCTGTTTCTGCCTCTTTATACTTTATTCTCCATGCATCATCTATAGTCACTCTGTACAAATAAAAATACGATCATGTCATTCTTCTGCTCAAAAACCTTTGGTGACTTCCCATCCTCCCAGAAGCAAATCCAGCCTCCTTGCGATGTTCAGCAGGCCCCACATGATCTAGTCTTTAGCTGCTTTGGGACTTTGTAACCTTCCCTGTTACTCTCCACTCCCATGCTAAGTGGGTTCCTGCCTCAGGGCCTTTTCTGTAGATGTTCTCTTTGCCTGGACCACTCACTTGGATATCCTTAGTGCTCCTTTGCTTCATTCATGTCTGCCCAAATATCACATCAACACAGAGGCTATCCCTGACTTCTCTGCCTCAAATGGAATCTTTTACCAGTCTATATCCCCTTGTTTTATTTTATTTTTCTTAATAGCTTTCATCAGTATACCTCAATGTAGTGTATATTTATTTGATTTGGGGGGTTTGTTTTCTGTTGTACAACTAAGACAGTGTCTTTTTTACTTTATTTTTTACTGGTATATAGCATGGTACATGCAGTGGTGCTTGACACAGAGCAGGTGCTTGATAAATGTTTGTAGAATGAATGAATAAAAATCCATCTTCTGAGTTTCCATAGTCTTCTATTTACAGCCTTATCATAGCACTTAAAAAAGTGTATTTTAATTGAAAGTAATATCTTGCATTCATTACACTGTGAGCCCTTGGAAGGAAAAAACCATTAACATTCATCTCTGATTTACCGATGTTCAGAAAAGGACTGGGCATGTAGGGGTACTTCATGAAAGTGGTCTGAATGAATTAATGATTACTTAGTCTCATTGTTCCCTAAAGAAGCAATTCAAGGAATCTCTGGTGTTTTCCCAAAGCAGTAGGCTAGTAGCATTGTTGTGTAAAATGCACTCCATTTCTGGTTTAGAAAATAGTTGAGTGATAGTCTAAAACCATGTGTGATTTTAGACTATAATTTTTAATAGTGGAAAGCATGCAATTTTTCACATGACAGAAAATGCAGAATTTAAGACATTAAGACAATAAACGGAGAGTTTAGAGTCTTAGATTTTGTACAGTTTGACACTGGTCATTGTCTAGTCCAGTGTTTTAGTTTACACATGCTGAAGCTGAGGACCAGAGCTCAGGAGTTGACAAAACTAGAGCTAGAGCTAGAGTTGGGACACCCGGACAGTCCAGTGCTTCCAATTCTTCCCTCACCATGCCAGTCTTCCATACCTAACTCAGCTTCCTTGATCTGGGTGATCATGTCTCCAGTGGTAACCCCAGAAGCTGTACAAAGCCTACCTCTTCATTCTCTTGTATTTTCTTATATTATATATTTTTTCCATATATTTAGAAGCATCAGTGATTCAATTCAGTGAGTTCCATTTTTATCACAGGAATGTGAACAATGCAGACATAGTAGATCTGATTTTTAGACAAATTTCAAGGTACAGTTTGATTCTAGATATCACCAACACTATTGAAGACCATCCTTAACTTGAATCATTTCTGTTGTGATTCTGTTGTTGTAATTATTTCTGATATGACCAAGTGTCATATCACCCTTTAAAAGTCACCCTTTAAAAAAAGGTTTAGTTAGATTTGTGCATTAGTGTATAATTTGTGTATTAATGGGAATAATTTTTAATGTAAGCATTTGAACAGTGAGAATTGCATTATGACTGGAATATTTAGGGACAATAAAGATACCTTGACTCTCTTGAGCTTTTTTAGAACACCTGCTGTTTAGAAGTGCAGAATAAACCATTACTTACAGCTCTTTTCTAAAAGGATGGCAGCTGTGTTTCCTATCTGGTGATGAATATTCCTTTTTTTGAATATGTTTTAACATATTTTATTATAGTATTCCCAGAAATACAATCAATTTGCTGATTGTAAAGCTATACCATTCATGGTTTTCTTTTTTTTAATTTTAAGAATATACTTAGATTACATGTAGAGTTAATGTGGCCCATTTTTGGCAACAAAACAAAAACAACAAAAGCAAAAGTTTGAGGATAAAACATTTTGATAGAAATAGTTTAAAATTAATAGATACTTAGAAAATTTAATACTAGAATCATCTCTAAGGCAATTGCAGTGTTTCTATTTGGCTATGGCAAGCAGAGGCAGCACTTTAAAAAAGTTTTTGTTGATTGATTGTAAAGGGTGAATACTGGATTTATTGGTCTATAACCTTAGAAAATGGATTTTGGTATTTTAAACTCTTCTTGATGATCTTTCCTTGCCCAGCTTGTAAAGTGCTCCTCCTTTGTCCTCCTATAACACCTGGAGCAAATCATCCTATTTTCTTCATTGAATTCAAATAGTGTGTTTACACTCTGGTCTTTCCTGAATGCAGCTGAAGTTCCCTGAAGGCAGATATGATTCTCTATTGCTGTTAACAGTGCATTCTACCAAACAGGCTCTAACTCGCTCTCTATCCATCAATTTCCAAATCCTGTTGGTTCAGCCATTAAATTTCCCTTTCATTAGTCTTTGCTGACACTGGGAAGTATCACCAACAAACCAACAGGGTTACTCTGCCTCAGGCTACTCTTAGGTGGGGAGCTGGAAGTGGAGCGGGCTAGAGAGATGAAGGCCTTCCTCTCTACCCCACCCGTCATGTATGTGAGGAGTCCCACACTGCCTTCGTTCAGCACAGCCTTGAGATTAAGAGCAAGAGTTCTGGAGCCAGGCTGCCTGGATTTGTATCTCTGCTGTGCCATTTACTAGCCCTGCCACTTATTAGCTGTGTGACCTTGGACAAGTTTTTTCACTTCTCTCTGCCTTGGTTTCCTCATCTCTAAAATGGGGCTAATGATAAGACCTACCTCATGTGGCTGCTATGAGAATGAAATTGAGTGAGCTAATATATATGAAGCTCTTAGGACAGTGCCTGGCACAGAGTGAACACTTCAAGTGTTAGCTGTAGTTATTATTGTAAGGTTTCGGCGGCGGGAAAAGAACACAGGAGAGACTCGGAGGCGGCAAGCGGTTCGAGTGAGCTTTAATGGAGGCGCTCTCAAGGTTCCTCGGTCCGTCAGCAATTGGGGCCGAGGAAGTCGCACGCGGGGAGGGAGAAAGGGGCTATTTATCCGGTCCAGGGGCGGGGAAATTCCTGACAGAGGTGACTGTTCCCTTATGTGGTATAGTTTCTGGCAGAGGCTCCATCCGGGAAGGACTTGAGTGCCATCTTGTTCAGGCCGGGCGGCCATTTTGTGTAGTCTCCTGCGGCCCTTGATCCGCCGGCCCAACAATTATTATTTATTAGTAGGCCATAATACTGCCCCTTTAGGTTGTCATGGGAGAGAGTAATAACAGAATCTCTGTGGGAATAAAGTGGTAAGAACACCTTCCCAAAGTCCTTGTTGAGAGCCACTGCTCTAGGCTAGAGAGCCAATGCTGCCCCAAGCACTGGGCAAGCCAGCTTTAGATCCAAAGGGTGGAAGCAATCCAGTTACAGTTTACTCTGTACAGATCAAGGGATACAAACTGACAACTGACACTGATTTGATTTGTTAGCCCATACAGTTCTTTAAAAGTAGATGCAACTATATAGATTTTAGGCTTCTCTGAAATTCATGCATGAGCTAACGCTGAAATTATGTAACTGCTTTCTTCAAATAAGTAAATCTCCAAGTTTTAGGTAAGGAACTGGAAAGAAATCTCAGAAGTGCTTTTAGAAGATGTGAAATTTGTCTGAAGAATATCCTTTAAGGAAAGATACCATGATTTGGTTAAAAATAGCCTCTCACTGGCTTCCTCTAATGCATTCATTCCTATCTTCCAACTTAAATATCTATAAAAGCAGGGAAACACACAAAGTCACATCAGGAACAAAAACAAGGACTGACTATTTTGCTAGATTCCAAAGGACTTTCCAGTGCAAGACCATGGAAACTAGACTGAGAAAAGCAACGGATAGTCTGTATGGCAAGAAAGAAAGAGCAAAAATCTTCTGAAAGTAGGTACGAAGACCTTTTGTTTCTTTGTTACTTCATACCCTTGGCAGAAATAAAGATCTACCAACTCAAAAACTGATTTATAATCCTCCTACTGTGTATATACTACATTTTTAGGCAGTCAAATGCTGTTATACATAGGTTACCAGTATATTGTTTCTATGTCACACAGAGGCCGACTCTGTAGAAACTGGATCAGTGAGGAAAATAGCACAAATAATACAGGTGGTAAATATTAATTTTAATATTCACTGAGCTCCTGCTATGGCCAGATGGCTGTTCAAAGGACATTTCACCGTAGGTCTTAGTTTGTTTAGGCCTCGTAATAACCTATAAGGCAGGTAGTATTACTATTCTATTTACTATTATCTAGATGAGGAAACAAAGACACAGAGTACTGTGGAGGACAAACTTGAGAAGCATAGCCAAAACAGAGGGAAAGAACAATGAAATGATGATAGCACAGCTGATAGGTATGGAAACCAGGGAACATAACTCCACCCACGCATGGAATGGAAATCATTCAAAGAAGGAAGTAAGGAGAGTTGAAGTGAAAGCAATAACCTTCCTGAGGTAATGAATGGTCTGAGCATGCACAACTCTCTGCTAAGGAAGAAGCAGCAGCAGCTGAGCAAAGTTGTTAAGAGGTAGTCTTTCTAGATTCCGGTTCTTTCTCTACCACAAGTTGGGTGACCTTTGGGAAAATTACTTAATTCTTCTAAACCTCTATTTCTTCATTTGTAAAATTGGGATAGCCATGATAGTATGTTCTTCATATAGTTTTTTTAAATAAGGATTAAGTGAGCCTTACGTGTAAAGTAGTACATAAAACTGTGACACATAGTAAGTGCCTAATAAGTGATAACTATTTTTGTCATTATTATTATTATTGTTATTATTAAATGGGTAAAAAGAAAGGGGAAGAGAATTCATGGTCAAGTAATTGGGGAGTTTCTAATTAATTGGGATTGTTTAAAGTATGTTTCCTCATAGCCTTTAATATGCGTACCTAGATTATAAAACTTCAAGTAGGGAATTCTCAGATTTATTTAGCCACAAAACCTCCTTGCTTTTTATTGTTTCTTGTTGACTATAAATAATGTCTTGTGGGATTCTGGTGTTCTACAATCCACAGTTTAGGAAATGTTCTTTATTTCACACACATTGTACAGTAGAGTTGAAAAACAGACATGACAATGTCTTTCTTTGATGACCTGCACTGCAAACAACTAACCATCAAAGAAAGTGCTTTTAGCTTTACAAAACCTCATGAATACACTTCTTTCTCTATTGTACAAAACTGCATATCTAGGCACTCAAACCTTATGATCACTCAATCTTGTCAGTGTCATCAGCTTTAACATTGAAAGTTTTTTGACATTTTTATAAAACGTTGTAAAAAAATGAGTTAAAATTGGCATAGCTCCAGGCTTCTGGGAGATTTATTTTACCATATTATAATTCCTTCGGAGTGTTTGGAGTTCATTGCCTATTGTGTCATAGGAACACTATTCACTTGTGTGTTGGCATTACATCTCTCTAGTGCTCCTTATTTGGTATCAGAGTAATACTGAATTAACATAAAAAAACATATTATTCAGAAGTTTTGTTTTATTTTTTCCTTCCAGCATTGCTGGTAGATTATATTAATCAATTTTTTGTTTTATTTGATGTTTCTGTGTCGGATGGCATAGCCTACATGACTTTCCACAACTGGGTATGGGTTTATTCAGAGAGAAGTTAATGAGCTTCTGTAGAAATTATTCCCACTATATCCCATTACTACTAAGCTGGGTTGGGGAAATATAATTAGAAATAAAATCTCTTGGGATCCCAATGATTCCTTTCCATGTAGAAAAGAATGAAACAGTTTTATTATTGTATAAAGATTAATCAGACTGAGATGCACATCCCATGCAATCTGCTGAGGAGATTGCAGTGAAAGAAATCTCACTGTTTAATACAACTAGGTAGGCAGATACAATTCATTACAGTTATGCTAGTTGTCTTTATTGAAATAAAAAATAAAATTTCTTATATCTTTTTTCTTAATTAAAGTAGAATTGACATCTAACATTATGTTAGTTTCGGGTGTACAGCATAATGATTCATATTTGTATACATTATGAAATGATCACCGCAGTAAGTCCAGTTACCATCTGGTACCATAAGAGTTACTTTTTTTTTTCTTATAATGAGAACTTTCAAGATCTGCTCTCTTAGAAACTTTCAAATATAGTGTACAATATTATTGACTATAGTCACTATGCTGTACATTACATCCTCATAACATTTCTTGTATAACTGGAAGTTTGCTCCTCAGCTCGTATCTTTATGACAAGCAGAAAATAGCGTCATGAAGCCAAACACAGAGGATTAAATTCCCACAGAGTCTGGGCAGGGGTGGAGGGTGGGGAGAGTGGGGTCGTGGGGGTAGAGTGGGAGTGATGTGGTGGTGGAAGGAATGCCATCCACCCTCCTAGAAGTTCACACTTCAAAGAAATTGCTCTGAGGTCTCTGAGAAATGCATTCCTGGGATGCAGAACTAGTGTGAGGTTTATTATCTTTTAAAAGATTTATATACATCTCAAAAAGACAGAGAAAGCATTTGATCACGTTTTCTAAGGTAAATGCTAAAGAGAGGGGGAGGAGTACTCCTCCCTTTTGGCACTAGGGAAAAATTGTGTTTTTTTTAGAACTGTATTTACCCTTGCGATTTCTCATTTTTGCTACTCCTTTATAAGTTGTGCTGTAGTTTTTTAATTATCTCCATTCTGTTTCTCTTTTTTCTGAGCAGTTTGCAGTTGTATAAATATTCAGCAAGTCCATAGTAAAATACAAAATGAAGCAATTATCAGAATTACAATAGGATGAATTTTAAAAATTAATATAATGTTCACCTTGAGGGAGTATCTTTTTTTTAGGGAATATCTTTAAATATATCACACTAATGGAATGATTCATTAGAATTTTTGATTCTTGATTAGCAGTGCATAACATTTTCATTGTACATTACATTCACAAACTCTAGTGGAGGCTTTTGCTTGTGCTTTCATTATTTTGTAGTTTCTTATAAAATCTTATCAAATCCAAGTTTGTAATGTAATAATCTGAATTTTTTTTAAAGATTTTATTTATTTATTTGACAGAGAGGAGAGAGATCACAAGTAGGCAGAGAGGCAGGCAGAGAGAGAGGGGGAAGCAGGCTCCCTGCTGAGCAGAGAGCCTGATATGGGGCTCGATCCCAGGACCCTGAGATCACGACCTGAGCTGAAGGCAGAGGCTTTAACCTGCTGAGCCATCCAGGCGCCCCAATCTGAATTTTTAATTAAGAGTTTTTCTTATAAGGCCTAATGAATTTCTCCTGGGGTCTTATCAGTCATATAAGTAATATTGCATTTACGTGGTAATCTAGGCCCTTCAGTAATTATTCCATCTTCCCAAATAATTTTTCCTACATGCAAAGCACGAAGATACCCATGGCTGTTCTCTAGTGTCAAAGTCTTATTATGAGACACCCACTGAAGGATACAGATTGGCCTTCTAGTGTTTAATGTATAATGAGTTGTCTTGAGAACAATCCCACACTGGGCCATTTTTTGCATAGGTCTGATCAATAGTTGTATTGTCCATTAAATCTCCATGAATTATGGCTTTCCACCTTTGTATGCTCTCCATCCTGGGCCTGGAGGGAACTTGCACGACGGGCAGTTGGGATACGGCGAAATGACTGTGGGCCCTTCCTCAATGAGCCTACATTCCAATAGGGTTTCCTTTCACTTTTCCTTTCCTTCCCAAATACCAACTCAAGAAACTTCATTCCCTTTCAGTCAAAGTATAATCTGAGGACAATGTTTTCAGAGGAAGACTCAGGGACACTTCTCCTCACAGACTCTGGATAACAGCATCAGGGTACACACACAGCATGTTTGTGGTTGGCCACAAATAAGAGAACCCACCATTTACAAACTTGAGCAGCAAGGCAATTTGTTGGAAGGACACACAATGGCTCAGAGAGCAGCAGGAGCACTGGAGTTAGGGGGTCATGGGAAGATGGCTAGCGAAAAAGAGGTAGGCTGCTGAGAGCATGGCCTGATTTCCATCCAAGGAGAGTTTGGAGTGGTGGGGCTGGGAACTTTTTGCTCACTTGATTCTGCTAATGCTGCCCCTTCACACATTATACTTTTAGAAGTCAAAATTTCAGTCACAAGTATCTGATCAACTAGAGCCATCCTCCAGTAATATCAGCTTCATTATAGCAAGAGAGTAAAGGGAGAGAAAGAGTCATCCCACTTTGCCTTCTAGGGTGGGAGATGTCGCTCTGCCTCCAAACTTCTGTCAAATGGTGCTCACTTTATGCACACACTGTTCTAAGTGCTTTGCATATATTAATTCATTTATTCTTACAGCAACTCTATGTGGCAGATATTATTTTTCCCATTTGTACAGTAAGGAAATTGGGCACAGGAAGCTAATTTATTTAATTTTTAAATTTAAAATTTATTTTTTAAATGTAGTTTGCCCCAATCACACAGTAAATGGTAGGGAGAGAATCTGAAGCTAGGTACTCAGGTTGCAGAATGAGTACCTTCTCAGTATTGCTTAGCCTTACCAAAGATAAATGTTCAGAGGTTTTACTATAAAGAAAAGGAAAGAAAGACAGAAAAAGAGAAAATAACAAATCAAATTAACAGCAAATCAATAATCAAATGTTTAGTTTGGTGATAAAATATGTAATTTCTATTTTTCTCTATATTTTATGTATTGTATATTCATGTGTTTTTTAAACATGTAATTTTCATATAATGTTAGATTTATAGGAGATTTGCAAAGACAATACAGTTTCCATATATAGTTTTTACTCAGCTTCCCTGCAGTTAACACTTCACATAGCCATAGAAGAATGAACGAAACAAAGAAATTAACAGTGATCCATCACTATCAAGAAACTACAGACTTTAACCAATTTCCTGTTTTTCCACTAGTGTCCTTTTTCTGTTCCAAGGTCCAGTCCAGGATCCTCCATTGCATTTACTTACCATGTATGTCTCCTTACTTTCAATCTGTGCCAGTTCCTTGCGACTTTGATACTTTGAATGAATAATGGTCAAGTATTCTGTACAACATTCTTCAGTTTGGGCTTGTTTGATGTTTTTTTATGATTCGATTAAGGTTATGAGTTTGGAGGAAGAATGTCCTTTCTGGTGCATTCTATCAGGGAGTTATATAATACTAATATGTTATATTATTAGGATTTTAACATTGATTACTTGGTTATGGTGGCTCTGTTTCATTTTTTAATCATAATTTTTCTTTACTTTTAAAAATATTGCTAAGTGAACATTTCCAATATTTAGTAGATTTTATTTTATTTTTTATTGAAGATTTTCTTATATTGCAAAACCTCTAACTCATATGGATTCCTAGACCACGTATAACTAACTCACTCTTGCTCTTCAGTAACCAAAGTCTTGTGATCTAGAACATAATCTGTTCCTTAAGCCACACATAACTAAATGCTTCATCTGATGTATATAATAAGCTAAGTGAAAGATAAGCAGTCTACTCTGTCCATGGTTTGGAGTAAACTCTATAGCCAAAGGCAATCCTTATTCTGATACCAAATGTAGTGCCACACTAGGGAGTTAGTGAATTATAGTCAATTCTATTTAATGAGTACCCAGGCCATTTCTTTTGCTGTTCTTGAAAGCAACATTTGTTAGTAAGGCCTTGAGGCCAATTTGCCTATTAGCTTAGGTTTTATGATACTATGTACAGCTCATTTAAAACAATTCTCCATACATAAAATTGTACATCTGTCTTTTGATATGTGTAAAATCTGCTAAAATAGTGATGTAGACAAATTATTATTAAAGAAAACCATTTTGCAGTTGTCCCTGTGTAAGCCCATAATCTTTTGCAATTTTTACACTTTGCTTATAACTGAAGTACATATTTGAAAACCATTATGATTTTATACTTTTATATTTCATATCTATACACAAAGAATTTTATATCTATTTAATATAATTTATTATTATTAATTAAACTCTTTCTTCCTTATATTAGAGAGCCAATCTGTAAACAGTTTTAATTTTTCAACTTTAGGAGTACTATTACATGTTGTTTGTGTGTGTTTGTTTGTTTCCTCTTCAAAAGAAATGGTAACATCTGCTCTAGGCCTCCAACAGTGAAAAAAAATTTTTTTTTTTAAATATGGAATGCTTCACGAATTTGCGTGTCATCCTTGCTTAGGGGCCATGCTAATCTTCTCTGTTGTTCTAATTTTAGCATATGTGCTGCCAAAGGGAGCATGAGAGTAAAAGTTTTAATGTTTGGTAGGCCATTTGTTAAAATGAAATTTAAATGGACGATAATGACAATGTGGCTAAGAATAGAAAAAGAATAAAAGTACATACTCATGATAAGTCAGTGTTTAGTATGTTACAGTTCTGGCAATGCTCTTATATTTATCAACTTGGAACATGGTAATCCTGGTTATTTAGTGCCTCATTCTGTGTATTTTTCTTTTGCAAAAAGAACAGCGTTTAAGAAAGTTACCTTCTGCTTAGACATATATTTACATAATCATTAGTTTTTATCTTGGTGCTTAGGCACTTTAAAGAGCAACTTAGTAATCTTAGTATTAAATTTAAGTGTGTTATATGATTACCTTAAAACAATTTTATTAGTTTTTCACAGCTAAGAGCCAGTATGGAATCCTAGAACCCTGGCTTTTGATCTTAACATTAATATGTGAGAAATCATAAAAATTAAAAAAAACCCTCAGTTTACTTTCCAGGATATGCCACAGATGATATTATCTACAAACCAGTTTTTCCCTTTTTATTTTATCTTTTGTTTGTTTTCAGGTGAGTGTAGAGAAATGGGAGAAACCATTAGGCAGCAGGGAGCAAGACACAAAATTAGAAATTACGTATTTCCATAGATCCCTTTAGGTTTCTGGACAGATTAAAGAGCCCTTACTCACAGAGAGCATGCATTAGTGGTGTGCTGGAGCTGGCATGTACCAGTTTGCAGGAACCAGTTGTTAAATTCTAAGGAGTTTTGTCACCCAGTTATTAAACATGGCCATTATTAAAAATCAAAATGTATAAGCTCACAATTAAATACTATTAAAGGAAAAGGTAATAAAAACTCAAGACTCATCATTTCCTAATTTTTAAGTTATGCTTTAGTATTGTTAATTATTTAATTTATGCTCTTGAAGTTATTTATATCCGTATCTTTGAAATACTCACAATGATGTGCCAATGCCCACCTATTCCCAATTCTGTGCATAGAGACTTCATGTTGGTAGCTTGATAAGCTTATGATTAATGTTATGAGTACATATTCTCTTAAAGAAAATAAAATTTAATATGGTGGGAGACCATGTGATTTAAAACCCCTATTCTCCGATCATTACTGACTTTCTGTCAGTCAAACATGCTACTCTCCTATTTACCTCAGGATATTTGACTTTGCTGCTATATTCCCTCTACTTGGGATCCTATCCCCTCCACTGTACACTTGCATATCTTTTTTCCCATCAGAGTTTATATGTCATTCTTTCAGAAAACCTTTGTCTGATTATCCTGCCTATCCCCTCACCTGACACATTTGCCATTCCTTCACATGGTCTTTCTTTTCCTTAGAGCACTTACTACTCATTGAAAGTATATGGTTTATTTATTTATATGTTTACAATCTTTCTCCCTTACTGTAATATAAACTCCCCAAGGGGAAGAATCTTCTATTATCTTTTTATTTATGGTTTTTCAATGCCTAAAAGAGGGCCACACACACAGTCGATGGTCAGTATATTTTTGTTTAAAATGATTTAATATTTGAATAGACAATATCAATGAAAGTCATCTAATTTAAAATAGAGGTTGAGAGATAAAGTAATATTTGAATATGAGATAAAATGAAATTAAACTACTAGTACTTGACAAAAAAAGAGGCTCTAAGATACTGAGATAAGCTATTATAAAGAAAACTTTTTTTTGAGGGGGGTGTCACTAATATACATAAAAAAATACTGAACTTTTGCTAAATTTCCTGAGGGATGGAATTTGGGAGTAGATTATGTCAAAATTCTAGTTAGAGATGGGATTTGTACATTACATTAATTATTCTGTACTCATCTGTGGAAATAATCCTTCTCAAGCAACATAATTTACATGAACGAGGGTAATTATTTTAAGGAAAAGCAGCATATTCAGATTTTTTTGTGGCAGTCCTCTAGCTACAGAATCTAGTTGTCAAGAACTGTTTTCTTTCCCAGAAGGCTTTTGTAAGGTGGAAACTGAGGCTGCAGTTCTATTCCAAGACAAACTTTGTACAATATGAGCAAATAAAATGCAAAACAACATTTTCAGTGACTTTGACAAGGGTAGCTATTTCTAATATTTAAGAGCCTAGTCAAGTTTATTGCTGCTTTTTAAAAAGTATGATTGGGATGGATAGATTCTCTGTAATCTATCCATGTAGATTATGTATGGTTCATAAATTGAGAAGTAAAGGGCAACAAGGATATTGTTTAAAAGGAGTAATGTGGAGGTTGGCATATATTTGGGGGAAAGCGCACTTACTTGTTATCTCATTCATTTATTCCACAGATAGTTTTTAAGCATTAATTATGTTTTAGGCATTGTTTTAGGTGCTGGGAATACATGAGAAAAATACTTTCTATCTTTAAATAGTCTAATAGGGGAATAAAAACAAGTAAACAGGTTATTGCATCATAGCGTGATAAGTGGTAGGATGGGAATTCAAGGTTTTTTAAGAGCACATGAAAGAGACAACTAGCCCAGATTTATGACATTTGAGAAGTGGATCATATGATCATGATTCACCTTGTGGGTTAAGAAGTCTCTGACTAGTATGCAAAGAATGAATTGAAGACAATGATGTGCTAACAAAAGTTTAAAAACTGGCTCTTCAGAGGAACAAAACCTTCAGATTTGTGCCATTTGCCCATTTCCGTGGTGTAAACATTTCCACTATGCTGACTTTAAAGCTATCAAGCTAGTAGACATAGTAGATTTGAAGTTACAAGAGTAAGAGAATAAATGCCAGAGGAAGGCTCCTGGACAATGAGATAAAGGTAGGTTCAAGATGAAAGGAGGATGAATAGGTCCTTAACTAACCAAAGGGAATAAGATTAAGGGTGTGGATCCGGGTATATTTTTTGTGGTTTATGGTTAGGGTTAGAGTTATGATTTATAGAAATAATTTGAAAATTTTCTATCTACTGTTTTGATGGGGACTGCTAAATTGTCCTCTGGTATTAATTTTCTTTTATTCTTATTAGTAATAGGACCTCCCTTGCAATGGCCTTCTTTGCAGGTAATGTGGTTATATGACTATGTTTGGGCTAATGGGATATGAATAGATGATATGTATATCTTTTAGCAGAAGTACAGTAAGTCGCTTACTCTGGATTACCCTTTCTCCTTCTACCTGACTGGGAAATGACTAAAATGGTATCCAGTCTTGGATACACATATGAAAACCACATGTTTTCATCATGTGAGGTCATGAGTCAACTTGTCTGTTTGGGATCCTTGCTATTCTCCTGAGCAAAGCCTAGACTGCTTGCCTATTTGCCTTTGTATGTTATGTCCGAAGAAAATAAGCATTTATTTTTTTTTAAGTACTAGGTGTTAGAGTCTCTTTGTTGTAGTAGTTTAGACCGTACCTGAACTAATACAGAGAGATTCCGTATTCTCTGTGAATGAGGAGACGAAATTATTTTCTAAGAATTTAGAGTTGGTTGGAAAGGGCATATAGTTTGAAAGGAGTAAAATTAGTTTAATAGCTAGGGAGTGGGGGATAGGATAATAGAGATAGGTACTAAGAAAATAAAGAAACATTGCTAGGTAATCTTGAGGAATAGAAGACCACTGATCATGGAAAAAGGAAACAATATAAATATGAATTAACTAAATAAACTCAACAAAATAGGGGAAAGCCCTAACAAACACTTTTAGTGTAGGCCATACAATATGTATCAGAAATGTTCACGTATCTCAGACTTACACTTAAAAACCACTTAATGGTAGTAAAGCTCAAAAGCGTATTTTCAATGTTACATACTTATTTTTTTATTTTATATTTTGAGAGAGAGAGAGAGAACGTGAGTGAGCAAGCAGGAGTGGGAGGGGCAGAGGGTGAGGGAAAGAGGGAATTTTAAGCAGGCTTCACGCCCAGTGCAGAGCCCGATGGGGTTTGATCTCACAACCCTGAGATCATGACCTGAGCCAAAATCAAGAGTCAGATGCTTAACTGACTGAGCCAGCCAGGTGCTGCTCAATGTTACATACTTATTGAAAATCTATACATATGTAGCTTATAGGCTTGCTTGACTTTGAAGTCAAATATACTAGCTATATTTAATTACAGATAAAATAGGAATAAGGTGTTAGGATCACTGAAATTAAGTAAGACAAAAAATGCTTTACCCTTATCATGGGAAACTTCCTGAAGGAGATGGCTTTTTAATTAAAACTCAAAATTCATATATCTTTACACCTTGAAAATTAGAGCCCATATTATTGATTTTACCTTTCTACTATCATACATCTTTACAAGAAGTAGTATAATCATATTGGACTTTAGGATCTTTTAGGCCTAGACGGATATAGCACTGTAGTGGTCTTTCATAAATGGTGAAACTTTTTGTGGTATTTAATGTTCTTTGGGTCTTTAAGCATTTGATAAGATGTGATTTTAAGTGTGAAATTTCCAATATGGATCATGTAGAATTAAATATTTGGGATCACTCATTAGAAGTAGACTATATAATTTCCTTGTCACAGAATTCACTTTTATTTGACCTGAAAGATGATGTATATTATTTTAAATTGTGACCTTCTTTAAATTCTTCTTTATATTGTAGCAAAGGAACACCTAGTAATCCTATGTTTTGCATAAAATTAAGTAGAATCTTATTCCTGAAGTAGTTATGGGGATAAGGGTTTTTATATTTCTGCTTATTTATCAGACAGTATAATTAGAAGTGATTCTTTAAGAATCCACCATGATCAGAATAAATCATATTTATCCTGTGGAAAAAACTGGTGCATGTTCACCCAGTGACCACACAAAATTATTATCCTAGGTTTAATTTTCTTTGTTTTAATCAAGATCTTTTGTTTTCATAAAGTGGGCTCAGTTTATCATGCCAGTGAAAGCATTTTTGAAGATAGATAAGGTCAATATGTCCATGTAGAGCCTTAAAGAAGCTTGGTGTTCACTGGAAAAATGTTTTAATTTGGGAGACAAAGCCCTAAGCCAAATTCCTTATTATCTGCAATTTAATTGAGAAAATTACTTAACCTCAGTCTTTCTGTCAAGTTTGATTGAGAGAGAACTAGTTGGAGGTGCCCTGGAAAGCTGGGTACCTTAAAGTATCTTGAGACTTCCTGAAGGGAGGTAATATGTATGCAACAGGAACAGAAAATATTAATGTGTGAGAAGACATGCTTTTCTCTGTTCTCCTGCCTAACCAATTTACTATGCATATTGGCATAATCTTTAGAGGCTGAACAATAGAAGCACAAATGGGTACATGGATGAAGACACTGTTTTGAGAGGAAAAGAGAATAGCAAGGGAATGGAAAGGGAAAGTCTCATCAAGAGACTGATGGAAGGAAATTTAGGGAAAAGAATTGAAAGTGGAAGTGGGGAAAATTGGAAATCAATAAGAATGAGGAAAAAATATGATTTTGAAGAAATGGGTTATAAATTACATTTCCTTTAATATAATTAATATTTAATATTTTTATAATTAATATTAAATAAAATATCCTTAATATTTTCAAGAGGTACACCTAGGAGTTAGAATAACTTTTTTTTAAGAATTAAAAAATGATTTCTTTAAAAATGCAAATACTTTGAGAATAACATATCAAAATAGATAAATGGGAACACTAGTAGGTTGACACCCAGTACCCCGAAGAGATTTTCAATTGAAACTTTTTTTTTATGCTCAGTTAGTCAACATATAGTACATCATTAGTTTTTGAGAATTACTTTTAAATTATCTTTGGTTGCTGCATTTTATTTCTTTGAATACAGCACTTTGCACCAATATTTGAGTTTTATGTAAAAACCACAAAAATAATGAATTAGCTCTGTATTTTGAAATACTTTAGATTAGTACTCTATGAAAATCAAATATGAAGACAAAAACTTTCAAACGATATTAATATCTGATTGCTAAGAGAGTCAGACTTGGTGACTCTCGGTAAGAAGTCAAATTCTCTGGACATTTGACTACAACTACAAAATTGTATTGGTTTCTCCTAAAATATTTTATCAACCTTCTGACCATGAATCAGTTAATATCTATTCTATAAAAGTACAAATGAAACATATTTACTATTTTCCCTGGTTGATTTTATTGACAGGACTTTAGAAAAGTATGAAATGTGGACTGTTGTTTTGAGAATTTTTTGGATTTTGCTAATAGGTGCAGCTTATATCTTGGCTTTATTAACTACTCAGAACAATTGCCTTTCTTTTGTTAGGCCCTGGGCAAGATAAAATTCTGCATGGCACGGCTTTTATTTTCCTTTTATTACAGTAGAACTTGTGGTTTCCCTAAAGCAAGAATGCTGTCGCATACCCTATATTAAATAGAAATTGTAAATTTAAAAACATTACAATAGAATAATGAAGATTCCATAATTAGATATGTTAAAGTGCTGGTTTTCACTTGGCTATTTTATTTTGTAGAATTTTTTAAAACCTTGCAAAATAACATTGTGGTATATTTATTTAAAAGAGGGTTGCTAGGATGCCTGAGTGGCTCAGTCATTTAAGCGGCTGCCTTTGGCTCAGGTCCTGGGATCAAGTCCCGCATCAGGCTCCTTGCTCGCAGGGAGTCTGCTTCTTCCTCTACCTCTCTGCCTGCCACTCCCCTGCTTGTGCTCTCTCTCTCTAACAAGTAAACAAATAAAATCTTAAAAAAAAAAAAAAGAGGGCTGCCATAGACCTACTATCCAGGAGGGCAACTGCATATTTTGTGGATGACTGCTAAAGTGAATTTCTAGGTAAAAGAGCAAAATCATTTGCCAATATTAGTGCATTTCACAAGAGAAGCAGGTGATGCAGTATACTCAATATGTATGTTTGGTCCCAGGATGTGTGAAGCCTGCTAAGCTTGAGCCATCTGGCAAATATCCTTAGAAAAGGTGGACTGGAGACAGAAGCAAATGACAAAAGTGGTTTGCCCTCCTCAGACCTATGAACCATTTTAACCCACTTCTGTTTGGACTATTCTTGTATAGACACGAGCTACATTGAAAACATCAACAATAATAAAAAGAAAAGTGGCAAAGTAAAAGAAATCATTTTAAGTGCTGGGTAGGTATATTGTGTTTTTATGTTTCTTGCCCAAAATCTTTAACTTAAAATTTAATGATTAATATAAATGTGTGGAAAAAATAAACTTCAAGCTCTGTTTCATACTATACAGAAATTAATTTAGGCTAGATTAGAGACTTAAACATATAAACTAAAGCCATAAAACTTCTGGAAAAAATAAAAAATATATTTCACAATTTAAGGTATATAAAACTTCTTAGGAACCAGAAACCATTAATTATAAAATAAAAAATATGATAGGGCACCTGGGTGGCTCAGTTAAGTGTCTGCCTTTGGTTCAGGTCATGATCCCAGAGTCCTAGGATTGAGTACCATGTCAGGCTCCCTGCTCAGTGGGGAGTCTGCTTCTCCCTCTCCCTCTGTCCTTCCCACTGCTCCTTCTCTCTCTGTCTCTCTCACTCACTCTCTCTCTCAAATAAATAAATAAAATCTTTAAAAAATATATGATAAAAATAAGAGGGTAAATTCCTCTTGCTCAAAAACAGTGCTAGGAGGAAGAAAAGGTAAACCATATATTGGAATTAAATATTTGAGTGTATAACCTAACAAAGAACTTGTTCTCAAAAACGTACAACATACAATATAGTGATTCAGCTTCTCTATATGTTATGTTATGCTAGGCTTACCAAAAGTGTCATCTGTCACCATACGACCCTACTACTATACCATTGACTATTTTCCCTATGCTGTACCTTTCATTCTCGTCACTTTTTCATTCCGTTGCTGCAAGGCTGGATCTCCTACTCCACTTCATCCATTTTGCCCATCCCTTTACCCCCTTCCCTCTGTCAAGCATCAATTTGTTCTCTATATTTGTAGGTCTGATTCTGCTTTTTATTTGTTTATTCATTTGTTTTGTTTTTTTAGATTCCATTCCCTATTAGTGATATCATATGGCATTTGTCTTTCTTAGTCTGGCTTCATTTAGCATAGTACCTTCTAGATCCATGTATATTTTTGCAAATGGCAAGATCTCATACTTTTTTATGACTGTATAATATTCATCTGTGTGTGTGTGTGTGTGTGTGTGTGTGTGTGTTTCCATATCCTGGCTATTTTAAATAATGTTGCAATAAACAGGAATGCTTATCTTTTTTCGAATTGGTGTTTTTGTTTTCTTTGGGTAAATATCCAATAGTGGACTTATTGGATCATAATGGCATTTCTAGCTTTAATTTTTTGAGGAAGCCCATACTGTTTTCCACAGGGGCTGCACCAATTTACTTTCCCACCAACCATGTGTGAGGGTTCCTTTTTCTCTACATGCTTGCCAACACTTGTTATTTCTTGTCTTTTTATTCTAGCCTTTCTGACAGGTGTAAGGTGATATCTTACTGTGGTTTTGATTTTCATTTCCTTGATGATTATTGATGTTAAGCATCTTTTCACATGTCTGTTGGCTATCTGTATGTCTTCTTTGGAGAAATGTCTTTTCAGGTGTACTGCCCGTTTATTAATGGGATTTTTTGTTTGGTTCATTGGTTTTTTGATGTTGAGTTGTGTGAGTTCTTCATGTATTTTGAATATTAACTCCTTTATTGATTATACCATTTGCAATATTAACCCTTTATTGATTATATATTTGCAAATATCTTCACCCATTAAGTAGGTGGCCTTTTTGTTTTGTTGATTTCTTCTGTTGCTCAAAAAAGCTTTTTATTTTGCCCCAATAGTTTATTTTTGATTTTATTTCCCTTGCTTTAGGAGACCTATGTAGAAAATACGTTGCTATGGCCAGTGTCAGAGAAATTACTGCCTCTGTTCTCTTCTAAGATGTTTATGATTTCAGGTCTCACATTTAGGTCTTCAGTCCACTTTGAGTTCATTTTTGTATATGGTGTTAGAAAGTGGTTCAGTTTCATTCTTTTGCATGTAGCTGTCCAGTTTTCCCAACACCATTTGTTGAAGAGAAGTCTTTTCCTTATTGTATATTCTTGCCTCCTTTGTCAAAGATTAATTGACCATATATGTGTGGGTTTATTTCTGGACTCTGTTCTATTCTGTTGATCTATGTGTCTACTTTTGTGCCAGTGCCATACTGTTTTGATTACCACAGCTTTTTTTTTTTTTTTTTTTTTTGAAATCTAGAATTGTGATACCTCTGGCTTTGTTGTTTTTTCTCAAGATTGCTTTGGCTGTTTGGGGTCTTTTGTAGTTCCATACAACTTTTAGTATTATTTCCTATAGTTCTATGAAAAATTTTGTCAGTATTTCAGTAGGGATTGCATTCAATCTGTAGATTGCTTTGGTTTCCAGAATATATATATATATATATTCTCTTCTTTTTTCTTGTGTTTTTTCTTTTCAAATTTTTAATTTAAAATCTAGTTAGTTAACATACAGTACAGTATTGGTTTCAGTAGTAGAGTTCAGTGATTCATCACTTACATACAATATCCAGTGCTCATCCTAACAAGTGTCCTCCTAATACCTATTACCCATTTAGCTCATCCCCCATCCACCTCCCTCCATCAACTGTCAGTTTCTTTTCTATCTTTAAGAGTCTCTCATGGTTTGTTTCCTCCTCTCTTTTTTCTTTTTTCTTTTTCTCCCTTCCCGTAAGTTCATCTGTTTTGTTTCTTAAATTCCACATATGAGTGAAACCATAGGTATTTGTCTTTCTCTGACTGACTTATTTCACTTAGCATAATACACTCTAGCTCCATCCATGATGTTGCAATGGAAAGATCTCATTCTTTTTGATGGTTGAGAAATATTCTGTTGCATATATATATGTATATAAAATATATATTTATATATATAGCCACATATTCATTATCCATCCCAGAATATATTTTTAAAAAGTTTCTATGAATCAATAATAAAATGACAAATGAGCCAGTTGAAGAAATTGGGCAAAATATTTGAACAGACACTTCGCAAAAGAAGACATAAGAAAGGCCAAAAAGCACTTAAAAGGCATCAATATTATTAGTCATCAGAGAAATGCGAATTAAAACCACTATGAAATACCATATTTTACCAACTAGGATGTCCGCTATACCAAATGGTGATATGTGGAGCAACTAGACCTTTCACCTATTGCCAAAGAGGACAAAATGGTACTACTTCTTCAGAAAGTAGTTTGGCAGTTTCTTTTTCTTTCTTTCTTTTTTTTCCTTTTTTAAAGATTTATTTATTTATTTGAGAGAGAGTGTGTGTGCATGAGTGAGTGGAGAAGGGGCAGAGGGAGAGGGAGAGAATCCCAAACAGACTCCTTGCTGAGCACAGAGCCCCATGTGGGGCTCAATCTCATGATCCTGAGATCATGACCTGAGCCAAAACCAAGAGTAGGATGCTTAACTGACTGAGCCACCCAGGCATTCCAGTTTGGTAGTTTCTTAAAAAGTTAACACATGCCTACCCATGACCCTGTAATTCCACTCCTAGATCTTTATTTACCCAAAAGAAATGAAAGCATATTTCCACAAAAGGACTTGTACTTGAATGTTCATAGCAATTTTATTCATAACTGCCCCAACCTGGAAATACCACCCAAATTTCAACAATAGGTGAACAAATAAATCAATCATGGTATATTCACTCAGAGAAATAATACCCATTAATAGAAAAGAATCAATTATTGATGCATGGTGCAGCATACATGAACTTTTAAACATTGTTCTGAAAAAAATCAACCAGGCACATACAATTAGATGCTACATGATTGCATTTTATAAAGTTCAAGAACAGGCAAAACTAATCTATGGCAATAGAGTTCAACATGGGGGTTGTTTATGGGGGGTGAGGATTGTCTAGAAGTGACACAGGAAATTTCTGGCATGATAGACATGTTCAATGTTTTTATGGGGTTAGTGGTGGCAGGGTGTATTATATGGATCAGAAATCATAAAATTATACATTTAAGATTTGTTCATTTCACTATCCATTGATTTTATCTCAATTAAAATTTTAATTCTTTATTATTATAGTGTATCCTGAATGGTACAGGAGGTGGTTCAAAGTACTTAAATAGAAATGGCATCTTTATCTTAATGGCAAAGGTAAACAAAAGGCATTTGATTTATCTCCTACTCTTTTATCAGTAGGAGTCAAAGATTACTTGGGACTTCCCAGGACCTGACTTTCCCCTCTAAATTTCATGTGTTTTACAACTATCTGGATTCTAGAAATTTTAAATTAGTTTTCATATTCTTCTGCACATAAAATTCTAGTTACACTACACTATGACAATATTTTGCCTTCTTACATTTTTGATAATAATTACAGAATTTATGATGGTAATCTGCACATTTCACAATTAGTATTCGCTGATTTTTGTTTATCTCTCACTTTTCTTCGCCCTTTTCTGTTTCAGGCAAAGAGTAAGTAAAAATTACCTCCTAAGATTATACTAAAATGTTGGGTGCCTGAAATCAAATTAATCTCTTCATTTCAGGTGTCAGAGTGCTGAGAAAATTTTGAACAGTAAGATCCCAAATTTCTAGTTGGAATTAGAAATATTAGAATTTTGTATTCAATTTCCATGCCTAAATGGATGCCACAATAAATTGATTCACATAATACTTTTAAAATACTTTCTAATTTTTTAAAAAAATTAAGGTTTTTAAGTTAATATCTACATTTTTCTTTTTTGAAATTGTAAACTCTCTCTTATAAATTGATGTTATATTTTCAAAATACTCTTTATAGTCTTGAATTATAATATGCAATTATTCAGAAAATAGTCTCAGGATAACATATTTTACTATAAAAAATAAATGACTTTAAAATATTTAGAATTTAGGCCAACTCACTATAGAAACGTGTTTTAATCAGAATTTTCTTATTAAATATTTTCACTACTATTTTATAGGAACCTTGAATATTATATGACCTTAGAACTGATGACAAATATTGAATTTTGTGTATTAAGACGAGGCTTAATTTCTCTCTTATAATTTGTATTTTGTTATATAGGAATTTATTACTTCTGACTGTGGGTGGGTTTGGCTGACTGTGGGAGCAAGGCATACAGTATTTGAAGTGGAAGTGTTCTCCAAATGGGAGTAGACAAAGGGAGGAAAAAAAGAATATTGAATTAATAAATGAAGTGGGCTGCATTGAGGTGAGAGAGTAGATACAGAGATGTGGGGCCTTGAGTACTAAGACAAAATGTACAGATTCAATATGCTTACAGGCACTCAAGCACTTTCTGAATTGAATTATTAAAATCTGGGAATTCAGAGGAAGAACTTGAGTGTAGCGAGGTAGTCATGATGATAAAAGGGAAGATTTTAGAAAATGCAATTTGAGTTAACTGTAAGAAGATTTAAAGCAGTGAGGCTTGCAAAGAGAAATTTGAATTTGTTAAAATGACAAGAACCAACTACATTAAGGTGTTCAGGCATACGTCATAATGACAGGGCAATGTACTCACGATATACCCTAATAGCTCACTCCTATAGACTGGCGGGTTCTAATGATATATGTAGTTTATGTTTAGGAAGCCTGGAGAGGAACACAGAGAATATGGCATTACACTGCAATAATTTGTTTACTTTTTATCTCATAGTATAAGAATTACTTTTACCTTTGTATAGCCTTCATGTATTTTTAAAAACATTTTATTTATTTATTTTAGAGAGAGAGTGCATGTGAGCAGGATGAGGAGCAGAGGGAGAGGTACAAGTAGACTCTGCCTTGAGTGCCCAGCCCGATGCAGGGCTTGATCCCACAACCCTGAGATCATGAACTGAGCCGAAACCAAGAGTCAGATGCTTAACCAACTAAGCCACCCAGGCGCCCCCAGCCTTTATATTTTGACCAGAGAAAGGTGCATTCTAGCCATTTAATAAATGTTGGTAGACATAATGAAGTAAGTAATCAAATCATTACTGTATATATTATACCATGTACCATGCACTATTCTAGACACCGGGCACATAATGGAGAACAGCGTAGAAATAGTCATGTCCCTCAAAGATTTTACACTCTACTGGGGGTGAGAGAGTGGAGGAGACAATTATATGTAGTTCATTCATTCATTTATTCATTCACATACTGGTAATTCCTATAAAAATTGGGGTAATATATAGTAAAGTAATGGGATAATATATAGTAAAAATGGGGTAATATATTTAAAAATGGGGTAATATATAGTAAAGGGGAAGGATGGATCAGTGGCTAGTGAGAATGGTCAGAGAAGGCCTTTGGGAGGATATGATGCTTTAATTGAGACCTGAATTGTGAGATGGAGATGCAGCCATATGAAGACCTGGGAAAGAGTATTTCAAGGAGAAAGGAACTTCAAAAGCAAATAAGCAATGATGATGAGCTTTGCTTGTTCAAGAGAAAGAAAGGAGGACAGCCAGACCAGATTATAGTGAGCAGTAGAGGATGGAGAGACATGAGGCCTGAGAGGCAGCCAGAGGCCTTTAATGTAGAGCCTGTGGGCTGTGGTAAGGATTTTAGTTTTCATTCCAGTTGTAATGGGAGCCAGGGAGATGGGGGAGTGGTGCACTCTGATTTATGCTTTAGAAGGATCACTTTGGCTGCTGTGTGATGTCAAGACTGCAGGCGGAGAGCAACTAGAAGGCTATTGCAATGGTTCACGTGAAAGATTCTGAAGGTTTGGAATAGAGCTGCGGCATTAAAGATGGAGTGAAAGTGGCCTGATTTGGGATCTGTTTTGTAGTGGAGTGGGCATGACTTCTGAAGAATTGTATGTGGAGTATGAAAGGAAGATGCAGGACTGAGGAGGACACATAGATTTTCCACTTGGGCAATTGGAGAGATAGTGCATCTATTTAGAGAGATGGCAAAAATTTGGTGAGGGGAGTAATGTGTGTGTGTGTATGTATGTGTGTGTGAATAGTTTTTTTGTCCATATTGGTTCAATGAATGAATTTCGATAAAATTTTCCTGAGCACATCCTATGTTCCAGCCATTCTACATGCTGGGAAAACAGAAAAAAAGAAAATAGAAACTCATCTTCAAAGAGCTGACATAATTGAGAGAGACAAACAATAAATAAGTAAATATATACTCTAGTTTGTTAGATGTTGCTAATGTCTGGATAAATATAAAAACATAAGTGGAGGAAAGTGCTGAAGGTGGAGGTAGGCTTGCTATTTTTAAAGTATGGTCATGGAGGGCCATTTTAATAAGGTGACATTTGACCAGAGGTTGAAAGAAAGTGAGGATACTAGACATGCAAATATCTAGGAAAAGGAGTTTCAGGTAGAGGGAACAGCAAGTTTTCTTGTTGCTCCTTCACCTGCCATGAAGCAGGTGTATGTTGGTCTTATTAGAGGACCAGCAAGGACATCAGTGTGGAATGAACTGGGGATGGAGGAATGATAGCAGATGATTCCAGGAGAGGCAGGGCACCAAATGATATAGGATGTTGTGAACCATTGTAAGGAATTTGCTTTTTACTCTGGGTAAATCCAATGGTGGATTTTGAATGTAGGGAATATATATATATATTTTATATTCTATCTATCGATCGATAGATAGAAAGATATATTTAGAGGGAAGAGCACAAGCAGGAACAGGAAGGGCAGAGGGAAAGGGAGAGAGAGAATCATAAGCAGGCTCCATTCCTAGTGCAGAATCTGACATGGGATTTGATCTCATGATCCTGAGGTCATGACCTGAGCCTAAATCAAGAGTCAGATGCTTAACCGACTGAGCCACCCAGGTGAACTGAGAAATTCATCTTTTTAAACAACCTTTCTTCAGTTGTTGTGTTGTATGTAGTCCCCACTGAGGCAAGAACTGAGGGAAAGAGACTAGTTGGGAGGCTATTTTCATCATTTAGCCTTGAATTATTGGTGTTTTAGATCAGAATGGTAGTAGCGAGGATCATAGTAGGTAATTGAATTCTGGATATATAATGAAAGCAGAGCAGATAGGATTTGCTGACAGATTGGATTTGGGTGTTAAAGTAAAAGAGGAGAATCAATGATGGCTCCAAGATTTTGGAAGGATGGCATTGATATTTATAGAAATGAGGAAGACCCAGGATGGATAGTTTTTTAGGAGAAAAACAAGTATTAATTTCTGGGCATTTTAATTTCAAGACATCTATTAGACATATAAGTGGTGATGTGGAGTGTGTACACACACACACACACACACACACACACACACACACACTGGGCTTCAGTGGAGAAATCCTAACTATAGGTAGAAATTTGGGAGTGGTCAGCATTAGATGATATTCAAAGAGACAAAATGAGGTAACTTAGGGAAGGAAAGGAGGAGAGAAAAGATCTGGGGGACTGGAGATCTGAGCATTTCCACATTTGGAGGTCAGTAGATGTTGAGACTGAGAAGGAGAGACCAGGTAGGCAGAGAACTAGGAGACTAAGTGAAGAAATTCTTTCAAAAAGAAGAGAATGGTTAATTGTGTCATATGAAACCAGGAGATCAAGAATGTTTGGGGTGTGAAATTTTATCATTGGATTTGGCAACATGGAAGTTATTAAAATTTGGCAAGATCTGTTTCAGTGGGTGGTAAGGGCAAAAGGCTAACTAGAATGGATTCAAGAGAGAAGGAGAAGGGGCACCTGGGTGACTCAGTGGTTTAAAGCCTCTGCCTTCGGCTCAGGTCATGGTCTCAGGGTCCTGGGATCGAGCCCCACATCGGGCTCTCTGCTTGGCAGGGAGCCTGCTTCCCCCTCTCCCTCTGCCTGCCTCTCTGCCTACTTCTTCTTCTTCTTCTTTTTTTTAAGATTTTATTTATTTGTTTGACAGAGAGAGAGAGATCACAAGTAGGCAGAGAGGCAGGCAGAGAGAGG
>CM052899.1:115379842-115401861 GCA_028534135.1 Potos flavus
GGTTGGCAAAGATCTGAACAGTAATACTACTTGCAGTACAGTGGACCAAAAGGCAGAGAGAATAAGAATTGATGATGGGAAGATGAAGAAGAAAGCATTTTGAATTATGATGTAAGGTTATCAGGTTACAGTGGAGCAGGAGGGGTTTTTGAAGATTTCAAGAAAACAAGAAGGAGGAATGAAACAGTCATTTGTGATCATGGGATTTGAATTTCTGAGGGAAGAACCATGGATTATTCATAGCAATGCTAAGAAATGTGGACTCAAATTTTAAGTGAGAGTAATCATTACAGTTAGTATTTTCTCCAGGTTCTGGCAAGAATAATTGGGTAGTTGTTTTTAACAAGGGCCCATGTTTCTTCATGTAGATATGATGAAGGAAGAGCTTATCCCATTTTAATAAATAACAACTCCATTCTTCCATAACCTGGGAGCCATGGTTAATTCTTCTCTCTTTTTTTTTGCACCCCAAATCCAATCTATCAGAGAGCAGTTACAGGGGTAGGCCATGGATGAGATGCTGAATAAAGAAGGAAGCAGGATTGTTTGGAGTCAGGAGTTGGAAATGAAAAGTGGTAGGGGGAGTAGATTGGAGATCCCTAGTGAGGATGGCAAAGTACTGGTATGGATTACTAGATGAGTGATTTGGATGCAAAGCAGGTGTTTTGAAATCGAGATTTGAAGGTGCTGCAGTTATCAATGGTGGTTAAAACTTGCAAGCAGAACCATGTGAAATTGGGGGAAAAAAGTCATCAGAGCTGAGGTGGTTAAGGAACTGAGAGGCCAGCATATTTGTTGGATGTTGAAGGATCAATGATAAGACCGTAGAAGAAATAAAAGACAAGTTAGGTGTTAAGGTCATTAACAAATAAAAGAGAGTCACTAGGAGGTGGATTCATGGCATCAAAAAAGAATGAGTGGTAAACTAATGAAACAAGGTTCACATGATTTAGGATTTGAAAGATAAACTCTTTGGAGAAGGCATTGGAGAGGAACAAACTAATTCTACTTGAAATCTCAGAGAAAAGTGGGACGCGAAAGAAACTATACCTACCACTTGAGAGCATTGTAAAGGCAAATCAATTGTTGGTTATAACAAGAAGGTAAAAAGTAATTTGAGGACACAGTTCAGGGAGCTTGGTGATTGAAGACTTCAAATTCCAGGGGGCAAGATGGAAGGGTACAGGAGAGTAGGAACAAATTAGGGCATGTCCAGAGTAGTATGGGGGTCACCCTCCCTGGAAGAATGGATAATTTGTCAGACTAGGACTTCTGATGGTGATGGAGCGGAAAGGGAAAGTGAAGACACGATGAGACTCGTCCTGTAAGCCTCCATGTAAGAGATATCTGAAGACCTTCAAGTGGCTGACTCTTCCTGGAGGGAAAGAGGTAGCTCATGAGAATTAAGATGTTGTGATGGCTTGAGATAGTGGGAAGAAGGAAAAGGATATGATGGGAATAATTTCATTTATGTGGCTTTTGATTCAGGGGCTTTCTTAAAATTTTTCTTTTGTCTACTTATCTAAAAATTAAAAGAGGGCAATGTTATTTTTACAGAAGCAAATTAAAGCATTTGGGGAAATCTATGCTAAAAAAATAACGAAGCTTTTTCATTCAGGACATTTATTTTGTAGCTACTTTCCATTTCCAAGTGATTGCATACATTTACATTTGAATTACATACCTGTTCATTTGTTTCACCTATTCACTCAGATTCACCTATTCATTTGTTTCACCTATTCACTTCTATGCTCCAGCCCAAGCGTAAAAGCTTGGGCTGGAGACCAAAGTGATCCAAATAGCTTGGCTCCTCAAATAAACCTGAACTCTGATATAAAAGAAAATACAGTATACAAATATATACCCATACCATCAAAGATGGATTTGATCAGGGTTGAAATGAAAAAGCTTATCATTTTGGGAGAACGCATACTATCTTTTACATTGTTGTGTTTTTAATATTTTGCACTGTCTAGGCCTGATTATATAGATGCAGATTTAGTAATCATTCAAAGCTCAAGAAGATTAAGTGAATTTCACAGTTGCAAGCAGAATGAAGCTTCTCAGAATCCTGGTTCATTTAAGATTTGTCAAGATATTATTAATACACATTCATCATCCAGGGATCAAGTATATAATCCTTTTCTGTTATTTTTCTTTTTTTACAAGATTTGAATGGATATTTACATGATGTGTGCCAGTTGATACTCCAATTGACTTGGGATAGCAGAGAAAGTAGGAAATGTCTATTTGGTTTAGAAGGTGCCCTTAACCTCTGTTTCCAAATGTCTCTGACATCATCAGTCTGTGAGTACAAATGGAGCCAAATTATAATAGTCAAATGTTTATCTTTATTGCTAGTTACCATTCTAACCATTTGCATGTATGAATCCTTGAAACCTCACAGCAGTACTGTGAAGTAGAGATTATTATCACCTCCATTTTATAGATGAGGAAACTGTAGCACTGATCATTAAATAATAATGTCATACAACTATTAAGTGGTAAGTCAACATTTGAACCCAAGGACTGACCCCGAACCTAAAATCTTATTAATGTGTTATATTATTTCATGCCGTGGGAGCTTCCAGCTCCTTACCTGCTGAAATGAGGCCTCATCTTCCATTTACCAGATATTTCTCCTCTTTCCCTTGGTGTTTCTTATACCTAGCATTTATTTTATTTTATTTATTTTTATTTTTTAAAGATTTTATTTATATATTTGACAGAGAGATCACAAGCAGGCAGAGAGGGGGAAGCAGGCTCCCTGCTGAGCAGAGAGCCCAATGCGGGGCTCGATCCCAGGACCCTGAGATCATGACCTGAGCTGAAGGCAGGGGCTTTAACCCACTGAGCCACCCAGGCGCCCCTATACCTAGCATTTAAAGGAAGTTCTGAAAAGTTCCTCACATGTTCTCTTGAACTAATCTGCCAACACAATATACAGAATTTCTGCCAATTGTTCTTTTCTTGGTTTCATTGTCCCCTATCCATATCTCTACTTATGAAGCAGTCTTGTTGTCACATGTGAAAATGTTGAGGTCTATGTTAAAGATGTTATCCCTTGCTGCTTGGAAAACTATCAGTCCTCAAGGTTAGACCAGGTGTGAAGGTTAGATGCAGAAGTGGATAATGAACCTTGCCTCAGCTTGGATTGTCACCTCAACACTGTAACAGAACTGCTTGTGGACAGCATTCCAAAAAAAACTATTGAAAATAGTTTCTGCAGTTTCTCTCTCTAATGCATCTGTCAGTTTGTGCTCCACATATCCTAAGGGGTTGAATGAGAACAGAAGCATTCTCTTGTTCTTCACATCTATTCTTCTTCAGTGCCCATGTGCCAAAAACAAAACGAAATAAAAAACCTAAATGGGTTCCTCTTTTTCACCAAAGCCAATGCATTTCAAGTTCTGTCAGTAGATACTCAAGGGGGCCACCCATGCGTTCCGTACCCTGGCAGGCTGCCTTTGGATTTAATAAGGACTTTGAATTCACTTACTTCATAACAATGTTTTTTAGGCTGTTGGTTGAAGGAATGCTTCTGAACAGGTTTAGAATCTCTATATAAATTTCAGGGCCATCAAAAAACAAGAAAGGACACATATTTTAGCAGAAAGAGGCATATTAAGGAATTTCATTAGAATCTCAAAGAGCTAGTTGAGGGCCAGCCTTAGGCACAAATATGAATTAGATGATATTTGTCTTCGGTGTTGCCAGCTTCTTCCTTTTAAACCTTTCAGTTCTTTCCTTGCTGTAATTCTTTGTCAGAATCAGGAAAAAATAAAAAGCAAATGTAACTATCAACTTAGGTTTAATACCTTTTTACATTTTAAACCCATTTCAAATGATAGATGATAGACTTCTGTATTACCAAAGGAGTTTCAGACATCACTGACAGGCATTGGAAAGATGGGCAGAGGATTTAAAAAGTCCTGTGTGACAGCCTTAAAAATCACAGCTCACAACCTACCAGCTATTCTGACTTCAAGGCTGTTAAATTAGTAGGTCTATTTAAAGATTTTTCCAATGTATGCTGAGAAAGGAAACAGAAGTATGTTGTCTCTTCTTGTATGGTGTGAAACTCATTTGCCTAGGAAAGTTTTTTACTTTGTCAATGTTTGTACTTTAAAAGACCATATTCTTAATTTGGATGGGTAACTGTGCCAAATATCTTGGCAACTTAACAAAAAGATAGCTTTAATGTTAAAGGAAAATCATATACCATGAAGGCTGTCATAATATGTTGCACTGATAGGGGAAAGATGGAATTAATATGACATTTTCTTGTTAACTTCAAATTTCAAAATTAAAAAACATTTTTAATGTTTTTACAAGCAAGAAATAAAAGTCTCGAACACATAATTTTTTGCTCTTTATATCTGCAGCAACTAGAAACAATATATTTACTTTTATCTTTTAGCAACAATCATAATTTTATTTGATATTGTGAGTTGATGTGAGAAAATTAAGCAGTGGAAGATTTCTATAGCTACATAGAATTTTTAAGTCCCTTGATATACATGAATGGACCTTTAGAAATGATCCCTTAGTTGAAATGTGCTTCATAATAGCTCTTGAGTATTAACTATGTTATCAATAATAATATACCACATTTTCCAGCACATATTATATGCCAAACATCAACGTATATCATCTTTAGTGTTTATTAAAACCTTGTGGAATAGGTCTTGTTCTTTCTAATTTGCAGAAGAAATAGAAGCTCAGAAAGTTTTGTTGACTTGCTCAGGCATCAGTAAAATACTAGAACTGAAACTCAAATGCTCATCTCTTCAGACCTAAAGCCTCTGCTCTTCAACTGTATCCTGCAACATCTCCAAAACAAAAATCAATCCGACTATTTGTAATATCAGTATATAACTGGTAGTGTCTGTAAGGGGTTGGGTTTGGACAGGGGGAAATATAGCAAGGTAATGGGGGATAGGGTAAGTAAACATAGTTACTTAATTTACAAAAGTTAGAGGTAATTCTACCTAAATTAGACCAAGTTTGGAGAAGTAGGAACACTGAAGGTGGGTTATGGCTGGTGGTCAAACCAAGTAGACACATCGGGAGAGGAAACTATATTACAAGAGATTTGAAAATTAGCAGAAGCAGAGGTCTTTTGGTCAGAATTCTGTACAATTGGTAATTTGAGGAGCATTTAATAAAGAGACTCATTTAAACATTGGACAGGGTGGAGAGAAATAACAAGGGTTAGTGTGATCTCTATATCTAAGTAACAACAGGAAGCTATTACCACCCATAAATCTATAGGGGTGAGGGGACAGTAGTTCCTAAAATTTGGAGATGACATCATGTGGGAAGGCTATAATATAGTAACTATGACCTTTACAACCATCCCATTTACCCCACAAGGAGGGCGCTCAAGGAACAAATATCCCAACCTCTTGCCCCACCCTCCCTCCAATTTTCTGTGGTGCCCTTCTGTGGCTCAACAGAAAGCTGGAAGGCAAAGCGGTCTGTTGATGAGTTCCATGTTGGTCAGCCCCTTGAACACAGAGAAGGTTGGAGAAAGTTGGAGAGGAGATCTGGAGATGCAAATGGATGTTACCCAGCACAAGATGTCAGGCAGTGGATCGGTAACTTGATTCAAAATCAAGGAGAGGGCAGAGCTGGGACAACAAGAAAGCTGAGTTAGGATCAAATGAGACTTGAGAACTGAGGCTCCAGCTTCCTTCACTCACTATACTGGTGAGAACCATTCGATCATTCACTATTTATTCATCCATCCATCCATCTATCCATCCATCCAACAAAACATTCTTTAGTTCTATATGCCAGACATATATTTCTACAGCATATGGTTTTTGTACTGGGTGCAATTCACCGTATGAGATCAGTTATGAGGTATATTAAAAGGGCAACCATAAACATATTCCTGGTGTGTTTATTAATTATTTATGTACTGTTCTGTTATCTACTATCACTCTAAACTCTGAAGGCAGAACCAGGGAATCTTTTCTTAGGTTCTATTAAATAATCAGACTCACAAGATTACCATAACTCATGTGCCATCAAAGTTGCTTAGAAGGAACAGGGGGCAGGAACCCCAGTTGTCCAGGGCTGAATCAGGGATTGCTATTCCATGGAACTAGCCCTCACATCAGTCCATGCTGATGTCTGTATGGCAGTCCAAGAGCTATACTTTTTGGTTCCCCAAGGGACATCTCAGGTTTGAAAGAGTAATTCTCAGATGGAGCTGTTATGAAAGATCCCCTGGCTTAAAACTTCATATACCATAGGAGCCAATATCTCTCATAGCAGTCCGGAGGCAGGCTTCCATAGAAGGTATGCCCAGTTCTAAGAGTCTAAAACTATGGTATTCCCATGAAGTATTTATCATTTATAGTTTTTACCATTCCAGATACAATTAACCAAGCAGAAATGTAGCTGACATACTTCCTTTATCAGGTTGCCAAGGGAACTGATCTGGAAAATGAGTTGAATGTCAAATGCTAAGAGAGAAAGGGGAAAGATTTTGTTAACCCTTTGCCTTCACATAGTGTTCTCCAAAATAGTACTTGTTGGATCAAATAGAACCAGAGAATGACATGAAAATGGCATGGGGTAGTTTAAGTTCCTCACTGAGCTAGCTTTTGACAGCTCAAGAGACAAATTCAGCTCTTGTTACAAAAAAGAAAGCTCACATTCCATTTTGTGCCAGCAAATGATTTTAAATCGTAGGTGAGCCAACAGGATATTCCAAAAAGATGGTCCATTATAAGGTGATGGATTGTTATTGAAACTATTATTATATGAAGAATACTGAGTTAGATCTAGTTCTGTATTCAGGTAACTCTTGGAATTAGCTTATATCTTAATATTTAGTTCGCAGTGCACAAAAACATTTAAAAATGATGTATTTTTCTGTGTCATGAAAAATGCATTAGCATGGCCATTCATATATATATTACGTGAGACAAACAATTGGGTTTGAAATATGACTGCTAACTACAAACTGTGATCTTGAGTAAATTGCTTTACTTCTGCATTCTTCAGTTCCTTCATCTAGAAACTGAGGAACATGATGGTGCCTGTTTTATAGGGTTACTGTGACGATTGCAAAATGCAAAACTATTAGAAGAGTGAATGGCAGTTAGTAAGTGTTCAATATGTGCTTACAACTATTAACTTTCTTGAAGCCAAACAATATGTAGTAGAAGTAAAAATTGAATCCAGGTTGTCATTTTCCAACTTCATTGTTTTTTCTAGCCTTCCACACTGTATGTGCAATATATACTTAAAATTTCTTTAGAATAGTGCATATTTTGCCCATGGCATGCTTTGGCATCTGGAGATAGTATTGCTTAGTTATAATTGTATGGTTTATTTCTGAATTGTGATCATTTGGTTAAATTTATTAGATAATGACTGCTGGTTGATAGTTTTCATTTATAGATGCAAATGACTTGGAGGGTAATGGTTTTTAATTTTATCTTTTTTATATTTATAAGAGAAAATTCAGTATAACAAGTCATTAATTACCTAATGATTATTCAAAATTACAGAAAAAATGTCACTGAGTCCTGAGAGCAAAGGTTTCCTTGATCTATCCATAAATATCTCACTTTCATGTTATTAGAACTGTAAATCTCATGATGTGTTTTAAATGCTGCCTGGTTACATAAAATGTAGATTCATTTTTCACATCCACAGTAACATTCACCTCCATCAGGAAGTTTTAGGTAAAATATTGTACTTAACTTAGAAAAGGTACTTTATGGAAGGCATATAAATATAGATCTAAGTTATCCATGTGAATGAATAGCTATAATTGGTTGGAGGACAAGAAGACCATTGGGAGAGAGAGAGTTTGGATTCTCTGTGGGACTTCCAAGTGTAGATGTTTAGGAATAAGTTAGGTATATGGGTCTGGAATTAAGGAGAAAGAGTTACACTGGAAATATAGATATTTAGTAGCTAACATGAAGGAGATAGTTCAAACAATGACAGTGGCTGAGACCTCTCAGGGAGAATATGAAAAAGCATGAAAACCTGGGGGAGACTAAAAGTTAAGGAAGTATGGAGGAGATTGCAAAGGAAGTGGAGAAAAAAGACCAAGAGTCAAGAGAAAACCCAAGAGAGACTGTTGTCCTGCAAGATCCATTCCTTAAACACATGTCTTTTGAGCTATTACTTTGTGTGAGATGTTGAGATAAGTCAGTGAACACAGCAGATAAACTTACTTGGTATTAGGAAGAGACAGATAAAGATAAAGTAGATAAGTATATTCCATATTTTATTAAAAGATGATAAATACAATAAAATACAATGAAGCAGTATAAGAGTGTGTAAGAGTGTTGTAATTTTATTTTTTAATATTTTTAATATTTTATTTATTTGACAGAAAAAGAGAGAGAGAGAGCACAAGCACAAACAGGGGGAGTGGCAGGCAGAGGGAGAGGGAGAAGCAGGCTCCTGACTGAGCAAGAAGCCTCTTGCGGCTCAATCCCAGGACCCTGGGATCATGACCTGAGCCAAAGGCAGATGCTTAACTGACTGAGACACCCAGGCATCCCCAGTATTGCAATTTTAAATTGGATAGTCTGGGTAGGTAGACAAGAAGATGACATTTGAGCAATGACTTGGAAGAGATAAAGGGAGCAAGAGATCAATTTCAGAAAGGGTACAGTAGTTCATATTTCAGGAGGGTTAGGTAAGGTACTGATTGAAAAGTTTCCATTTGATTTTTAAAATTTAGAGTCAATGTTGACCTAGACCGAAGCAGATTTGGTGGCATTGGAGGACATAGAAGGCAGATTGCATTGGGTAGATGAATAAATGTAAAGTGAGGAAAGAAAGGCAACAAACACAGACCTCTGTTTCTACTAGTATAAGTATGAAGAAAAAAAGAAAAAACAGTATGGTGTCCAGAGAAATAGATTAATAAAGATTTTGTTTAATAAGGATTTTGTTCCATTTTATTATTAGATATGAGAGACTTGAACGTAATTATAGACAGGAGATAAGCCAGCGTAGAAGGTGTTAAAGATCCAGCTGGGCAGGAAGATGCTAATTAATGGGAAGAGGTACTTGAGGATATGGGAAGTGGGAGGAAAAGAATGGGATATAAAAAAGAACTGTTCTACTGGCACAAAAATGAATGAGAAAATATTGAGTTACTTAAAAATAAATTAGTGTTGGGAGGTGACAAATTATGACTTCGTTTTCTCTATGAAGTAAGGAATTAAGGTCCTTTGTTAAAAAATGATAAAGTAGGTAATAAAGGCAGAAGACCTGATGATGCCATACAACTATTGTGGGACAAAGAATAAGGAAACGACTAGGATGGCAGAACAATTTTGATGGTCTAGTTAAAGCTGGAGTTCATGAATTTTTCATACCATTCATCTTCATGATTAGGCATTCTGTCCTTTTGCATGCATTCTGCCTTCTCTCTAGTAGGCCTTATGTGTCTAGGCATAGAAGAGAAATGAATAGACAGCTGAATCAATCCAGGCCTGAAGTTATGCCTGGTATGTGTGATGAATTGACTGTAAGAATGGGAGTTAAGGGGTTTGGTAAGAGTGTACTCAAAATGATACTTACATTAGTCATAGAAAAGAGAGAGAATAAATAGGAGTGAACTAATGAATTGGAACCAAATGGTGAGATTAAAGGGCAGAGAAGAAGATGGAGTGTGTATGAAGGAACTGGAGATATGAGACGATGTGATTCAGTGAATTTGACACTGGAGTTTAATATTTCAAAAATGGGTTAGTTCTGGGTTATATAAAGCCTAAGATGTGGATGCCTGAAGTGAAGTGAAAGTGGGCAATAAATGGAACTGAGAAGGAGTGAGAACTGTGAAGCGAGGCTGTTGGAGAGGTAAAACACATGGGGATTGAATTCACCAAGCAAGATGGTGGGGATTGAGAGGAGGCTATGATCCAAGTATGAAGTAATTGATGAATCAGTGGAAAACTGTAATGAGGAAGAAAAGAGGGAGGCAATACATGGATCACATGGCCCCAAAGGAAGATTTCGTAATGTTTTAAGTATTCTGTGAGACTCAAGAAGAGCATCTTGGAAATTCACTCTCAATGGATATGGTATGTAGATTCAGTATTTGTCTTTTTAAATAATAATTAAGTTTTAATTTATTATATTTATCAATTTATCATGACCCAACTCCACTTAAATTGTTTCCTTAATTAACTGGATATTGCTTCTTTCAACTATACTTTTATGAATGAGAGCAAATCATAAGCAAATAAGTTATTCTTAGGGATTAAAAAATGCCAATTTCTTGGTCATATAAAGGAAATAGTCATGTTAGTATCCTTTATTTTCTATCTTCTTTAAAAGCATACAGTGAGAAATGACCTTTGTAAGAAAGGCAAAGGAATGGCTAGTCACCTGTTATAAAGGACCTAGTGCCAATCATTAAAAATGAAATGTAATATTTAAAGTTTCAGATACCCAATGGCATATATTTGAAAATAAGTGTGATTTTAGTATACCTGTTGTATGACTATTTGCTCAGAAGAAAAATCTAGGTACTTATTAAACAAATCTAAATATTTGTTCTTTTGCAATGTATATCCTATTTCTATGAAAGTCTGAAAGGACTTTTCTCTAATTTTAATGGAATTCTGAGTTCTCAGAATAAGCAAAACAGAAACATAATGTTGGTAATTTTTGACCAGTTTCTAAACAGGAACATTTTAAAGAATGGAAACTTACAACATGACTTTATAGCTATAATTTTCCTCTGTAATTAACTCAATAAGTTTTTGACTCTGGGCAATCAAAGTAAATAGGCTGATTTTAGTTAAATGCATATTTCCACTCTTCTCTGGAGAGGATGTGCAAACTACTGACACATTCATGGATTTGTGGTAAAGGTATTGGTTCAATCTGTCTTTAAATATGAGATTAGTTGATTGTAGAGACAAAAGCCATTGTTAATTTTATTATACAAAATATGTTAAAAATTATTTTGGGGGAAGAATGGGGAAAATATCTTGGCTTTAGTGTATATGCCATACATGAAGTTCATAAATACAGAAAATTTTCTCTATTGTGAACAAATGCTAAATTCAGTAATAATGTATCTGTCTGATGCCATTCCCTCCTTCATTTCCATTTGTCTCCTGTATTCTCTTTCTTTGCATTCTCTGGTACCTTTTCCTTGAATAATTCTATATTAAGATTTAAGTACATGCCAAGTATTGTTTGATGCTGTAAATGCATAGGGGAAATATTTTCTCCATGCTTAATCTATATTCTGTTGGGGAGAAAATTAAGACAAAGAGATACGTAAGACGAGACAAATGCAATTTCTAAACCATAAGGTAGGGCCAGATTATCTGTTTTAGTGTTTTAGTTTACGTTTGAGGACTTAGCAAAACTGAAGCAACCCCCACATTTCTTCCTACAGAAAAAGAAAATTTGGTTTTGAGAAACTTTTCTGGAATTTGTAACCAGAAAAAATTAGAGTGTTGATTTTTTAAAGCACAATAGACAAACTATGGAAAGAGCCCAGATGTCCATCAACCGATGAATGGATAAAGAAGATGTAATGTGTACATATATATATAATCTATATACAATATACAATGGAATATTACTCAGCCATCAAAAGGATGAAATCTTACCATTTGCAATGACGTGGATGGAACTAGAGGGTATTATGTTAAGTGAAATGAGTCAGTTAGAGAAAGACAATTATCATATGATTTCACTCACATGTGAAATTTAAGAAACAAAACAGAGGATCATAGGGGAAGGGAGGGAAAATAAAATAAGCTGAAATCAGAGAAGAAGACAAACCATAGGAAACAAACTGAGGGTTGCTGGAGGGGAGGTGGATGGGGGGATGGGGTAACTGGGGGATGGGCATTAAGGAGAGCATGTGATGTAATGAACACTAGGTGATATATGCAACCAATGAATCCCTGAACTCTACCTCTGAAACTAATAATACACTATATGTTAATTAATTGAATTTAAATAAAATAAAAAAATAAAATATTCAGTGTTGATATAAAATTTGTCCTTCGATAAGATTGTGGTTTGAATTAGATACATAGTGGAGGTCTCCAGAGTGCTCTGCCTGGCACTGAAGAAGAGCAGACAGGATAGAAAATGTATCAGGATAGCAAAAATGCATTGAGAAAGAAAGGAAGCTCTTCCACTTGAGAATGTCTCCCTCTGCCTCAGCACCCTCTTTTAAATGTGCATTGAGGAAGAAATCAGTAAGAGTGAGAGATACCACAGATAGCCTCCATATTAATACTCATCATTCATTGATACCAGGACATACATTTAAAAAATTCTGTACATTAAAAAAGCTGGTGCAATTATTTTGGAGCCCACAAGGAGTTGCTGTCAGTAAACTGGAGAATAGAAATGATCCTAGGCAAAATTGAACCAGAAGGGCTTTTCCATTTCCTTACTCTTCACGAACCCCACTTTTACCCTACCCAGGCCTCCATTTTAGTCTTTTTTATTTTAAGAAATGAGAGTCTCTTTAGCATTGTTTTTCTTCAGAGAACAGGAATCCAAAAAGTGTTACTCTGATTAAGCAGATTGATCACTTTAGCATTATTACTGATATATCATTGCAGAGGAATTGCTTTTGATGGTTAGTTTATCTTCTATTGAAAAATAAACATGATCATGGCAAGTGTTTAGGTACTTTTTGAGAATATTTATAAGAGCATGTTGTACTTATTTTAATCCTTTTAAAAAAGGTGTTTTGTTTAACATTGAGAATGTAGATTGCTATCTTTCCTCAATGGTTTGAAGAATGTGGAAGCAGCTCTCTGTTGTGATGGGAAATTCCTTCACTTCTATGCGTTGTTTCCTGAAGTTTTATTTCAGTGAGAAAATTATTGGCCAATTGGTTCAAAATAACACTTTAACTGCATGATTGAGTTTACTTCTTCCCAGCTATGATTCCAACATTTACAGCATTGGTCACAGAGGAAAAATAATAGTTTTCTCCTGCAGTCAATCTGTCATGTCCCCTGGCTGTGTTATGGCTCATGACCATTGGTGAAATTAATCAGCTTGGCTCTTTGAGAACACTTGACACTAGTACATTGTTAAGGCCCCAGGAAACATTGTCCGTGGCTTGTTTACAGCAATGGCTAAGTTTCCAGAAATTCTGTGATTTACTTTTTTCTTCTTTCTTTTCTACTTTCTCTATTCCGTAGTGAAGAAATTTAAAGACAGGGAATTCTAGATGACTCTTCTATGACATTTGGACATAATTTAAATTTTCAGAGATAACTTGAATTTTTACTTCAAAGTTTGGTAAATTTTGCCTCTTTCTAGTTTTTTTCATTCCAAAACTCTCTAGACTTTTAGTCAATATTAATAGCAGAAGCATAGTTCAATGGGAATAAGAGCTTTTTTTATGATATACTTAACTAGAGGCTGTTAGAATCTCCTTCTGTCAATGTTTGAAATAGACCTCCAGTCCTTTCCAACACTTCTTCTCTCTGCTCTCTATTCCACTCACAATGGAGCCTGGCAAAGGTTTTTAAAAATTATCTTTCTAGCCTCTTGCTGGAAGTGGTGGTCATGTGACATGGTTCCACCCAAGTGGAAGTCCGCTGATAGAGTATCTGAGAAAATTTCACATTATAAGTTAACAGAGGCCAATTTGGTGTGCACTGGTCCATCACTACTTCTTTTAGTAGCTAATGAGGGTGTAATATCTGAAGTTACAGCAACCATCTTGTGATGCTGGAACACCCTGCATGGGAGAATCACAGAGATACTGGCCTTAAATAATCAAGCCACTAAGCCAATACCAATCCCCAAATCTGCTCAAATCCAGGTATTTTTGGAAGTAACAAAAACGAAGTTCTATTTATTGTTTTGTTGCATGTATCTGAAAGCATACTCTCTCTCTCTCTCTCTCTCTGTATGTATATGTGTGTGTGTGTGTATATATATATATATATATATGTATATATATATATACGTATATAATAAAATTCTCATTTTAACTATCAGTTTCTCCTCATTGGGATACTGGTAGAAGTTGGAGGTTGAAATGGGAAAGAGAATTTTCTTGGTCCTATTTGGATTTCTTTTCCTATGTTATTTTGGTTTGTTAATTCATATTAGTTTCACATTCACTAAATTCTACTCTTTTTTTTAAAGATTTTATTTATTTATTTGACAGAGAGATAAAGAGCACAAGTAGGCAGAGTAGCAGGCAGAGGGAAAGGGACAAGCAGGCTCTCCGTTGAGCAAGGAGCCAGACGTGGGGCTTGATCCCAGGACCCTGGGATCATGACCTGAGCTGAAGGCCCCTGCTTAACCAACTGAGCCACCCAGTTGCCCCTAAATTCTACTCTTTAAAGCAATTTCAGAGTCATCTAAGTCTTTCTGAATTTATTCAAAATGTAGATTTCCAATAGTATCTTTATAGATAGCACTTCTATCTTTTCATCATTGCAATGCTGAAATTTATGGTTTGTTCTTCTTTGAAATATTTAATAAGATTGACAATTCAGCTGATCTTTTTTTCCAGAAACAATGGCATCACTACTCTTTGGGAGTCTCCAATCTGCTTCTCTATTACCTCTCATGATGGGGTAAATCTTTCTGGTTGGCCCTGTACTATTATTAGGAGATCTTGTGTCCCAATTCTTAACTTGAATGAGGAAGAGTTGCTTGGTAGAATCTGATCTGAGAAAGTTTCTTCCTTAATGGAGTCATGAGGTCTGTTAAAAATTCTTCTGTGGTAGCAACAAAATTTTTTTCTGGTTGTAGCCATTTTAATTTTATTATTTAATCATTTCATTTTCATTCAGTTCTAAGCTGCATTTTCATAAAATTCCTAGTGCTTATAACATGTGTATAGTAGGTGTTCAAAAAGTATACTATTTAAATATTAAATGACAAATTGAGATTTAAAAAAACTGTATTGAGTTCTCTTGTTGAGTTCTCTTGATTGGGTTAGAATATGGTTATTTCATATGAAGTCGTGAGTTGGCTTTATAGGAAGAAGTTAATAAATCAACACTTTAATTTAAATAACCAGCTAATATCCAATAATGCCTCAAAAGTAACTGTGAAGGAGATTAGAAAAATTAGTGAAGCAATAATGAAGCATTTGAGAAATCATAATGAGAAATTATAATTGTTAAAAGTGTAACCACAGGATTTTATAAATATCAGGGTTGCACAAACACCATAATGATGATTAAATACATCTCTTGAGCTTTTGCCTCTGGTCTTAGATGGAGAACTAGAAAAGCCAAAGAAACACAGCTTTGACCTTTATTTAACTCTATGACCCCAACAGAGGATAATGGTGGCTAAAGTGAAGAAAAGTGTTAAGCGGCTTCATGCACAAGAACGAAAGACCAGAGGGACTTTTGAGACTGACCAGGAGTGCAGTTTTAGAGCTTGTCTCTTTTCTTATTTTTTTGAAACACACTTGGAACTGCCCATCCTTCTCAAACATTCCTAACACTCTCATAGTTACATGATACTGATCATGATTTTCCCTGCTGCCTAGAATGCCTTTTCTATACTATAAAATTCCTAGTCATCTTTCAAGGGCCAAATAAAATGTTACCTTCTCTGTGAAATATTCATAAAGTCCTCCAAAACATCCTAGAGATTCCCTTCACTGTGCTCTGAGAGCACTTAACAACACACATAGTGTTTATATGTTATAGGACTATTGCATATTATGGTAATTTGTTGTCTTCCTTCCTAGACATTAGTTCTGTGAGAGTAGAGGTTGTGACTCATTTATCTCACTAAACCAGAGCCTCACAATGCCCAAGACAGAGTAAGTACTCAATAAATATTTGTCAAATGAATGAGTGTCCTGGAAAAGAAGTGACTCAGCAGTAAGATTAAGTGGGAGTTAAGATAAATGTTGTATTACAACAGGTCTTGGGATCAGGGCAGAAGGAAAATACAGGTTAGATTAAATAATGATTGTTACCATGAGAGACTGTGGACTCTGAGCAACAAACTGAAGGTTTTGGAGGGGAGGGGTTGGGGGGGTTGGGCGAGCCTGGTGGTGGGTATTGAGGAGGGCACATATTGCATGGAGCACTGGATATGGTACATGAACAATGAATCTTGTAACACTGAAAAAATAAAATAAAAGTATTTGGGAAAAATATATAAAAAAAGAAAAAAGAAAAAAAATAATGATTGTTAGCAATTTGGAATTCGTAAATAAGGTGCTTAATTATACCAGTATTTGTCAGGATGCCTTCGGGTATAGGAAAGAGATGCCCTATTCCAAGTTGGCTTAAACAATAAAGGAAATTGTTATCCACATAGAAGAAAGTAGAGAGATAGAGCAGGCTGAGAGTATAGTAAACTGGGGACTCCAGCTTCATGAATTCGTGATTCTTTTGGCTCTTCTCTCCTTGTTTGGGCTTTGACCCCAGACTGGTTTCCTTCATGATTGGCAGGTAGTGATTGGCAGTATACACATCTTGGTTTGGGAGTAGATCTTCCTTTCTACTATGAAGTAAACATTCTTCCTTTTAGTCTGATTGGTCCAACTTAGGTTGTGCACTCTCCTGGGTCATCATGGTTGTCAAGGAATGCCATTTAATGATGGTAAAGTGATTGGGATGATTGCGATTGGCCCTCTTGAAGGACACCCTCTTGAAGTTGTTGGAAACTAACTTCCCTCAACCAAACACGCTGAGTGTGGGAGAGTATAATGGTTAAGAGCACAGATATCCTCACTGCCTGTTCAAATCCCATCTCTTCTGTTTACCTGCGAACAACTTAACTGAGTCTCATTTGTAGTGGGGATGGTAATAGTACTTTATAAATACTGTAAGGTTTAAGTGAGTTATTAGACATAAACTATTAAGAACACAGCATAAGCACTATTGAAGTGTTAGCTCTCACTTTTTAATTACTTTACCAAAACTGATGTTGTTTTAGAAAGGCTACAGCAGGGAATAAGTTCTATGTAGGCAAGGAACAATGTTCTTTATGTAAATTTTTGTTTTCTTTCTTTTAGGATTATCCAATTTATTTTTGAATGTCTATCACCATACAGTGATGAGTCTCAAATTTAAATGGAAGGGCAATCATGTGGAAAAGCATGTGCTCACTGCCTGTTAAACATGTCTGGAAAATAAGAAAGAATATCAGCCTTTTAATCCCAGAGTGTGTATTCTGCCAGTCTTGTGGTCATATAAACCGATTATAGATAAAATAGTTAAAAATAATTTAGACTAATATATTTTTAGGGCTTAATTAGATTCTTAAACACCATCCATTTTACCCTTTCATAGAAAATAAGAAATTTAGATGCCAAGAAATTAAGTGAACTTGCCCAAGATTATAGCAGGTTTCCTGGAAAAGCCATGCTAATGTTTATAGAGAGGAGGGAAAATGCACATCTAAATCACATATTAATTGAAATCCCTAAATATTAGATTTGGAAAGTGTTACATAGTGAATATTGTCCATGTTCAAGGATGGAGGAGCTTTTTAAGTTTCACAGTATAATTTTATTTATTTTTTATTTTATATTTTTAAAGATACATTCATTTATTTAAGAGAGAGAGTATGTGTGTGCAGGGGGAGGGGCAGAAGGAGAGGAGCAGAGAGAATTCTCAAGCAAACTCCTTGGTGAGTGTGGAGCTGGACCCCGGGCTCCATCCAAGGACCCCAAGATCATGATCTGAGCTGAAATCAAGAGTTGGATGCTTAACCGACTGAGCACCCAGGCACTGCTCACAGTATAATTTTAAAAAGAAAATTTCACAGGCTCAAAGAGATCACATGATGCAATTCAAAGTAAAAAAAAAAAAAGGCAAAGATACTTAATAAGAAACTCAGCTCTTTGATTATCCCTCCTAAAGCTGTCTTTTAAATTGGTTGCTGACATTTTATTGCCTTACCAACATGTCTTCCAGGAATCACAAAACACATACACGCACTTCGTGTGGTACTTTATAGTTCCTCTCTGATGTTCACTGGAAGCATCATAAGCCACTTTACAATTCCTGCAGGACCCTGTTTTTATTAGAGTTGCTTCTCATCTGGCAGTTCACTTATTCATGCACTTATTCATGCTGAAGGATGCTATTAAGGACTATTGTGAATTGAAACACTAAAACTGCCCTTCATTTGATGCATAATTAAACAGAGGCATAAGATCAAGTAAGTGTTAATGAACAATAATGTATTTCAAAAATCCAATTTAGTAATCGAGGGCATCTCAAATGCGAGAAAATTTACCTTTCATATGTTCGCCACTGCATAGGTTTGCATGATTCAGTGCATTCTTTGCTTTCATGTTTATCATTCATTAAACATGATTTTGCATGAATGTGTTATAATTTCACAAATTATTAAGGAGCGCAAACTGGTTGGCTTTGTTTTTCTAAGGTTTTTTTAAGTACCTAAACACATTGCTTCTCTTTTTTCCTACATACTTTTTCCCTAGCTCTATGCTTCTTTAGTTGTAACCTAAGAGCTATAAAAACATCTAGAAAAGTGTGAATCTGTGTAGCACAGTGGATGTGCTAATGTCAGCCTTCACTTATGTGACTCTTAAACCAATGCTTCTATTTGGGCTTCTTTCCTGAACTGCAGCATTAATCACAAAACAAATATTTATTGAGTTGCTGCTATATTTTATGTGGTGTTCTAAGTGTTTCACGTGTAGCAATGAATCAAAAGCCAACATTCCCTGCCATTGTGTAACTTATATTCTAATGGGTCAGGGAGCAGGTTGGAAGAGTAGGAGAGGATAGGCAATAAATAAATAAAATACATTTTAAGTTTATAGAGAACAGTGCTATGGATTGAGGAAAGCAGGAAAGAGGGGTTTAGAGTACTGGGATTGGCAGGTAGCAATTTTAACTAGGGTGTTCAGTGAAGACCTCACTGGGAATGTGATGTGTGAGTTAAGAGTTGAAGCAGACCAGGGCATAAAACACATGGATATCAGGGAGAAGAAATTTTCAGGCTGAGGAAAGAGCATGTCCAAAGGCCCTGAGGTCAGAATGTGCTTGAGATTTATGAGGAGCTACCATGCCAGTGTGGTTTGAATGGAATAAGTGAGGCAAGAAAAAGTAAAGAGCAAGTTCAGGAATGTTGATGGTGCTAGGCTGAGTAACCCAGTAGACCACTTTGAGGACTTTGGATTTCACTCTAAATGAGGGTGGAGCCATTTGGGGTTTTGACCAGTAAAGAGATATACTCTAAGATATTAGCAATGTTTCTTTGGTGGTTGTGTGTAGAATAGACCAGAATGTATGATCAGTGACTAACTATCTCCACAATTAAGGTTTCCAAGCACCTCAAACTCAACACTACATCTATCATCTTCTTGCTGTAGTCCCCTCCTTTTTCCGGAGTCCCAATTTTAGTTAATGGCACCACCATTTAAATTATAGGAATAATATGATTTATCCAACAGTCTGGAAAATATTCTGGAAAATGACTGAAGCATCAGGGTAGAGAAAAGGAGACATGGTGTAATTTTTTTTCTTGACTCTTCTCTCTCCTCCTAACCTGTTGCTGCATGGTTTCTTGCAGAAAATGTGCGCAAGTTCTACCTACATTATCAAGTATGTAAGATGGCTGAAATTTTTTCTTACAAGGAGATATATTTCCTAAAATGGTCTTAGATATTGTTGATTTAATATTGTAATTTTCCCCCGAATTTACAAGATAGTATTTCTATACTGTTATAATCTTTGAGAACTAGAAAATTAACTTTGGGATCCTTAAGTAAAAAAAAAAAATCCGTACTTATTATTTTTATTTATTTATTTTTTTAGAGAGAGAGAGACAGTGAGCAGCAGGGGAGGGCTAGAGAGAGAGGGAGAAAGAGAATCTTTTTTTTTTTTTTTTAAAGATTTTATTTATTTATTTGACACAGAGAGAGAGATCACAAATAGGCAGTGAGGCAGGCAGAGAGAGGGGGGAAGCAGGCTCCCTGCTGAGCAGAGAGCCCGATGCGGGGCTCGATCCCAGGACCCTGAGATCATGACCTGAGCCGAAGGCAGAGGCTTTAAGCCACTGAGCCACCCAGGCGCCCCAGGGAGAAAGAGAATCTTAAGCAGACTCCACACCCAGCACAGAGCCCAACGTGGGGCTCAATCTCATGACCATGAGATTATGACTGGAACCTAAAACAAGAGTTAGATGCTTAACCAATTGAGCCACCCAGGTGCCCAAAAAATCCATATTAATAAGGAAACTGAATATGGTGATTTGGAAATGGTGAATGGAAAAAGCTGATTCATTGTTTAGTTGCTTGGAAAAGAAAACAAATTATCTTTATTTGTTAATACATGTGTCAGAATATCAGCCATTTATTTTATTTTATTTATTTATTTTTTATTAACATATAATGTATTATTTGTTTCAGGGGCACAGGTCTGTGATTCATGAGTCTTATACAATTCACAGCACTCACCATAGCACATACCCTCCCCAATGTCCATCACCCAGGCACCCCATCCCTCTCACTCCCCTCTCCTCCAGCAACCCTCAGTTTCTTTCCTGAGATTAAGAGTCTCTTATGGTTTGTCTCCCTTTCTGGTTTCATTTTATTTCATTTTCCTCTCCCTTTCCCTATGATCCTCTGTCTTCTTTCTCAAATTCCTCAATCAGTGAGATCATATGATAATTGTCTTCCTCTGTTTGACTTATTTTGCCTAGCATAATACTCTCTAGTTCCATTCATGTCATTGTAAATGCAAGATTTAATTTTTTGATGGCTGTGTAGTATTCCATTGTATATATATACCACTTCTTCTTTATCCATTCATCTGTTGATGGACATCTAGGCTCTTTCCATAGTTTTATCAGCCATCTATTTTATTTTATTTTATTTTATTTTATTTTATTTTATTTTATTTTTTCAGCCATTTATTTTAAAGATATATTTATTCATTTATTTTTGCAAGAGAGAAAGAAAGAGAGAGTGTGTATGCACAAGTGGGGGATGGGACAGAGGGAGAAGCAGACTCTCCGGTGAGTGGGGAGTCCAATGGGGAACTTGATCCCAGGATGTTGGGATCATGACCTGAGCTGAGGGCAGACATTAACCAACTGAGCCACCCAGGCATCCTCAGCCATTTATTTTAACATAGTGTTTATTATTAAAGAATTTGGGGTAGATATTCATGGGTTAGATAAAAATATCTAAAATATAATAAAGGAAATTAAAGTGAAAACCAAATATGTAATAAGGACATACAACAGAAACTGTTCATCTTTCATAAGTAACATATATCAAATTCAATTCAGATTTTCAAATATAATCTGTTCTGAACTTTGGAATATATTTTTGTAAGAATAGTTTTGCCTATCCTCAAAAGATGACAGCAAAAGAGACTACATATTGAACATACATATTAGAATCTTTACATTCACTTCTTTTCTTTATGACTACAATGGAGATGTTATTTTTCTTATTTTATATATAGGGGAATGGAAGCACAGATCAAGTTCAAGGTCACATAGCTTGTATGTTGTAGAGTTTGCATTTAAGCCAGGTACTATGATTCTAAAGTTTCATTTTCTTTTCATCAAACCTGTCAGCCTCACTCTGGTGCATATTATGGTTGAGAGGACAGTCATTTTACATATTCTTTTTGGTTTTAAAGGGAAAGCCTTGGCCAATAATCCTTTATTTTTCTTTTTTTCTCACTCCAAGTCACATCTAAAAGCAGTCTTAGGCGAGAAGGCACACATATTGGGAGACACAATACCATATCCCGGGCTTCTAAACATCTCTTTTTGATTCCTACCACAAAGACGATGGGTTAAGAAAATCAGGTCAAACTGGGTATCTACCCCAAAGATGCAGATGCAGTACACAAAGAAGGGCCACATGTACCCCAATGTTCATAGCAGCAATGGCCATAATCGCCAAACTGTGGAAAGAGCCAAGATGCCCTTCAACAGATGAATGGATAAAGAAGATATGGTCCATATATTCGATGGAATATTATGCCTCCATCAGAAAGGACGAATACCCAACTTTTATTTTAACATGGACTGGACTGGAAGAGATT
>CM052899.1:115402361-115416796 GCA_028534135.1 Potos flavus
GGAGGTGGGGGGATGGGTGAGCCTGGTGGTGGGTATTGAGGAGGGCACGTATTGCATGGAGCACTGGGTGTGGTACATAAACAATGAATCTTGTAACACTGAAAAAATAAAATAAAAGTATTTGGGGAAAAAAAAAAAAAGAAAATCAGGTCAAAGTGAAATGGTCAGAAAAATCTGTTTTTACTCTAGAAGTAAGCTATTGCAGATAGGTGCTAACCCAAATGGATGAGAAACAGATCTTCCCAGTCTACTGTATAAGATGGTAACTTTCCACTTCTTTTCAGACTCAGAGGGAAAGGGTTAGTTTGAAAACTCACCACCAAAATGACTGAGACATACCCAATTCAGCCAAATCTTTGTGGCAGTCACTCAGAAAATTTGTATTTTTCACTAGGGTGTTTTAAAACTAGTCTTCTCCATACTCTAACTTCCAATTACTTCTGTAATTACATAACCATCAATTACTCTGACTTCACTGGGTACTTAGATGATGTATATGGATTTCTGAATAACCCAAATCAGTTAAATGTATGTTTTTGTTCATTGGGTATTTATGTTTCATTCTTTGTCCATATTTGACTATTAGTTCATCAAATATAGGAATCATGGCTCTACTTTCTGTACTTTCTGTGATACCAAGAGCTCAGAAGATTGGAACATAAGTGTGGCTTTTCTGACATTTGACTCTAAGACATTTATCCTCTTTGGGTCTCAGTTTCCTTATCTTTAAAGTGAAAATAATAACTGCTTCACCTGTTTACTATCAGGGGACTTGCATTATGTGAAAACTCTTGGAACATCAAGAAAGTCATTGAGGGTTGTAGACCAGAACAATCTCATTTTAGCTTAGCATGGCCTGTCATGCAGCCTTTACTCCAGTAAAAAGATCGTACGGTCACTCTCCATTCCTTTCTTCAGGCTCTTTCCTTTGAGTCTAAGGTTTAATTCCAAGAAAAAAAGCATATGGAAGTAGATAAAAATTAAATAGAAGAGGAAGAGGAAGGAAACGTATATTATATTTCTCCTTAGTCATTCCCCGATATATATTTTTAAAAGACCTAGAAGATTGGGGCAGTGGTTTGGTTGAGCTAGATGACTGAATTTAATTTAAAGATACATACATAAAAAGTAGATTCCATTACATGTTTTTGCAAAAATAATGTCCCAGGGAAATGACTGTAATCCCCTAGATAAATTTCTACTTCAGTGGGTATATCTATGTACAATCTAAATAAACCTAACTGTTAATTTTGCTCATTTTATTTTTTTTAAGATTTATTTATTTATTTGAGAAAGAGAGTACATGCACACATGAGCAGGGAGGAGAGGGGGAGAGGGAGAGAGAATCTCAAGCAGACTCCCTGTTCAGCACACGGGGCTTGATCCCATGACGCGGGCCAAAACCAAGAGTCAGATGCTCAACTGACTGAGCCACCTAAGTGCCCCAAGTTTCCTCATGTTTATAATATAGTCCAGGGGTCAGCAAACTATAAGGTCAATAATTTTGGTCCACTAGCTGTTTTTGTAAATAAAGTTTTATTGAAACACAACTCATGCTCATCTGTGTATGGCAGAGTTAGTATTATGACAGAAACTGTATGGCCATCAAAGCCTTAAATATTTACTGTGTGGTCCTTTATAGACATTTGGTGTCCCAGTTAAAAATAAACCAATCTATGTTTCTCTGTAATGTAAGGACACTTGATTTATATATATATTCTAATGTCTGGCGATCTAAGAAGAGGACAGGCTTCATGGACGCTTGGCCTAATGCTCTATTATTGCTATCTTGAAATAATAATTGTTGAAAAAGAGGGATCCTGCGTATTATATAGCTGGTCCTGTCTAAGAACATGTATTTTTGCAATATTTAGAGATTAGGAGTTTCTTCAATCCAAATGTGAGGAAAAAATGAATTGGTAGCCCTATAATTATGCTTCTGCCTAAGTGGCTCAGTCAGTTAAATGTCTGCCTTTGGCTCAGGTCATGGTCTCAAAGTCCTGGGATCAAGCCCCGAATCTGGCTCTCTGCTCAGCAGGGAGTCTGCTTCTCTCTCTTATTCTCCCTCTGAGCTCTCTCTCTCCCTCTTTCTCTCTCAAGTAAATAAATAAAATGTTTTGAAAAAATACAGGATACCCAGTGAAATATGAATTTCAAATAAGCAACAAATAACTTTTTAGTATAATTATTTCCCAAATGTTGCCTTTATTTTGTTTGGCAACTTTGCTTCTACACAATTGGTAACAAGCTCTTTAGGGGCAATAATATAGTATGCATTGTAAAAATCTATAGTGTAATTATAGGATAAGTTATAGAGAACATTTTTAAACCAGGATAATTCACTAGGCTATTAAAAATCCCCCCTCTTGCATTTTGACTTTCTTGTTAGCATTGGTCTTGGGTGAAGATTCTAAACCTTATCAATTCATATTTTCTGATGAAAGGTTAAGTGGAACTAAAATTCTGGTATTCCCTCTGTGTGCCTTCTAGTTATCCCATCTCTAGATTTCTGTAAACTTTTCCTAGGGCTGTTAAATTGTCATTCCTATCTGAAAAGATTAAAAAAAAAAAAGGTGATTAATAAAACAGAAAGTAGACTGAGCAAGTATTTGAAAGTACAGAGACTTTATCATTAAAAATGAAACAAGAAGTGATAAAAATGTTGACTAGATGTTATTCACTATTTTGGGATTAAAGTAATTGAAGTAATAATATTTTGCTGAAATTTAAGTTGCATAAAAATAAAGGTGAATAAATCAAGGGTGATTTTAAAGAAATAATTTAGTAAGGAAATTGGCAAGGGGAACTTGTATAAGTACAATTTTCTTAGTACAAGAGTAGCATTAATTTTGGTATATTTAAGTATTAAGTTGAGTGATATAAATCAATAATTTCAATAGTCTTCATAGTTCCTCATTTATATGAAGCAGAATATTCACAAAAATGTATTTCTGAGATTAAATTTGTAGAGATAGTCAATTGTAAAAATTAGTAGCAAACAGTAGCTTATCTGGGTATATACAGGCACCCGACATTCTTTTTGAACATTTCTTTGGAAAAGGATATGCCAAATCTGTATGTGTAATGTGCTATTTTCTGATAGTGGTATAATTTAAACTCATATGATAATTCATGTACTGATAATTCACATGCTTAATCTCCTATGTAAAAATGAAATTAATAACCTTCAAAAAGAAACAACAGTATTCAATGGGGAATATATTTTAAAATCAATCAAACTATATGAATTAATTTTTTTAATAATCACTTAAAGTTCAAAACCAGGAAATACTTTTTTCCTAACCATTACTGATGATTTTCTGTTCTGACAACTCAAAATTATTCTATTAACATGTTATTTTAATTTTAATATGAAAAGTATATTATGCATGTGATTTTTCATAAAATAAAATCTGAAACAGCTACATTTCTCTTCTTACAAAGCACAAAATAAGAATTCCTATATATTCCATATTTTTAAATTATGTACACAATTGAAAACTAGTTATTTCTCTGAATTTTTAGTGAACCATTAAAAATGTCAATAATTTCCTTCATAACAGTTTATCATACTATAAAAGGAATAGTTTTTACACTCAGAGATAGGTGCTGGAGAAAACAGAGCCTTGATTCTTACAGAATTTTTAGTTATTTCTATGTGATTGAAGCTTGATAAACATTGACCAATGTAATAGTAAGAGGATTTCTTTTTCCAGGTGTGGGCATAATGTACATTCATTTTGATGGCCACACACACATAATACCGCCATATGGTCTTTTTTTAAAAAAGTTTTTAATTTAAATTCCAATTAATATCTAATGTAATATTAGTTTCAGGTGTACAATTCAGCCATTCAATACTTATATACAATATCCAGTGCTCACTCATCACAAGTGCATTCTTTAATGCCCATCATCTATTTAACCCATCCCCCACCTACCTTCCCTCTGGTAATCATCAGTTCTCTATAGTTAAGAGTCTGATTCTTGGTTTGGCTCTTTCTTTTTTCCCCTTATGATCATTAGTTTTTTTCTTAAATTCCACAGATAAGTGAAATCATATGCTATTTGTTGCTCAGACTGACTTATTTCACTTAGCATAATACTCTAGCTCCACCCATGTTGCAAATGCAAAGATTTCATTATTTTTTATGGCTGAGTAATATACCATCATATACCACATCTTTATCCACTCATCAATCAGTGGACACTTGGGCTGTTTCCATAATTTGGCTATTGTAGATAATGCTGCTATAAACATAGAGATCTTTGTATCCCTTTGAATTTAGTATTTTTGTACTCTTTGAATAAATACCTAGTAGTACAATTTTAACTTTGTGGGTAATGTCTATACTGTTGTCCAAAGTGGCTGCATCAATTTGCATTCCCACCAACAACACAAGAGTGTTCACTTTCCTTCATGCCCTTGTCAACACCTATTATTTATTGTGTTTTTGATATTAGCTGTTCTGACAGATGTGATGTGATATCTCATTGAAGTTTTGATTTGTATTTCCTTGGTGATGAGTGACGTTGAGCATCTTTTCATGTGTCTGTTGGCCATCTGTATATCTTCTTTGGAAAAATGTCTATTCATGGCTTCTGTCCATTTTTTAATAGGATTATTCATTTTTTGGGTGTCGGGTTTTATAAGTTCTTTATATATTTTGGATACTGACCCTATATCAGATATGTCATTTGCAAATATCTTCTCCCATTCTGTAGGTTTGTTGATTGTTCCCTTTGCTGTATATGAAGTTTCTATTTTGATGTAGTTCCAATGGTTAATTTTTTATTTTGTTTCCCTTGTCTCAGGAGACATATCTAGAAAAAGTTGCTGTGGCCGATGTCATGGTGTCCCCTAAGTCTATTTTTGTTTTGCACAGTTCTTCTTTCTCTCTTTTGTTCAGCTTCATTATTTTCCATTATTTTGTCTTCTACGTCATTAATTTGTTCCTCTGATTATTCCAGCCCTACGTTCATTGTTTCAGTTACATTTCTAATCTCATTTATTGTACTCTTCATCTCTGATTGATTCTTTTTTAACTTTTTTATCTCTGTGGTAAAAGTCTTATTGGTTGTTTTCTATTCTTTCCTCAAGCCCAGTGAGTATCCTTATGATCATTGCTTTAAATTCACCATCAGGCATGTTTCTTATATCTGTCTCACCAAGATCTCTGGCTATGGCCTTATCTTGTTCTTTCATTTGAGATGAATTCCTCTGTTTTGGCATTTTGTTTAAGTCTCTTGTCTTCTTCTCTGTGTTAGAAAAGCCAGTTATGTCTCCTGCTCCTGAATGTAATGTCCTTATGAAAAAGAGACCATGTAGTGCCCTTGACCTGGCACATCAGGAAGTGTCTGTAGCGTGTGCTGCATGCATTCTGCTGTTGTGTTCTGGCTGCTCTATCCTTCAGGCCAGTTGTCTGCAGAGGCTCTTCTTGCCTGCTGTAAACGGTGTTTGGTCCCTGGCCTAAATGTGGTAAGTTTTAACTAGGTATGCTCTGGTGTGCTTAATGAGACCTGTCATCACCTCCACCAGAACTGAGGCCCTGTAAAACTCTTTGGCCAGGAAACATGTTTGGGTAGGGTTTGTGCTGGTCTTCTGGGGGAGAGGTCCACCATGCTGGCACTGAGACAAGTGTGACGGAGAGAGGCAGTTCCACTGGAGTGCAGTGTGGTGGGGCCTAGTATATGTAAGTTAGGCAGCCAATGTCCCACCACACTGCTTCCTGCAGTTGACTGTGTTTATGCTGAGAGGCTAGGGAGGAAAATGGTGCTAGCCAACTCCTTCATTCCTGGAGAGGTGGCTTTCTGAATGAACATTACCTCTCACAGACATACCCCAAGAAGAGCGAATAATCTTCCCCACTGTGTGCTCCAGGCAACTCTTCAGATTGCTGTTTCCATGCTGTCTGCTCCTGGGTTGTTTGCTTGTCTTCTCTCCAGAAGCAGCACAGTGTCCTCTGGGCTCTATCTTGGCCACATCCACTGACCTTCAAAATTCTAGGCTTTAAGCCCCACTGGTTGCAAGAACTCATGAAATTTAGCCCTTCTTGTTTTTCAAGCCAATGACTTTGGAGAAAGATTCTCCTTGTGGGTTCCCCTGTGTGTTGCTCTCTCTCTCTCACCCTTCTCTACAACCATGGCTCCTTCCCTTCTGCAGCAGCTTCAGTCTGTTTCTTCCCTGAACTACATCTCCCTATTTCCTATTTTCTTTAATATGGCCTCTTCTATCTCTTCAGTTTTGGAGTCTGCTCTATCAGTCTTCAGCTTGATTTCTGGGGTAGTTAGGATGATTTGTTGGTTATCTAGTTGTGTTCATGGGACAAGGCAAGCCTGGCATCCTCCTATTCCATCACCGCCTTTGGAACTCCATGTGGTCTTTTCATAATGGTTATTTAGTATTTTATTATAACCAAATAGCTCATTGAACATATTTTAGTGGTGCATAACTGATATGTTTGGGAGTGCGGTGTGGGCAATAGATATGAAGAAATTAAACTTGATATGAAATGCAACTTTTCTCTTTCCATTGGGATTTAATTAGGATGTTTATGTTTAAACTCACCAAAAGTTTAATGGGGTATTGATGGGCAAACTTTAGTTGCCTTGTAAACTCATAATGGAGGTTGAAAATGTCAATGTATGGAATGTTTGTTTAGATTTTTGATTCTTGCTTTCTCTAAGAGAAAACAAATTTGGTGGCCTTGTAGAACTATGGTTGAATGTTGTTATGCTTTGAACTATGCATAGTCTTGTTTCTTAATAAAACAAGTGTAGTTACAACATGGAGTTCAACTGAATTCTGTCCTCATTGTTGCTCATGAAGGACTCAAATCAAGACACAAAGCTAGATTGACTGAAACTATGCCTTACCTGGGAGTCTGGAGTCTGTCTTCCTTCATTCAATAAATATTTATTGAATACCAATCACAGGGATGCCTGGCTTCAGTGGGTTAAGCATCTGCCTTCAGCTCAGGTCATGATCCCAGGGTCCTGGGATCGAGTCCTGCATTGGGCTCCCTGCTCAGCAGGGCGTCTGCTTCTCCCTCTGCCTGCTGCTCCCCATGCTTGTGCTTGCGCTCTCTCTCTGACAAATCAATAAATAAAATCTAAAGAAAAGAATACCAATCACATACCTGTACTGTGTAAGGTGCTACGGACGCAAACACGAATAAAATGTGTTCCTTCCTCAAGAGCTTTATTGTATAGTGAGTAAAAGACATTTATAATTGTAAGGTAGATAGGGGTGATAGAAATATCTGTATGGTATCTTAGGAGAATTATAGGGTGTCAGTTTTTCTAGTCTGGATCTGGCAGGAATGGTGTGACAAGAATTCTAAGATGAATTTATATCTTAACTGAATATTAAATATAAAAATAAGTGAAAAATTAGAAATATATGGGAGAAGGGTTTCAGGTAGAGGAAATTGCTTAAGGATAGGGAAAGGAAGAGAACATGGGATATCGTAAGCAATTTAAGGTTGTTAAAACAAAATGAGGTAAGGATAGGAAGGAGGTCAGAACAGGAAAGAGGTAAGGCTAGAGAGGCAGGCAGTGGTCAGATCAGGTAGGACAGAGAAACTCGTTATACATAAGGTGGGCACATTCATATTAATATTGTTTTATATTTTGTTTGTTTGTATTTCTTGTGCAATAATACCATTCTTTGAGAATTCGTGAAGATATTTAGTTAGTTATTATGTACACATAATCCCCAAGGCTGGTCTAAATGTGTTTTAGAACAGATTCTATCTTGTAACTGTTTTTGCTGACATGAGAAAATATTCTAGAGACCTGAGAATGATACTATCTATATGTCTTTTTTCAAACAGTTTTAATATTATGCAAAGTAGATATTTAAATTTTTTCTCAACCTCAAGAGAACAAATATGTGGGGATCAGTGTGAGAAAGCTGCCTTTTCATTTCTGGTTTACTGGGAGTTTTATGTTTTCATGACTGACAAGACAAACTGTGACACACACAATGTGTTACTTTAAAAATAAAACTTTTTTTTTCAAAAATCAGGGAAAGCAATTCACCAAATCCATTGAAAACACACTTCCAAGTGAAGCCAGGTAAATTGGATTTACAGTGCCTTGGGAGTATACATTTCTCATGTGCAAGGCTTATAATAATTTGAAATGGTATTGGTAAATATTTAGGGACAACCATATCAGACTCTTAAGAAATTTACTTTCACTGTGGAAATGGTCTTCAGTAATACTTGTGATATAGAACACAGAATTCTTCAGCATATTGTCCTAACATGGAACAGAAAATTAAGTTCCAGGCACATCTGTCATTTCATATTTTCTGGAATTATTTTTGAAACTCTGGAGGAGAAGTTAAAATGATGGCTTCTTCCTAGATTCTTACATTGCTGGGTAGCTCATTCAAAAACTAAGACAATTATATGCAATTAATAGTGTTGAATTAAAATCTTAGAGAAAAATATATTCAAGGTTTGATGCTCTTTACTACATGAACTTGTGTTCTATAAAATACTTTCAAAATAATCTTAAAACTCTGGCATAATATGGCAAATTTTTCTTCCATTTTTAAATTATTTAATTACATTTCTTTCCATTATATTTCACGTATAACAATTCTAAGATGCACTGTGATCTTGAAATCCAGCTGCCCACTGAAAGTTTGGTAAAGTCTAGCTGTAAATGGGAAGTAAGTATTGGGTATTTAGACCGCCAAGTGATAAAACAGAAGCTTGCTTTTTACTTATCATGTGAATTTCTCAGAGACTTAGGTTCCTTTTTTTTCTAAAATCATGCCTGTCAACCTCACCTCAGTGAGAAGTATGTGAGCATATGCTGAAAGCTGGAAATCCCTATGTAATGAAAAATATTTTGAAATTTTTAAAAATGAAATTCCATATTTAAATAGTGTGATACATGTGCCACTTGCATTACCCTATAGGTTGACATAATTAAAAGTCTTCTCTTGATCTACTCTCAGAGAATCTACTGATGGAAGCCTCTGTTTCTACTCCTTCTCTTTTAAAATGCAATGTTTATGTATGTCTATATCTTATCTATAGCTACATTTATATCTATATATCTATCAGGGTATATATCCATGGCTACATTTACAGAGAATGTATAGGAGAGAAACTTAACAATGAAGCTTGTATCAGTGGGCACAAAGAATACAGTGTCATCTGGAAATAGTCCCTATAGCTTTTAAGTGTGACTAGGTAAATATATTTGTCAATATTTTATTAGTAACTATTAAGTGTAAGAATTTAAAAATAGGAATAAATGATATATTCACTGTCTCCTATTACTTTACTGATAAATTATGGCAACTATGCCAGTATTCTGAAGACCACTGCCAGGTTTAGAGATTCATAGGAGGACTCATAAGACTCAGAATACAGTTATACTTACAGCTAGGATTTATAAAGTTGAAAAGATGCAAAGTACAATTAGCAAAAGAAGCAAACATACAGGGTGAAGTCTGAAGGAAACCATACGCAAGCTTCCAAGAGTCATCTCCCAGTACAGTATCACAAGATATGCATAATTTCTCTAGTAACAAATTTTGTGACAATATGGCTGCCAGGGAAGCTCATTTGGGACTCAGTGCTTAAGCTATTAGTGCCTAAGATATGTTAGTGCATAAGTTATGTTCTTCCCTCTGTCTGGCATGTACCAAAGTGTGAGAGTCTCAGTTGGAAAGCAGGTGCTCAGCATAAGCCACATTGCTTGCACATAGGGTTTGATATTCCTACCAATTCTGGCAACCGTGGAAGCATCCCTCCAATCCAAGTTTCCATACTCTAGCCAATGGCTGAACTTTCAAGCAGGACTTTTTAAGAATAGCAGTCTCAGGCCTGCTATTAACTCTTTATTACACAAAACCCAAATATATTAAGCTATTTAGAATCTCACGTGGGTATTAAAACTTTTTTTCCCTTAGGGTATTAATGTGCTTTAGCAGTTGAATTTACACACTGATTGAGAGGAGTTAACATCAAGGTTTCTTTGGGCCAACTAAACATCTGGTGTCTATAAATTTCAGATTACTGCAAAATAAATGAGGGTTGATTTTCATTGCAATAGAGAAATTGTATTCAAGATGTCATTCCTATAAATGGTGACTCTCATTCATTTTGGTAATTTTTATTTAACTTCTATTTCAAATATAAGGTTCTCTACCTTTATTTCTCAAACTTGGGAGAAAACACAAACTGAGGTATATACAGTCCTATGCAGTGATTATGTTCTCCTAAATGTGGGAGGTAAAGAAAGGGAAGAAATACATATGTTCTTAATTTATTTTTTTAATTGTTTTTTACAGTATAGTATTATTTTTATTTATTTATTTGTCTTTTTTATTATGTTCAGTTAGCCACTGTATAGTACATCATTTTTGATGTGATGTTCAATGGTTCATTAGTGTCATATGTTCTTAATTTAAATCAATAGTGCTGATATTGATATTTGATCTTCAACCACTCTATCTTCTTCAAATCATTCATTATAGTGACACAGAGTGATCATTTTAAAACACAAATCTGGTCATATCATGCTTATCCTGAAACTTTTCAATCATAATGATTGCTCTGACTTTCAGTTACTCACGTTTCTCCAAGTTCTATTGTGTTTTTGCCTATGTCAGTCTTTCTTTCTGAAATTCTCTATACTTCTTTTATCTATCTCGCTTCTACTCATTCCTCAGCTTTCAGCCCATATATCACTTCCTTAACATTTTTAACTGACCAGGATTGACCTATTATAATAGATAGGGCAGTGTAGAATCATATACTTTCCTTCCCTGGAAGTTGTTACAGTCGAAAAATTGACATTTACTGAAACGATATTGATTAATGTCTGTACTTAACATTAGACTGAAAGTTCCACTATATCCTTAGTGTGTAGCAGAATTCCAGGCCTGTTATATGTATTAAATAAATGTTTATTACATGAAAACTTTGGGAAATTTTTATTTGTTCATACCCTTGGATCATCAGAATTGAGGTAGGATCTAACTCCTACATAGGGAATTTGGGGTATTATAGAATGGCAACTAAGCCATAGCTCAAACAAGACCAAACAACAGTGACAAACCTGTGGCATACTTAAGTCATTAATGTGGAGGGGTGTTATGCTCACTTCACAGAGGAAGAATGGAGCCCTACTTAAAATTTGGTTCCGATGCTGAGACTAGTGATGCTATCATGCACCAAGAATGTCTGAGAAGACTTATTACTCATATAGTGAGGCTTTCTGTGGAGAGGAGGGCATGTTCCTAAGCAGGTCCATACACAAGACCACCACCCAATGGACCTATATGTTGCACAGGATATTAGTCTTTGTCCTGAACACTCTAAAGAAAGGGCAATTCCTGATTAAAACATACATCCTGAGCTTACCAATAGTGGTGGTATATTTTGGAATAAAGACACATGATTTAATCTGAGACACACAGATAGATCTTGGCCAAGACACATGACCCAGGGCCACTTTAAGGAAGGCCCTAACCACATACTCCAGTCCCTAGATCCCAAATAGTGAAACTTCCAACATAGGTCAGTTAAATCCTAACAGAAGCTTAGTAGAACTCAGCAAATGTAGCACAAAATAGCACAGCTCAAATCACAAGTTAGTCAGCAGGCAGCAGCTTAAAGTGCATGCTATCTAACAGTTGGAAGAGTCAGTTAGCAAGCCAAAGCAGGAGAAGAAAGACCCCCAGCAGTGGAGGTTATCATCTAGACATCCCTACTGTGCCAATTGTTATGGTCACCCTACAGAGGAGAGATGGGTATCCCACCCAAAATTTGCTTCATATATTGATACTGATGATATCATACATGCACCAAGAGAGTATGACAAGGCTAATTATTCATGTAATGAGACTTTCTGGAGGAGAGCAGACAAGTTCCTAAGAAGGTCCAAAAATGGGTTGAGAAAATGAGGAAAGAAGACTGGGTTGGGATTTTATTGTGATTAGTGGTAGGGCTGGGATGAGGGTTTCTGTGTACATGGCTCAGGGCTTAAATATTTTGAACTTCCTTATTGCACTAAAAGAGGGAGCATCTGAGCTTTCTAACCAGCTTGCCCAGTCAGGTGTGGGGCAAAAGGGAAGGGGCAAAGGGAAAGCGGGAAAGCCTTCAGCTATCAAACAACAAAAATGGTATCAGACTATCTATATAACAAGACGGTGGGAAAGAGCTGCATGTGTATTTCTGAGAGGGCTATTTTGGTATTTGAAGTATGTCTGTTGATAGGAAATGTTGGGTATATTATTTTATGTAAATGATCCTTTTATATGTGTTAAAAACCGTGCCTGAGAAAACCTTTCTTGCTCTTTTTTAATTCTCAAATTATATAATCTGATGTAAAGATTTACTGTAATACTGATTAACTAAGTCAATTATTAGCATTGCAGACTTTAATTACTATTCTATGAGTCCAGTTCAAAATCATGAATTTTGTCTGAATTTTATTGTGTTATCATACAGAATTCATGTAGGAAGTCAGTCAACTAGAATAGGCATGAGTAAATAAACTTCTCATTTGGACAGTCATTACAACTTATGACTTGTTTATGGCCACAATATGTAAATAGTTATTTAAAAAGATCCAATGTAAAACTCAACCTCTATGTCCATTTAATGAGAAGAGTGGTCTCTTTTTCAATTATGTGGGTTGAGCTCGGTCAGCTCTGGCCTTGTAGCTTTTTTTTTTTTTAAGATTTTATTTATTCATTTGACAGAGAGAGAGAGTGCACAAGTAGGCAGAGCGGCAGGCAGAGGGAGAGGGAGAAGCAGGTTCTCCACTGAGCAGGGAGCCCAATGCGAGGCTCTATCCCAGGACCCCGGGATCATGACCCCAGCTGAAGGCAGCTGCTTAACTGACTGAGCCACCCAGGGCCCCTGGCCTTGCAGTTTTAAGTTGTGGTTTGGTATCATTCTCCTAGAAGTTGCCCATTTGCATGGATCTTCCACTGTACAGCACTTAACTTGTTTTTAAAATTATCGGAATGGATAGAATATAAATTCAATGAGGGAAAGAATAATTTTTTTGTTTGGTTCATTGCTATACCCTCAGTACCTGAACAATGTAATACTAGCTACTGAATGAATATCTGCAGTTGAGTTCCTTGACAAGAAGTACTTTTTACCTTTTTGATAATTAAAAATAGTTAATTATAACTTTGTTAAGTTATAAGCCTAATTCAATTTCAGAATTTTGGTGTTCCTTGAATAGAGCACCATGTTGTTTGTTTAAATTTAAGTATATTAAGACAATAGAAACAGCAATCCACTGGAATCTTTCGAAGGAATAATAGGTAAAGCAATTTGTTAAGCTTATAGAAGTACATATATTATTTACATTTATTTGTACATTTGATTTTAAGGATATAGAAATTTCATATGATCCCAATGACAGGATGTATATATATTATAGTCAGTTTTCAAGGGAACTAAATAGGTAAGATTCTTATTTTAGATTCTCTTTCTTTTTCAGGGAACTACATTATCTTCTTCTTTCTCTTAGTTTCCTTTTTTTTTTTTATTATATTACTAGGAATACTGTGAAGGGATAAGAGTAAGGAGTATGGATTCAGATTGCGAAGGTTGAATTCTAGTTTTATGTAAATCTGTGACTTTGGGCAAGTTACTTACCTCCTCTGTAGCTCAATTTTTTTAATCTATAAAATGTGGCTAACAAGAGTAGTATCTATCTCATAAGGTTATTGTGAGGATTAAATGAGATAATGCATGTAAAGCACTTAGCATAATTCTGGGCACATAGCTAAGTGCTCAAAAAATGTTAGTGTTTATTAAATTTTAGTGATGACTAAAATGTATCATTATAGTAACATGTGGCTCATCATGGCTTTCTTCTTGTACCTCCATAACCTCATTTTAAAACACAACTTATTCCTTCATTTAACTTATAGACTTCCAATTTTCTACCTTGAAATTTCTAAGAAAAACATATGGCTGGCCCAGATCACGATTTTGGGCCAGATCACAGAGATTGTAGCTTTCTGTCCTAGGTTAGCCAAGTCTAATCAGTTGTGTTGGAGTGGGGTGTGGATCAAAAGGTATTAAAACATAGCTTCTTAGACAGTGGGCCTATGGACCAACATGTCTAGTTTAGTAACACATATGCAATTGTACATATCTACAAATACCCATGTGTATGTACTGCTGACCTCAAATAATTGCCTGGATCTGCAATCAAATAACATGTAATATCAATTTAACTATTCCATTAATAGAAATTGTCTTAGGATTAGTCAATGATGTGAAATCTATTTATATAATTAGTTTGCTTAAAAAATTATGTTTGCTAATGGCAAGATTTCATTTCTCTTGATGGCTGCATAGTATGCCATTTGCAACGACGTGGATGGAACTGGAGGGTATTATGCTAAGCGAAGTAAGTCAATCAGAGAAAGACAA
>CM052899.1:115416896-115446159 GCA_028534135.1 Potos flavus
ATGAAACAAACCGAGGGTGGCTGGGGGGTAGGGGCGGGTAGGGATAGGGTGGCTGGGATATGGACATTGAGGAGGGTATGTGCTATGGTAAGTCCTGTGAAATGTATAAGCCTGAGGATCCACAGACATGTACCCTGGGGCAAATAATACATTATGCTTTAATTTAAAAATTAAAAAAAATTGTGTTTGCTTATTATTTTCCCCACATTTGGAAATACTTAATCCATTTATTTTATTAAGATTTTATTTATTTATTTGAGAGAGAAAAAGGACAGCATGAGTGGGGGTGGGGAGAGGAAGAGGGAGAGGGACAAGCAGACTCCCCACTAAGCAAGGAGACCAAGATCATGACTTGAGCCAAAGGCAGATGCTTAACCAACTGAGCCATCCAGTAGCCTCATTCCTAATTAATTTTATTTTTAAATTATTTAAAAATCAAAATAATATTTATGCTAGTAGAAGTTATTTGAAACTTAATTGGAAATATATTTTATTTTCCAAAACTAATTCATTGACACACAGATTTTAACAAACAGAAAGCAAAACTGAAAAGAGATTAAATGTGGCTTAAAATAAAAAGGCTGGAAATATGTTAGATATGCTTTGGCGAGTTGGGCTAATGTTGTCTTTAACTATTGGATGTGCAATAAAATGCATTTCTAGGGCAGTTTTACTCTGTTTGCACTCTGCAGCTGAACATTTCCATATATTTGTAGCTTAGCCCTTAGCACCAGGGCTATCTACATTATATTGAATTTAAAATCTTCTAAAGATTAAGAATATATAAAGATTATATCTTTATATATATCTTCTAAAGATTAAGAAGATATAAAGAATATCCTCTCCAGTACTTTTTTAGGTTTATCCATCTAAATAACATAATATTGGTTTTAATTATCCAGCCCAGATATCTACATTTGAAAAAAAAAAACAAAACCTAGAAGTTTTCTTTAACTCAGAATGTTATGAAGATGATGACAGAATTCTTGAAAACGTCAAACCAATTTCCCTAATGAGATCAACATACAGTTGAATAATAAGGGAGTAATGGCTTCCAGTGGTAATTTCTGGTTTTTCCCCACTAAGGAACTAGTGCTAATCTGTAAAAATTAACTGAGGAAAGTTTCTTTATCGGTTCTAAGTGGACCTTTTCTAGGTGCTATGTGGATTTTGTTCTGTGAAATCTCTGCAAAGATCTCTTTTTCTTGCTTTTAGTAGGTTAAGCAGAAAGGAATTTAGTAAAAGGGCTCACAGACCTTCTGGATTGCTGGAAGACCAGGCAAGAACCAAGGGTGAGAAGGCATAGGGAAGAGCCTAAAGAAAGGAATGATTCTGGACTCTGGTGCTTCTGGACATCTGCTACCACTGCCTTCTCCCATTATTCATTGTTGCCAAGCACTATTCTCCAGCTGACCTAGAGCTTTGAATTACTTCCTCAAGAGAAATCTTGGAGAGTCACATCTGATTAACTGTGCTCAGGCTATTGGCCACATTCCATCTTATAAGAATCAGGGAAAAGAAATACCTTTTCTCCATCCGCTTCAGTTGGAAAAGGCTAGATCCTGAGTCCCACCTATTTTGGGATTCCTCATAGTGTAAAGGGTTTTTTTCTTAATGGTCTGCTAAAGCTACAAGTGTAAGCTATACCTTATTATGAAGAAGTAGTTTTGTTTAGGCACCAAAGAAAGGCCCATACTTTGTTTGGTTAAAGCATGGTTTCTGAGTGCTGTGTTTTGCTTACCAATTCACCCTTATAATGGCTTTAATGCTGTAGGTAAGCCTATTAAACCTGGAAGCTTACTCTCTCTTCTAAGAACAGTAGATATTTTTTGTTGCATTATTTCCCACGAAACACATTTTTCTCCTTAGAATGACACATGAAGAATATGGAAATTGATTTTAAATAGAGTAAAAATAAGCTCATGTGTTGGTGTACTTTGTCTTTTCTTGTCATGAGGAATCAGTGGCAAATTAAATCTTATTGAAGTAGAGCTACTCTTCAACATACAGAATTCAGCAACTAAAAATTGATAAGAAGTTGACTTAAAGTACTCTTTAGAGGGTGTTACAGCCAGAAAATTATATTACTATTTTTCCTTAAAAGTAGTTTCATCAATCATATGGAGTCTTGGAGTTTGGCTTGCATTTGGCCTAGAGCTTCACGAGGGGTACAGTCATGGTAGACTTGATCAATTGCTCATCCTCAGGGCCCAGCACAAGGGTTGGCACATAAATAATACCCAATAAATATTTGTTCATTGAATAATGAAGGAAAAATTTTCAACATATGAATTGCCATATTAATATTGAGCTCATGTATTGAAATATAGCTTTCTATACTCTAGATATAAGTCACTAAGAAAGTTCACCCTGGGAGTAAGGGCACAGTGAGATGGTGAGGTAGAAGTTAAGTGTCACCTCCTAGAGGGGGTGGATATCAATGTAAATTATTTGGAACACACTGGTAGAGAGATTTTATTTATTTATTTATTTATTTATTTATTTATTTATTTATTTATTTATTTATTTTTTAATTTACATACATACATACATCAATATGGACTTGTGTATTTATTTTATACTTTGGGTTATAATCCAAAGCTACATTGTTTATGTTGCTGAAATTGTTCCACATTTGGCCACTGGAGGCTCTTTCACATTGGCTCTTGTGTCCCTTTGGCATGCCCTTATTCATAGTATTTTCAGTTATGATGTGTCTTCAGTCTCTCAGGTATCTAAGCACCTGGTAGTGCATTGCATTCCAGGTCATCACCTGTGAAAGTTATAGCAATTATTCCACTAGTGCATGCTAGGTCTCATTTCTAGTGATGGGATCATCCTTACCAGACAAGTTATCCAAGTTGAAATTCCATCTTAAAGTGGGCTTCCCAGAACTCTTCCTGGTATCAAGTTTTCTGGGATGGATTCCCTGGGAAACATGTTCTGAGCCAGAGTGATGCTTTGGGGAATGCTTTTAGAAAAACACCTGTAAGGAGGTAGGAAAATCCGCCTGGGCAGAAGGTGAAGCCAAACGGCAATGCATTTGCAACAGAGGCTTCAGCTAATCCCGTGGGTAGCTGTGAAGTTGGAGTGACCCTACAGAGATGTCTTAAGACAAAGTGTAGGTATGTGTGGGAGGTCAGGGGGTTGGTACTCCACATTCACTGGGAAAGGGGTGTGACCTTGGAGAAAGCCAGTCCCTTTAACAGTGGGCCATTCCTTGGAAGAGGCTCAGCTGTGTCCCGTCAACAGGCAGAACTCCCAGCACCTGGAGAAATGAGTGACTCAGTCCTGAAGGGGGAATCTGGTATTAAGACACAGCATCCACTGCAAATGAAAAATGTGCCTGTTTTATTGCTTATAAATATGCTTGGTTACTGCAATTTCTATACTGTCTTGTTGGCCGCATAAGATATATTAACAGAGTAGCCATCCAATACGGCTTTTTCCTCCTACATTTTGAGCTATTCCTTTCAAGCCACTGGCCTGTAAAAGCCAGTGACATGCTAAATGGCATTTTCTCAGAGCAATTTCTTAGGATTTACACCTTCGTGCTCCTCCTGTTTAGTTTGATCCCAACCCATAAACACTTCTCATTTTGCCTGTTTGGCTCCAAACTGGGTTTTTTACATTTCTACGTTTTTCCTTGGAGTTTGAACCCTGACTGTCAAAACTAATTGACATTCCCCAATTCCTTTCTACTCAGTGGACTTTGTCCCAGGTGGGCTAGCAGAAGACTGCTTTCAACTTGAGGAAAGGGAGAGCTTTCCTAAATATGTTCATTGGCGAAGAAAGTGATACAAAAAATAAACATACTAATCTTTGGGCATGTTCAAGTCATTCCTTCAAAATTTCCTATGTTGTGAGACGACTGAGACACAATCCCATCTATTGAACATATTTAAAGGTTATAGAGAGCCTAGAGATATGGACAGAAATTAATTAAATAAACAAAAGAGACATTTGCCCTGATCCAAATGCTAAAATGCTAGATACAAATATAACAAATATATATATATATATTTTATCATAACAAATATATTAAACTGAATATATCACTAGAAGAAACCGAAAACACTGTGTTTATTGTTAAGAAATACTCGTAAAACTTTAAACTAGCTTTTCTAACTCTAAACACAAGTGGAGTTCTATATGTGTGTGTGTGTGTGTATACATATATATATATGTATCTTTCTAAATACCAACCAGTTAATTATATGATAAATGTATGTAAAGGGAGAAAAGAAAATATTTCTCTCGCTTTTAAGGAATTCATGGCATCCAGCACTGCCCTTCTTTCCTACCTGTAGTTTGTCTACTTGTCAAAATGTAAAGGCTCTGTTACCACTGACAAAAAAAAAAAAGACATGATTTATGATTCTTACATTCTTTTGAAATCATGCTACTCCTTTAATAGCTTTATATTTCTCACATTGTTCGATTAAAAAATACAGAGGTCAAAATTGAACAGAGGTTCAATTGAAAACACAGAGGCTAGTATACTGTTAGCTTTTGTTTGTTTGTTTTTACTGTGGATGAAGCATCTGGCATGAGTAGCTTTTATAAGTAAGTGATGGCTAAATACAGGTCAGCCTTCTAATGGCTTTATTTGAATTTAACTTTTTGTTGTTGTTGTGACATTTCAACCAATCATGAAATGTCATGGATGAAATTAAACCTAACTAAATTAATATAACATAACATTTTATTTTTTCATGGGCCACATTAAAATGCCTTTTGATTTGTTTACTTTTTTTTACACATAGTTTTATTATTGACATTTATGTAGGGCATGTTTTAAAGTAGGCTTTTAAATGCAACTCAGTATATCATAGTTTACTTAGATTGGATATGAGTAAAATTTCTAAACATAAGCTTTGCAGAAGCATGGTTTTATGTTGTAAGATTAGGTAATATGTTGTAATTCATATACCTATTTCTGGAAAAGAAAATATTAAAACAATTAATTTATTATAGGGGCGCCTGGGTGGCTCAGTGGGTTAAAGCCTCTGCCTTTGGCTCAGGTCATGATCTCAGGGTCCTGGGATCGAGCCCCGCATCGGGCTCTCTGCTCAGCAGAGAGCCTGCTTCCCCCTCTCTCTGCCTGCCTCTCTGCCTACTTGTGATCTCTCTCTCTCTGTCAATAAATAAAAAAAAAAATAAAAACTTAATTTATTATAAACACTTTAAAAAAACCTTGTCTATAGATGGTTTTCAATAGATGTTCCCTTCTCCTTAATGTATTCCATAACCTATAATTTGCTTTGGCAGGTAATTAAAACCATTTGAATATAAGAATATTAATATTCTACTCAAAGAATATACATTTTTTCCTATGACATACTTAATTACATAAAGAAAAAATCTTCAAATTATCTATTAATCTGGTTGTCATTAAATCAGCTTCTTCTAAAAAGGTTAAGGATTACTTGATTAAAATTGCTACAATTTTTTTTAACAACCTCAAAAGAATAAGGCACATTTCTATATTTCTTGAAATATTAGATATATTATTCTTACAAGAAATATTCTTTTAAAATACCCACTGCACTTAGGCTAAAAGAATAAGGGAACATTTGATTTTATGTGAATTTATGGCTACTCTTTCTGCCTGAAGCATTGGGATTGTACTATGAGTTTGTGCTGGCAATATCCCAAATATGCGCCTTTTATGTCTTCATTCTATGAAGTTTTGACTAAATTAAAAGTTTAAAAAGATTCGACTGTGCAAGAGAGAATGTAATAATGTATGACAGAAGGGGCTAGCCGGATAGATCTGTCTCCCAAACTAGGAGGTGGAAAGAAACCACGAAAGAGACAATGAGAAAGACTCTAGGCAGTAGGAAGAAGAGGGATGTGGAGGGGGACTGACAGAGGTGTAGATAAAAAGAAGGGCTATAAACCTTGTCTCTGGGATTCGCGTAGTGATGAATACATCCCTGCAAAAAGAGCTAGCTGGAACCCCTGGAGAAAGCTGCCTCCATTTTCATCCTCCCTTTTACTTATCTCTACTTCAGAGTTTATGGTTAATTATTTTTAGACATCATTTCCCTCTTGCCCTCTTCACTCCCATTCAGTTGCTAAGTGACTGGAAGATAGAGTGACCTCTGAATTTATTCTTCTCATTATATTGTTAGATTTTTTTCCACATCACTTAAGGGACCAAGTTGTTTGTGTAAGTTCAACACTCCTCCAGGGTTCGAGTTGACATTTCACCTAATGAATAGCCCCTCTTGGCCTAGTTATTCTGGGGTTGCATAATTAAAGCAATAATGCTACTCCTTTAGTGGAATTAAGATTTCATTTTACCTTTTGAATTAATTGCCCAAAGGTTTATTTCTTTTTCTTGTTTAAGGCATATTATTATGCCCATCTGTGTTAAAATAAATATATTTTTAAATGTCCATCCTTAGAAGACTTAAAAAGTTACTTTAATGGCAAAATTTTAACCCTGAGGATTTAAAAATAAACACATATATGTACAATATTTTAATTTTATGGGAATTCTATAAAGGCACCAATTTTGGCCTTTTGTTTTTGAATCCTTTAGTATTGCACATGACTTTCCAATATAGCTATCTGACATAGAGTGGATACTAATTATACGTATATTTTTCATTGAGTTCCTGTGATGAGAATTTGAATTTTCTTTTTGAAATGAGGTTAATATTAAAAATGATTTCACGTAAGGAATTCTGACTAAAAATCAAAATGCTTCTATGTGTAGTACTATTGTTATTTTTACTCCATGGGACTTGTAGTCTATATGTATTTAACCTCTGTGATATAAAATGTTATTTATCTATCAAATTGTATATATAAGAAACACATATATAGCACTTATGTAAAAGGCATTGTATGCTTTACAAATATTATCTTATTAATGTAGAATCAGTGAGGAAAATAATATTCTTTTTTTTCTCTGGCAACTATTTGGAAAAGAGCATGCGTAATTCATACACAAACACATACAAACCTAGAAATGATTACAGATGTCTGGAGCATGAGGATGTTAGAGGCTGAGTATTCTATGTGCAGAATTATAGGTGTGATGGTGGTACATAGGGTTTTGTGCAGTAACTAAAGAGCTGAATTTTATACTTCTTGATATTTAAATAGCAAAATGTCTTGAGAAGTGTTGAAGAAAAAGATGTAACTAGGCAGAGATAGTTGTTAGTATACTTCACCTGGATAAAATACTTTTTGTGTTTGATGGTGAGATCTAAACAGGTGTGTCTGTTAAAACCATTAGAACCAATTTAAGCAATATTTTACTAATTTTTCAAATGAAAAGGATGCTGAAAAAATCCTGTTTCTCTGTATTAATGTAATTCTGTGTAGGATATTTTAGAAAAAGAAGTTAAGTATTTGTGTCTAGGTTCAGGCCCCATATATATGAATTTTAGGTACAATTAGAAAAAAAAATCAATTCCTTAGAGGCCATTTCTAATATATTTAAAATGTTTCTTGGTCAGTGTTTTTGAGAAATTTAATCTGTGTTTACTGCATAGCATTTGGGACATTTGGATTTGAATCCTATTGCCTCACTGATGATGTATGAATTTGGAAGATTTCCTAGCCATTTATCATTAAGCCTTAAGTTTCTTATCTATGAAAAGAAGTTGCTTAGATATTTGCTATGTTTTCTTTCAGTTAAAAAGAGAAGTTGAAAGCTTAGCATCTGTTATTTTACTGTATGCTGCAATAGCATTTTTTAAATAAGATTTTATTTATTTATTTGTCAGAGACACAAGCAGGGGGAGCAGTAGGCAGAGGGAGAGGGAGACTTGGGGCTCGATCTCAGGACTTTGGGATCATGACCTGAGCTGAAGGCAGACGCTTAATGACTGACCCACCCAGGTGCCCTGTAATAGCATTTTTTAATTAAAAAGATGCAGTCTTCACTGTAAAACTGAAAAATACATAAAAGCACAAATATTAAATATGTGCAATTTTCTATCTCTATAAAACTATATTCATACCTATTTTTTAAAAAAGATTGGGGGACATATTGTAACCATTTTTGTTATGTTTTTTCACTTGACAATGTATCGTGACTATTTATACATATTATGATTTATAAATGGCTAAATGGAATTATGTTATGTTTTTAAAATACTTTTATTAGAGGAAGCCGGGTGGCTCAGTCAATAAAGTCAAACTCTTGGTTTCGGCTCAGGTCATGATCTCAAGGTCCTTAAATTGAGCCCTGTTTTGGGCTCTGCATTGGGTGTGGAGCCTGCTTAAGATTTTCTCTTTCTCCCTCTCCCCCTGTCCCTCCCACTCTTCCCCCCCCAAAAAAAATTACTTTTATTAATCCATTTTTATTGAACATTTAGTTTTTCAATTATTTTACTATGAATAATGCTATGGTTGACTTTTTTATAGATTAATCTTTGTACAGATAATTGATTATATCTTTAGCATAAATTCTTAGGTATGGGATTATTTAAATCTTAAAGCATTTTAAAGCAATTGAATATCTTGTTATCAAGCTACCCCCAAAGTTTATATCAATTTTAATTTGCAACATCTAATAATTCATTCAAGGAATGTTTATTTTGTATTTGTTTTATATTGGATAGACATGAATGAAGTGAGATATTGAGAGAAATAGAGGTCTAGGAAGAAAAGAGCAGGGTTGGTTTGTTCTGCATTGAATATTAGTCATCAAGAAACTTCAAAAATTTGAGAAGTAAAACAGTATTTTTTTTTTATTTCTTTGCTATTAAGCAGAAAATATATATATATTTTTTAAGTTACTTTGATGGCGGTTTTGTATTGGAACTATTTTGTTGTGCTGACTACCTTGCTTGGCTTCTGTGTCTCTCTTTGGTGAAGGAAGAAAGTGAACACTAATGTTAATTACTTCTCCAATTGGTTGCAAATCATAGGATGTTTTTGCTATCAAAATTAGAGAACTTTACTTTCCATTATATGTTGGTAATAAGCTTATCTTTTTATTTGTTTGTATGTTTTAGTGTTCTCTTTTATTGTTCTCCTTTTGGTTCTGTTCTATGTTTTCTTTCCTCTCCTCTTTTTTGTGGTTCTGTTTTGTGTTTTAAAGTGACATTTCTAATGTGCCACTCTTTCTACTTTAATACTTTTATACTCATCAGTTCAATTGTTCTTTTATGGGGATTCTGATACTTATTTCTAGTTGCTTTTAAGATTTTATCACTATGTTGGCCACTCTTCATAATATTTTTAGGCATGGATTTATTCTTATCTATCCTGCTAAGGACTTCATTTTTTTTTAACTATTTAGGAGATTTAATTGTCATTATCAATTCAAATATTGCCCCTTGCCCATTCTGTTTAATTTGCTTTGTTCCTTCTGAAACCCTTGTTATATTTATTTTGGACCTTGTTATTCTATTGCCTATATCTCTCAATCTTTTATATTTTCCATCTCTTCATTAGTATGTGATAAATTCTTGTGAATTCCTTTCTAGTTGATTAGCTCAACTGTTTCTGTTTAGCCTGTTCAACACGTTAGGCTTTTAATTTAAAAGCTACTTTTCCCACAACTTCTGTTTTGTTCATTTTCAAATCTGTCAATTTTTCTTCTTATCATAGTGATAGTTTATTTCTTATGGCACTTGTCTCTTATTCTGATTCTTTAATTATTTCACTTATTCCTACTTATGATCTTTCCAATTGTTTTCATCATGTAAAGTTCTTGTGGTGGTAATACTTCTTTTATAATATCTGATGATTCTCCCTTGTGGTATTTGTTTTCCTTGTGATATTTCTGGAAATTTGTGATTTATCTTTTAATTTCTTCTTTCATTTATGGTACCTGGTAACTTCCAGTGATGTGTAAGAAGATGTTTAATCACCAGTTCACTGAAGAAAACTTGTTGGTTTATAGCATTTGCCAGTTTCTATGGTATAAATATTCCCACCAAAGCCAATTCTAAACTACTGAAGTGGTGTCATCAAGCGTGGAGTTAGGAAAAGCTGTGCATAATCAGCTTTTGCAAGCTGATTGTAGGAGCCAACTTCAGAACACCACTGGCAATTTTCCTCTTCTAATGTAAATCCAACTGCACATAACTACTTTTTGTTACAGTGTACCCAGCTCATGTAGAGTTTTGTGATATAAGAGTTTCCATGTTAGCTAAGCCTACCAGGTTTCTAGGACCAGAAGCAATGCCGTACATTCAATGTTAAGAAAACTTAAAAGTGTTTTTATGTATTATAATTCTCAGTATAATTGGTGAATTTTGCTGTTTTTATATTTCTTATTTTATATGTCATTTTTCTTAATAATCTTCCCTATTTCTTATGTATTTGCATCCTTCTCATCTCAATTTGAACACATTGCTTTACTCCTGCTAAATAAGTTTATCAAAAGATTTCTATGGAAGCAATCATCATGTTACATGAACAATATTTTAAGAGATACTTAGCTTTTAGATGTAGACAAGCATAGATTACTTGGAAGGGAATAGTATTTATTAGATATTAAGTATTATTTTTTAGAAAGTATTTTGTGTTACTTACATACTTATGATTAGAGACATTAACTTATTTTTGCCTTTATACTGAGGTTGGTAATATGCTTCTAGATGTTTGTGTTGAGAGTGCTCTAAATCAAAGGTTGGTAACCTTTTTCTCTTTAAATTTATTTTAATTTAAAAAATGTTTTTATTTTTTAAGTAAGTTCTATGTCCAATGTGGGGCTTGAACTTACAACCCTGAGACTAAGAGCTACATGCTCTACTGACAGCCAGCCCGGTGCCCCTGACAATCTTTTCTAAAAAGGGTCAGATAGTAAATATTTTAAGCTTTGCAGGCCATATAGTTTCTGTCACTGTTACTCAAATCTACCATTATAGTTAAAAGCAGCCTTAGATAATATGTAAACTAATAGATGGCCGTGTTCCAATAAAACTTTATTTTTAAAAACAGGTGGTGAGTTGAATTTGGTGCATCCACCAGCATTTGCTGACTTTTGCTCTAAACGATAATCCATGGACCAAAAGATTTAATAATATCTTAAAGTGACCAAATGCACAGTTCTTAATAGAAAATTAAATTTAATTCTATTTTCTCTATCAGCACTAAACAGATAACTACTTATTTCATGGTATATTTACTTTTCATTTTTTTTTATACGTACATTTTTAATACATAGTTGGGAGAATTCTTTTGGGCATAGAAGAGACAGAGTTGTGTGTGTGTGTGTGTGTGTGTGTGTGTGTGTAACTATAACTTTGTATTCTAATACTGTACATATGCTTACAGGCTGTTAAGAGGGTCATCTGTTAATAAGTCTGATATGTAATAAATACAAAAATTATTTACAGATGAGTTTGTTTTATATTAGCTCAACTTGGAAAGTGCTGGATCTCAAAACACTGTTTGTAATCAATTGTTCATTTAGTTTTCTCTTGCAAGTATTACATTTCAGTGACAAACCATGGGAGCCTGGAGCTGCCCAGAACAATTTGATTTTTTGCATCTATGAAGCTTCTCAAACTTCCTGTGGTTTAGTTGGCACATCTCAAATATAAAAGAATTTAAGTATTGATCTAAGCTATTAAAACACATCATAATTACATTCTTTTATAGCAGCTACTATGCACCATTTCAACCTAATAAATCCTTAAGTATATCTCATTCATACAACTTGGTGTACTGCTTTGCTCAGCGTAACTATTAACTCATATAGGCATGTAATGAAGACAAATCTGTATAGTACATAGCAAGGAGTGCACATATGGAGATTTTTCCCGGAAGAACAACCAGTAATTGAAAGTACTAAATTCCCCAAATTATCATTCCCCTCCCTTTTCAAGCTACTCACGGGTCCTATATTGCATGAAGATGTTATCACTAATTCCATTTTAGACTAATATCAAGATAATGCCCTGGCCATTTATGTTGTTTCCATGCAATCGTGCCAAATGCTCTCTGCTATGCTATCAGGAAATATAATTACCAAACTAGTTTTCTGTAATTCACTGAGATTATCATACTGAACATTCTTTTCTTTTGATGTCCCTTTGTGGCACAAGAAGTTTCTGCAGTGACTTGGTGACTTAGTCATGGTGCTACATTCGAAATCTTTATAATGCAACCAGGAAAGGTCAGGATGCTTGCTTTCCACAGCAAGATTATTCACTCATTAAAAATTAAAATACATTGTTCATTTCAGGTGGTGGGCTGGATGTTATTATTTCCCACATGCCCAATTCAGCAGTACAGAACTAAAACAGCCTTGCTGGGTAGCATTTCTGAGGTCATCTGTGTTGGACTCTTTCATACTTTCACTACTATTAACTCCTCATCTCCTCATTCCTAATTCGTTAGCATCGAATTTATTGAAAACTTACAGATCTCAGTATGCAAAGATGATGAAAATACTTAGATTTGTGCTAGAGAAGGAAAGAAGCTTTTTTCATTTGATTTTCCTTTTATTCAGTGAACATTTACTTGACATTAGCTATATACTAAGAATAGTGTGGGCTCTGGGGTTGTGAACATGAATAAAACATGGTCACTTTCCCTGAGAAGGTCATAATGTAGTATGGAACAGACATATGAACAAACAGTTACAATATTATAAGATATTCATAATAAAAGTACAAACAAAGTGCTGTGAGAAGACTGAAGGAAAAAATTGAAGAGTGGGTGGGAGAACATTTCCTCACTTAATGCATGCTATACAATAAAGAGACAATAATGAATGGAACAACATATTTTAAATGCTGGAAATGAGCATTTGGAAAATGGAAATAAAATAAAAACACCATTTATAGTAACCTTAGAGAAAGGTGTGAAAGAACTATACAGAGAAAATATGTAGCAAATGTAAAATACCTTTCTTTGTAATTTATTAATTTCTTTCAAATAGAATTGCTTATTTAAAGCAAAAATAATAGCAATGTGTTATGGGGTTTATAAAATATGTATAAATGAAATATATGACAACAATTGTTCAAAGGACCAGAGGAGAAAATTGAAATATACTATTATAAATTTCTTAAACTATATATGAAGTAGGATAATATTATTTGAAGCTAGGTAGCTTAAAATTAAAAATGCAGGTTGTAAGGGCGCTTGGGTGGCTCTGTGGGTTAAAGCCTCTGCCTTCAGCTCGGGTCATGATCTCAGGGTTCTGGGATCGAGCCCCGCATTGGGCTCTCTGTTCAGCGGGGAGGCTGCTTCTCCCTCCCTCTCTGCTTGCCTCTCTGCCTACTTGTGATCTCTCTCTCTCTGTCAAATAAATAAATAAAATCTTTAAAAAAAAAAATGCAGGTTGTAAACTCTAGAACACCCACTAAAAGAAAGTATAACTAGTAAGCTTTTGGATAAAATAAAATGGAAAACAAAAATATAATTCTTCCAAAAAAGACTGAGAATGAGGAAAAATAGAATAAAGAATACAGGGGTAAAGTATTAAACAAATAGTAAAGCAGTAGGCTTGATCTCAGCAATATTCATATTCACTTTAAATGTGAATGGATTAAATACATCTTTAAAAGACAAAGATCATCAGCATCTCCTCGCTTCTATTCAACATTGTACTGGAGTAAGCAATTAGGCAAGGAAAAGCAGATTAGAAAGGAAAAAGGAAAAACTATCTTCGCTTGCAGACAACTTTTCTGTGTATAAGGAAAATCCTAAACAACCTATAAAATATTTACTAGATTTAATAAATGAATTTAGCAGTGTGGTAGAATGCAAGGTCACTTACAAAAATTAAAATTATTTTAAAAATAAGCATTTAGGAAATGGAAATTAAAAATATACCACTTACATTAGCATAAAAATATAAATGCTAAAGAATAAACTTAAAGAAAAACATACAAAATCTATACACTGCAAACTATAAAACATTCCTGAAATAAATTAGAACTAAAATAAATGGGAAAAATGCCATAATTATGGATAAAAACACCCAATATTATTAAAATATCCTCTCAATCAAATTCCAGAAAGTTTAAAAAAATTTTTTTGAAATGTCAGGCTGACTTTAAAGTTCACGTGGAAAGGCAAAGACTTAGAAGGGTCTCCCTAATAAAAAGAAGAAAAAAATTTGGGACTTATCTAATTTGAAGAACTTATAAAACTCAGTTATCAAGATGGAATGATATTGGAGTAAATACAGACAGTAGTAAATAGAAGAGAACAGAGTACTGAAATAGATCAAACTTGTACAGTCAATTGATTTTTTGGACAAGGGAACAAGACAACTCAATATGGAAAGTTTTATGACCACAGATACTTGAACAACTGGCTATTTATTAAGGCGAAAAATGAGCCTCAATGTATACCTTAACATATAATCACATCATAGATTAAAATTAATTGGAGGTGGTTCATATTCTTAAAAGTAAAGTTAACAATGTAAAGCTTCAAGAAGAAAATGTGGAAAAATATCTTTGTGAACTTGGTGTTGACAAAGATCCTTTGACAGAATCAAGAAAGCACTCTTAATAAAAGAAAAATAAATGATAAAATAAATTTCATAAAAATTAAATATTATTCACTAAAAGCATTTCTAAGTTCCATATGCAAACTACAGACTAAAGAAAGTATTCATAATATGTATATCTGACATAAAATGTATATCTTCATTTATCTGAAATAGATGAAGAATTCTGTAATTTGCAAAAAGACAGTCTACTTCGTTCCCACAGTCTACCACCAAATGCATAAGACTTGAAAAGGCATTTCACAACAGATGATAAATAAATGGCCAATAAACACATGAAAATAATTTCAACATCATTAGTAATCAAGGAAATAAAAAATGAAACCATAATAAAATGTTATTAAATGCCCATTAGAATAATTAAAATTTAGAAAACTGATAACACCAAATGTTGGCAAGGATGTAAAATGACCGAATTTTCATACATTGCTGCAAGGGGTTGATAATGTGCCTGGCAGTTTTTCATAAATTAAGCATATTCTTAATCTTATGATACAACAATTTTTTTTCTCTTGGTACTTTTCCTGAGAGGTTTGAAAACATATTTATACAAAAATATATGTACATGAGTATTCATAGCAGAATTATTAATAACATGAAAAAATAGAGGCACCTCAAATGCCCTAGAGTAGAATGGATAAGCACACAGTGATGCATTAAACTGAACCATAAAATGAACAATTACTAAAATTTATGCCAATATGGCTGAATACTAAAAGCATAATGCTGAGCAAAAGAAGCCCAACAAAAGAGAATACATACTGTATCGTTTCATTGATATGAGTTCTAGGACAAGAAAATCTAATTTATAGTAAAAGAAGTTAGAACATCGTTTGCCTGGGGAGTTGGGAATATTGTCTAGAAAAGAGCGCAGGGGGTTTTCAGACTATTTTTTACCTTCATTGAAATGTGAATTACATGGATATGTGCATTTGTTAAAACTTGTCAACCTATACACTTAAGAACTGTTCATTTTGCTATGTGTAAATTATACCTGCATTAAAACTAAATTTAAACTTTTTAAAAAGTAGAGTAATTGGCAAAAATGATACATAAATCTCATGGAAATCTCATGGATACAATAAAATAATCTTACAGACTAAAAATTAAGAAGTAGGTTGTTTAGTTGTTTTATTTTTTACTTTCTGACTATATTTTAATAATTATTTTATGGGGGGTTTACCTTCTTATATAACAGAAAGTCTAGAAGAACAAAATTTCCAGAATTTCTCAGTTCAGTAGTTTAATGTTATCATCAAGCACAGTTTCTTCTATCTTCCTGCTTTACACTCTCGACATTTCTCTTCAAGATCATTTCCCATTAATGGCTATTATGAATGTTTTGGTTCCAGGCATTTGTGCCTACAAAGCAATGCTCGGCAAAAGAATAAACAACCACTAGTTCTTTGTGTCACTTGAATTTTTTTCTATTATAAAATATTTGACATATCAAATAGTATTTCATATATGTAGGCTTTAAAAAATAATAATGAACCAAACATGCAAATTGAAGAAGTAGATATGGATCCTTGGTCTTTATTACTCGCATTAATAGCAGTAGATAAAATATCAACATTCATGCCAGTTCCTTAGGCCCCAACCCTACAGGATGATTCAAAGAAAGTAAGGTGACTACTGAGTATACAGTAGGTTACATTATAGAAGAGGAACTCCAAACGTAAGGAACCCAAATCTTTATAATTGGCAGTAATGCATGGCTTGCCCCAGAGGGACACCATATCTTTATTATACTGGAGAGTAATCAAACCCATCCTTTGCTCCATAGGGAGATACTATCTCTTCTAACACTGTTTGCTGTATAATTATCCTTGAGAACATAGTCTGGAATAAAAACAACCAGTGCTTCTGTTTTCAAGACATGCAGACCTGTGAAAGACCTAATTAGAGAATTGTCTTTCAAAAGAGGTGTGCTTCCTCCTTACCCTCTGCACGCCATATTTATGATGCATGACCTCTTGTCTCAGTGTGATTTAATGCATAGTTTCTTCTTTCCCCAAATATCTGAAATGCAGACTTTAACATAATTAGGCTTCTATGTATGTATGTGTCTATTTTTGGTCCTTTATTTATTTATAAGTCTATCTTTGCATCAGTCCCACATGCGTTTACTTCAGCTTTCTACCTTCCTAACCTCCACAAACACCTACTTTGCTCTTCTTCAGGAATGTCTTGTAAGTTCTTGCCCTTTAATTCTTAAATTTAAAAAAATCTGCCTAATTCTTATGTACTTTTTCTTGCAATTCAGACCTTCCTTCTGGAATTTTGTTGCTAGCTCTCCCAAAGTTTGTTTAAAATTTCCTCTATTGAACAAACTGAGAGTTGCTGGAGGGGCGGCCGATGGGGCGATGGGCTAACTGAGTGATGGGCATTAAGGAGGGCACTTGTTGGGATGAGCACTGGGTGTTATATGTAAGTGATAAATCACTAAATTCTACTCCTGAAACAAATACTACACCAGATGTTAACTAACTTGATTTTAAATAAATTAAAAAAAAAAGCTGCCACCATTGTGACTATACTTCATCAAATAAAACAAACAAACAAACAAAAAACTTCCTTTACTAAGCTCAGTGTGGGTGTCTTCAGTGTGACTTCCCACCGTAGATAGGTTCTAAGCTTTGTTTCCTCGGCTCTACCTGCTACTCTTTAAAAACTAAAGTTCTCATCTTCAGATATCAGCAGATCGCCTGGGGCCAACTGGCAGCTTCAGCTCATTTACTTCTCTGCATGAAATCTTTCACATTGATTTCAGCCTCTCAGAATTTTTCTTTTCTTCCTTCCTTTTCTTTTCCTTTCCTTTCCTTTTCTTTCCTCTCCTCTCCTCTCCTCTCCTCTCCTCTCCTCTCCTCTCCTCTCCTCTCCTTTCTTTTCTTTCAGCAGTTCAGGTATGCATTAAAAAATATATTTTGGGGGCGCCTGGGTGGCTCAGTGGGTTAAAGCCTCTGCCTTCTGCTCCGGTCATGATCTCAGCTCAGCAGGAAGCCTGCTTTCCCCTCTCTTTCTGCCTACCTCTCTGCCTACTTGTGATCTCTCTCTGTCAAATAAATAAAATCTTTAAATATATATATATATATATATATATTTTGTATATTGCATCTAACTTTTTTAGGAGTTTTATACTGAGAGTGGTTTTCAGTATATCTAATCATTTATATTGTCAGATGCAGAAGTCTTGTGTCAGTTGTGGTTTTAAAATTGTTTAACTCACAGAATTGTGTCTTGCACACAATAAACATTCAGTAAAGTGTGCCTTATTGAACTGAAAAAGGTTTCAGTTGGTTTTCTCTGATATTGCTTCATCATACTCAAATAACATAATACCTAAGTTGGTATTACCATCATTACCATCATTACATGATTTTATCCTCTCCTTAGAAAATTATTGATTTTATCCTCTCCTTTGCAAAATTATAAAATATTCCAAATATATGGAAAAAATAGTATAATTGAAATCTTTGTACTTAACTACCAAGACTAAATTAATGTTCACATAGTGCCCATTCTTTTTAGTCTTGGTTTTATGGTTGTATAACAAAACAATGTACATAATTTTGTATATTTATAAATTTTATATTAATAATACAGTGATCTTCATACCCCTTTGGAACTTGCTTTTTCTCCACTCAACATCATGTTTGAAAAATTTATCTATGCTGATAACTTAAGCTCAAATTCAGTTATTCTGAGTCCTGTATATAATTCTATTATCCATTACAGTTTATTTAAAAGTCCCTTTATTCTACGATAAACATCCTTACATATATGCTCTTGAGCATGTGTTTGGGATTTTTAAAGTTAGATGCCTAGAACTGAAAGTGCTGTATAATAGGATGTTCTAAATTTTAACTTGTTAAGTATATCCAGTTCCTTATATCTAATCTTTATGATTGTGGTGGTATGAATCATTATGAAAATAGGATATTTTACCTTCTTTTATTATTTAGTGTTTATGATTTATGAAAAGTACCTAGCACTAGTCAGGATACAGATTATGCTGAATATATGTTATGCATGACACCTTGTGTTTAATTCAAGTTACATTAAAGTTTATATTATTAAATAATGAACAATTAGGTGATTTGGAAATTCATGCCCCCCCTTTTTCTATAGGTATTTATGAGCCTCCATTTATTGTACTACTGCAGTGAACCAACCTTGGATGTGAAAATTGCCTTTTGTCAGGTGTGTGTTCCTTACAGGTAAAACAAGGTACAGTATATTCCCTTGTATTTCCATTTTGCCATTTCAGCTTGCTTATGTTCCATATCAAGTTAGTGTTTATGCAGTATTAAAAGTAACTTGGGGATTAGGAGTGGATAGTTACATTTTTTTTTCTTTCTTAGTTCACTTAAGTTAGAATGGGAATGAAAATAATTCTTTTTAATGATTATAAATTAATCACTAGGTGAAGTGATTTCTTACTAGATTTAATTTATACTTAATGCCAGTAATATGTCTTTCCTAATACTTGAAATGTGACTTGAATTATCAAAATAGCGGAAGTCTGTATTATTCTTTCTCATAGTAAGGACTGATGAGCCCTCTGTAGCAGATCTCCAATACCCACAGATAATAACATGCCAGGGGTGCTCAGTTTGTTTTTTGATGCCTGTTGCTAACTGGTAGTTAGCAAAACGGTAAATAACAAGAACAGCAAATAAAGGTATATCTAACCTACAACGGACCATAGTAAGAAGGTAGTGTGCATGGACCAGATAAGAGTCTGCTCTCCTGTATTCATACATATTCTATTCTTAAGAAAGAGGCTATGTGGGGTGTTTATTCCTACTACAGGTATGTTTAGGATAATCCTAACTTTAGCCTGTTGTTATGGTATAATTAATAATGCTCCCTTTTACTCTCAGGATTGTTCTTTGGATAATAAATTTTTTTAAAAGATTTTATTTATTTATTTAACAGAGAGAGAGAGAGAGAGAGAGATCACAAGCAGGCAAGAGAGGCAGGCAGAGAGAGAGGGGGAAACAGGCTCCCCGCTGAGAAGAGAGCCGGATGTGGGGCTCGATCCCAGGACCCTGAGATCATGACCTGAGCCGAAGGCAGAGGCTTTAACCCACTGAGCCACCCAGGCGCCCCCCTTTAGATAATAAATTAGAGTAACTTTATTCATGCTCCAAGCAAAAAGCAATTCAGTTTTTCTGTAATGATTTTCATTGTTATCCTCTCATTGAGCTGTGCTGTAAACAGGGAGTGACATGCATCCTTTGAAACAAAGTTTAAAAAATAACTCTGTACCTTCTATTATTTTAAAACAATCTTTTCTCTTTCTGGAAGTAATATGTGCTTGTTACAGAAAATGTGAAAAAATATAAAGGGAAGTAGACATTGGTAAATCTATTCTCTCTAAGCCTAAGTAGAATTTTTATAGGCAAGTAAAATGTGTTACAGGCTATGAATAGAATTTTCTGATCTGATCTGCCTCAACTCCCTGACCTCTAAATGTCATAGTGCTGGAAGCCTCAGGCATTTAGATAATTTCTCTTCTGTAATAAGAATTCTGGAACTGGACAGCCTTATTAGCCATTTACTTATGACCTTGGGCAAATTACTTAACTTCTCTGTGCTTTAATTTCTAAATTTACAAAAAGAGGAAAATAAGAGTATCTGCCTTCTAGGGTTATGAGAATTAAATGAGTTAATACTTGCAGAGCAATGAGAACAGTGCTGGAACATGTGTGTATTAAATAGCTGAATAAATTTTAAATAAATTTACATTCATTCTTCTGGTGCTCCAGTAGAGTCCCTGTTTTAAGTATTATCAGTATCTTGACTACTTCCATAGTTTTCTCGCCAACCCAACTCTCCCCAAAACCAGACTATGCCCAACTAGTTGTTCTAAGTCTTTGTTTAGATGTCTAATAGGCATATCAAGCTTTGCATACACCAAACCAAATTCCTGATCTTTCCTCCAAAATTACTCTGTTCTAATTCAGTAAATGCTAAATTCACCTTTCCCGGTTGCTTAGAACAAAATCTTTGGAATCATCTTTGGGGCAACATTTCACATTCAGTTTGTCAGCAAATACTGTTGTCTGTACATTGAAAACATATCTGGAATCTCACCACTTCCCAACATTCTCTCCACTACCACTTTGATCCAACCTACTATTACCTCTTGCCCGGATTATTACCAAAGTTTCCACATTCGCTCACTCCCAAATGGTTTACTCTCAAACATCAAGAAGAATAATATTTTGAAAAGTATAAGTGAGATCATGTCACTCTTTGGCTACAACCGAAACAAAACAGAAAAACCTTTCAATGTCTTCCCATTTCACTTATGGTAAAAACCAAAATTCTTAAATACCCAAGCCTTTACCACTTAGCTACCTAGAGGTCTCCCTCCCTGAAGTGCTCTTCCTTTATTGTCCTCTTGGCCCACTCCTCCACCACTGTCAGAGCTTTGTTCAAATGTCATTTTTTAAGGGAATCTTTCTGGACTATCCTATTTAAAATTGCCCCTTCCTACTACACTGCCTACCCAAATTCCCAGCCTTTCTTTTTTTTTCCCTCCATAACACTTTTTGGTAGCTGATATACCATATATGTGACTAGTATGTTGCTTCTCTCTCTCTCTACTCCAATGCATTTTTCACATGGGCAGGAACCAACTCACTAAGGCTCATAGGAGTTGATTGTGTACCTCTCTCCCCACCTCAAAGTTCAGTGATGTGAGGTTGGTAGATGGAAGTCTGTTATTATAGGAGCATGTACATAACATAAATAAGCAATTACTACAATAAGTCTCCTCCTTCCCTGCAGTTGTTGAACGTTTGCCCAGCACATTGTTGGAATTTTGCATGTGGCATGGTGTGGACTTTCACTGGATATTTTTGTAATGAATCAATAAATGATATATGTTTGGTTTAGGTAATCAGTTGCACCTGTGACTGTGCTTTGGTTGAAAGGAGCAGGACTGAATTTCTGGGTAGACTATCTGGGCCTTACCACTTGCAAGAGATGTGACTATGTGCTATTTCATTAGCTGCCATGAGCCTATCTGTTTACTGAGGGCATTAATACTTATAAAACAAACCACAACCAAACAACAAACTAATTCATGTTTTATATACCTCAAGATTAAATCTGAGCTTCAAAAATTATCAATAAAAAAGATCTTAAAACTTATGCTATATTTTTAAATCCAGAGTCTTTTTGTAAGTTGAAGTTATTTTTTAAATCAGCTCCTGACACTTGAGTACAGATTCAGAATGTCTATTTCTAGTAAGATTTCTTTGAAAGCAAGGGAATAAAGAGTAGTGAAGCATGAACTTTATTAATGACTCTGAATTTTTCTTGCTTACTATGAGCTTTTGGTATCTAGATACATGCATATTCAATAACTTAAAAAAATCTAAAATTATTACAGCAAGCAGAATGTTGCTGGTCATGACTCGGAGCATTTTATTTACTTTCCATGTAAAATTTTTATTTGATAATGTTTATTTATTTATTTTTCTTTTCTGTAGCTCTGTGCCTGATTTACTGCTCTAGCAATTTAGAGAAAAGAGTGTATTCATTTTTAGAGGCAGTGTTATCTACTGAGGTTCACTTTCAAGCTATGTTTTTCAGAAGCTTCTTATTTCATGAGACATCTCACACATTCTTGGTATGCTATGGTGTTTACTCTGATCACCAGCAGAGTTAGGTTGCTCCAGCTTCTTGCCAGAGAGACAATGCACAAAGACATGTGATCAAGTATATTCAGGTTCCAGGTCTCTTGAGTCTTAATCTGTGGCTTTTTATATTATGTCATATTTCCAATTTTTTCAGTTATTATCAATAAGAAATTACAGAAAACAGAGAGAACAAACTTGCCCAGATAGCTTTTATCAACAGGAAATATGTGTATTATTTGTAATAGTGTTGACCTTATTTTTTAGTTGAATTACTTGAAGAACATAGAAGTCATTGAATTTTTTAGCTACTCCTGTTAAATTTTTTTTTAATATTCCAATAAGCAGCTTTTGCAGGCAAGAGGTCTCTCATTATATTCTGGGGAGAAATTTGTCTTTGTAATATTAGACAATAAAAGAATAATCTTTAGTTTGGACTGGTATGAATCCTTTACAAAAATATAGACTGACAGGGAACTCAAAGTGCAAATACTCTCTGGATCCCCCTGAGAAACAGGTAAGCCTTCTTAGCTTTCTTTTCTCAATTGAACAGAGAATTGCAGAGCTGTTTAATTTCACTTTTCCAAATTGAAAAAAAAATCTGTAAAAAGTGCTATTTTTGGAAGTCTGTTGTACTGAACAGATAAGTCAAGATTTTAACCAAGGAGTATATACACACAGAAATGCATGTTGGAAACCTCATGTATGTCCATGGGTACCTGCAGCATTTATCACGTCCTGACATGCATTACCATTAGCTGTACAGGTCTGTGTTTTTCCCTCTCCATGGGACTGACTGCCTTAGGGGCAGGACCAGGGCATTCTCATCTTTGATTTCCAAGTCCAGAAATCTATGTTAATTCCGCAAATGTGCAATAAATGCCTTTTGAATAAAAGAGGATAAATAAAAACTTAATAGAGAAATGCCACTTCCCAAGTAGAAATCTGTTTACTTGCTTTTCAAAATCAAGTCAATTTCTCAGCATATTAACATTTTATAAGTGTACAGTAATGGATTTAATTGCATTTTGGTTATTTTGCTATCACAAATCAGTGTTAACCTGACAGTTATCTAAACGTTATTAACTTGTTGTCCTCTCTAAATGTTCACTGGTGCTTGAGTTGGTTATGAATCATTTAAAATGATTTCTTAATTTCAGATTTTCACAGAGGGTACAAAATAATGAATTGAGAATTATAAATATAAGTAGAACTAGAAATAAAGAGACTGAACCCATTGAGGTTCTTTTCGGCTATGAAGCAGAAACTCTTTCTGCCTCCTTACATTTTCTGTGCAAGGAGATAGCTATGTATTGACTGATTAATTACTGATTGATTCCACCATTTATGTATTCAATACATCTTTACTAAGTACCTATAACATAAACCTGCAGCTTGTAAAAACTAGGGATACAAAGAACACACTGCCTAAAGCACGACAGAGAGTGGCTGAGCTTGTAATCTTGAAAACCTATTTCTCTTTGAGTTAAAGAACGCAGCAACAGCTCTGTGTTAAACAATGAGGCAGAAAAAAACCCAAACCTCAATAGTTATCAAAGAAGACTTTATTAAGATTTTACCTCATTTAATCTTCACATCACTATTAATTAATCAAAGGCATAATCCAATTATGTTTTGTTCTGGAGTTGAAAATCTCAACTATTTTACTAGAAGGTCTTTCCCTAGCCCTGTTATGAACTTTTTGAAATCTTCTGTTGGTGTACAGTGTTTTAACGGAAGCGAGTAGCAGTTAAATATAACAAGAACCGACATACTATGATTAAATGCAAAAAAGCCTAAGATCTATTGGTCCCCAGAAGGAAAAAAGAACACTCTTATATAAATTCCAAAACATGTTTGCGATATATAAAGTCTAAAATATTACTGAGGATATTACAAAAATAGTTCCATTTTGAAGTTATTGTCAAATTGTTCTTCAGTGTCTTTTGAGTTCTTATTATTTTTTGGTTTAAACCTTATGAGATAAGATAGCCAAGACTGAGCATGTTGAATTTTTTTCTAGTTAAGATAGTGTTTTTTTAAATAGACATAAAATATTACTAGATGACTTGCCTAGTTGATTGAATTTTATTTTATTACTCAAATGTCTGGATAATAAAAGCATTATATGTATACATGTAATAATTTCCTTAGCCACTGATGATGGCTGTTCTAAATAGATGAAAACTTACTCTTTCAAATTTGCTGATCACTTCTGATTTATTATTTTTTAGTGTTCAGATGTTTTCCTCTTTTGATCTTTAGAAATTTCAGGATGTTAGCAAATATTTTATGGGCTGAATTCACTTTTTAGAGGTTTTTATAGACCTGGAAATAAATAAACCAGGGAACTCCTAAAGATAGGTGTTCTAGAATGCCCATGGAATGGTTTAGTTTTAAGTGATACGTTCGGATCAACAGTACCTAGGACATTTAAAAATATCATTAAACCTGATGCCAGGGTTATATGGTTTAAAAAAAATATTTCTTTGCTTTTAAGGCATACTGAATTTAAAGTAACTTGATTTGCTCAACTTTATCTCATTTGATGGGTCTATGGTGTTTCTCTTTCAAAGACAGACTATCCGGCTAAAATTTTTACACTTAAAATTGGATGGCCATCTTAGATGGAAAGACTTTTATACCAACATTAGAGGAATAGCACAACAAAGGAAAAGATATTTTGATGGGGAAGGCAAAATAAAACCTGTGTAATCTAACAGGGAAACTGAAAACCATTTTTGGTGGTCTCTGAAATAAATGGCATTGTTTGTATATTTTAGATTTGGGGGGAGATTGTCTGCCACCTCAAGACACCAACTTAGACATTGACTTCCTATAAAGTGGAAGGCTTTATAGAAAGTCTAATGGCTTCCTATATGGCTTAAGGGAATCAGTAGCTTGAACATGGATATATTTGAAGTTTTTGATATTTTGTAAATGAATGGCTATGATTTTGAGATATAAACTAATAAACCTTTCCTTTATTATTTTAGTTTTTCATGTAACAGGGAAAGAAAATATTTACCTTAGCTTCTCCTTTTTTAAAAGATTTCTAAATTATTTACTAGAGAGAGTGAGCAAGAGCACAAGCAGGTGGCGGGGGAGGGTAGCAGGCAGAGGGAGAGGGAGAAGCAGGCTCCCTGCTGAGCAGGAAGCCCAATGTGGGACTTGATCCCAGAACCCTGGGATCATGACCTGAGCTGAAGGCAACTGCTTAACCGACTGAGCCACCCAGTCATCCCTTAGTTTCTCCTTTTAAGGGGTTTCTTCTGTGTGTTATTTGAGGAGGCCCAACTCTGACTTTCTTCTATATCTGCTTTTATACATTGCATTTACTTCTACATACCTTAAAAAAAATCTCAACATATATTCTTTAGTGCATGGACTATCCATGGTAAATTATTAAAAACATAGCAAACGTTATTATAAAAACATGGTACATCTTGAATCATAAAATAAATCACTAAGATATCTATACTATCAGGATAACTAACAATCCTATTTTTATGAATGAATGTTTCATGATGTTTGATAATAGTTTTTTTCCATATGCCCACACATGACAATGACTGCAGCGAATTTCAAAGGAGTAAATGTAAAGTTGTATTTGGGGGCACCTGGGTGGCTCAGTGGATTAAAGCCTCTGCCTTTGGATCAGGTCGTGATTTCAGGGTTCTGGGATGGAGCCCCGCATGGGATGGAACCCCGCATCCGGCTCTCTGCTCAGCGGGGAGCCTGCTTTCCCCTTTCTTTCTGCCTGCCTTTCTGCCTACTTGTGATCTCTCTCTCTGTCAAATAAATAAATAAAATCTTTAAAAATAAATAAATAAATAAAATAAAGTTATATTTGTGTCTTATATCTTGGGCAGGTTTTTTTTCCTAATGATTTATTAAATAATTATTTGAGTTAATGAATAGATTCAGTTATGCTACAAAGATTAACAAAAAAATGTAAAGGTCTTCAGATTTGGTTCTATAATGAACTTTCCTGTATTGGTTGATTGTGGGTATGTCTTTGGTTTTCTTGAGGCACAGAAAAGGTTGAACTTGACTTCTTGATGAATGATCTTAACACAAATATAAATGTAGCTTAGTACTACAAGTTCAGTTATGGTTGAGGTATTAATCAACTTAAATGAAGTTATTGCCTATATCTTTAAAAATATTTGTGCTGTAAAATATCACAGAATTATCTGTGGTTTTCAGTGTGTGGTAAATCATGCTCAGTGTGTGGTTTCTATTTTGATCTATATAGCGTTCTTCAGTAATCAACTAATTCCTTAAGTGCACTATTTTAATTCTATGCGAGACTTTGGAAAATGCTTTAAGTGATAATTTTGCTTTTTGGTACAGGTATTATCTCAGGTTGGGGTACATGATAAACAAAGGCTGAATTTTTCAGTAGGTTAAGAAAAATAACATTAACTTAGATCATGAGTTCTAAAACCAGTTCCAATCTGGAATGTGTCATTCAACTTTTGTTCATCTTCTCTAAAGGTGAATATTTATTTGGTTATATATTCTATACATCTCTAAATCATTCCAAAAAAGGTTAAGGCAGTTACAAAAGTGCATATCCAAAGAGATGAAAACCCAGACTTTGGAGAACTTGGAACTGCTAAACTTAGGTACTGATTAGATCTTTTTATAATTGTGCGATGAGAGAATCAATATCATTTGAATTTAAGAATACTGCTCTTTGCACTGGGTATTATATAAGACTAATGAATCACAGACTTGTATCCCTGAAACAAATAATACATTATATGTTAATTATTGAATTTAAATTAAAAAAAGATAAAAGGATAAAAAAAGAATACTGCTCTTTGTTGTATATATAAAAACAAAGTTCTAGTGTCCATTTTTAAATATATCATTTGATAAGCTCTAATTTCCTCTTCTAAAAAATACAAAAATTGTTTTATAGATAAGTCAGTGAAATTCAGATAACTTGTAAACATTCTGATTCCTAAGTGACTTTTTACTCTCCTTATGAGGGAATATAACCTCTTATTCCTACCCTGAGAAAGAATTTCTTTAAAAATGAACTATTATTTATTAACCTGGAAAATTTTTCCTGTCTTGATTCTATAATACCACTTATTATTGCCTATTTTAGACTTATTTTTTCTTTATTGTAGACAAACTGGAAATATGTAAATAAGAAATGTAGAATTCAGTCTGATTAGTTTAGTAGGTTAGAGCATTGCAATAATGAAGTCAGCATTCCAGGTTTGATCCTGTAAGGAAGAATTTAATATTAAGCTCTTTGAGGGCAGGAACTTTCTATTCTTGGTGCCTGGAACATTGCCTGACACACTGTAAGACCGAAATAAATATTTGTTGAATGAAAAACATAACGTAGTAATAGATAGACCTCAAGTCTCAGGGACTTATCAGAGCAAAGGTTTATTTCTTCTTATACAAAGTCTAGTACAGGATAGCAAGAGTGATTCAGGAATTTTGGTTTCTGCCATCCTATGACTCAGGAATTTAGGTTCTCACCATCTTGTGCTGTGCCAACTAAGACACCAGAGTGTGGAAAGAGATGGTTTGCGGTGGCACATCTCCTGAGTGCCCCTGCATTTAGTTAACACCTGCCATTTCTACTGTAGTTCATGGGTCAGAACTTACCATGTGGCCCTAACAGAATTTCAGGGCAAGGCTGGGAAATGTGATGGAGACTGTAAATATTCATGGAATATGGTTTTTCCCACAAATGAAAATATGGAAAATATTTTATTACCTGACCATTCTGAACCCTGTTGGTTATACATTAACTGTATAGCAATATCATAGTGTCTTGGGATGGCACCACAGTTCAAGCCAACTTTTTGTTAATAACATTCTTAAATTGCTGATTAGATACATGTCTTTAAATGTTATCTAACTTCTCAATAATAATAATTATAGTAGTAATAATTATAATAATTTTGTTGAGGGTTATTTTTATAAGCTATACCACACTGAGAGCTTTACATAGATTATCTCAGTTAGCCTTCTCACTAATGAAAAGAAGTAGATTATTGCTGTCATTCCATAAATAAGTACACTGAGTATAAGATTATAAAAAGCTTAACCAAGACCTTACAGTCAGGATTCTTAGATAAAAGCTAGCTTTTTGCCCTTTGCTGAAGTTCTTAGTCTGGGATTTCTCGATTGCAAAATGAGAATATTAAGTCTTATGTGAAATGATTTATTATAACCTAGCACGGTGTCTGGTCCTAATGCTAGCCTGGTGCATATTAGGCATTGAAGCGGTACTAGTTTTCTTCCTTCACATGTAAATAACAGGAGGCAGAAGCCAGGCCTGCTCTATTATTGATTACTACTCTGTGCTTTTTCACGTCATTGAAAATAATGGTTAAACATAATTTAAGTCTTAAAGTTTTACTTCATTATTGATTTATTATAAGTCATTGATTCCACAGAGTATCCATCTCTGGGCAACCAATACAAAAGTCATATACATTCCAGGGCATAATCGTCCTTAGAGAGTAACGCTTTAAGAAACAGAGTGGAGAAAATATGCTCTTGACAGAACAAAATTGAGTCCTAAATATTCTTAAGTATTGTTGTCTCAGATCTCTTCCTTTAAAACTCAAATGTAAATAATTTGATTCAGATTTAAAATGGATTGAACACATGCTTCTTTGCCATAACAAATGGAACAGGAGGCATGGTTTCTGCTGACTTTCTTTTTTTTTTTTTTGTGCTGACTTTCTATGACAGTCTTGGAGTAGCATCATGAAGCAACTCAATATGCTGGTCATAGCTATGAGAATGAATAGCTCAATATCATTTGTGCCAAAAGCACAATCATCACTTTTGGCAGATACTTTTCAGTATCCAAATGACAATACTAAAATAATATCCAACAGACTGACGAGTTAATTTTCTGGATATGCATTTTGTAGCAAATTTATCTTGGCTATCCTATTGAGATCAATGTTATATCCATAGCATCTTTGATAGTGCCTGGCAAACAGTAGGTGATCAATATATATTTAACAAATGAATGAAATCAGACCCTTTAAATTTCTCAGCAGTTCTGAAAGCCCAGCTTTCCCTCACCAACACTGTCTACTTCAACCCTGAATTATGTAATGTTCAGTTAAGTTCAAACTCTGGGCTGAGTCAATTGATAAACGTAAGA
>CM052899.1:115446659-115493512 GCA_028534135.1 Potos flavus
TGGCAATTTAAAATGATGACAAGTCAAAACCTGATTACCTGTTATAAAATTCTTGCAAAAGTGATGATATCAAATTGATAAGCATTTATTTTATGCAGTTTTAACTTGCAATGTAGCCACCAAATATATTTAGTATGAACTTATTAGCATAATAATTTTCAACTTGATAGCTCATAACCATAAGTAAAAATTTAGCGTATATACCATAGATATGTATATTTATTTATAGAAGATATTTACCTAGATCAATAAACTTGTTTGTTATATAAACTACTGTTACATTAGTGATGTCCATTTAGAAACATGAACACTTTTAGAGGATGAGCTAAAGATGAAATAAACGTTATTTAAAAACATATTTTATTTACAACTTTTTTTTCACTCATTTGATACAATGTAATTTTGATAATAGCAATGTGGTAGTGGTGGTGTTCATTATTTTTTAAACTTTCATTTTAGATTTCATAAATAATTTTAAAATCTGATTCACTTCATTTTTTATTTTTTTAAGACTTTTTTTAGAGCAAAATGGTTCATAGCAAAATTGAGAGGAAGGTACAGAGATTTTCCATATTCCTCTATATTCCTCCTACCTTCACACATGCATATCCCCTCCCATCATCAACATCCAACACAAAAGTGGTACATTTATTACAGTTGATACATTGATACATCATAATTACCAAAGCCCTTAGTTAACATTAGGATTTATTCTTGGTGTTGTACTTTCTATGGACTTAAATAAATGTAAAATGGTATGTATCCATTATTATGGTATCATACAGATTATTTCCATTGCCCTAAAAATCCTCTATACTCCACATGTTCATCCCTCTTCTTACTCCCAACTCCTGGCAACCATTGATCTTTTTACTGTTTCCATAGATTTTAAAGATTATTTATTTATTTATTTGAGAGAGAGAGAGACAGAGAGCAAGAACAGTGGAGAGGAGCAGGAGAGGGAGAAGCAGACTCCCTGCTCACCCCAGGGAGCCTGAGGCAGGGCTCTGTTCCAGGACTTGTAGATCATGACCTGAGCCCAAGGCAGACACTTAACCGACTGGGCCACCTCAGTGCCCCTTTATTGTTTCCATAGATTTGCCTTTTCCAGGATGTCATATAGTTGGAATCAAACAGAATATAGCCTTTTCAGATTGGCTTCTTTCACTTAGTAATATGCACTTCAAGTTCTTTCATGTCTTTTCATAGATTGATAGCTCATTTCTTTTTGTCACTGAATATTTCACTGTCTAGGTATGCCACAGTTTATCCATTCACCTACTTTAAGACATCTTGGTTTGTTCCAGGTTTTAGTAATTATAAATAAAGCTGCTTTAAATATCCATATACAGGTTTTTGTGTGGACATAAATTTTAAAGGTTCACTTCATTTTGATAACTGGTTTTAAGTTCACTCTCAATGCTTGGTCAGTGCAAATGGCAGCAGTGCATGGTTGGTGCACTTCTAAATAATTTACTTGCATTTAAACCTGATTTATCAAATATACCAAAGACTTTATTGAAATTTACTTAATGATTATCTAATGTCAATCAGTAGTTGTTTTGCTACTAAAAACTGGAACAGTCTAATATTTTTAACAATTGATCAAAACTTTCATTTCAAAGATATTTAGGTAAAGAAATTCTTACTTTTAGTTTTTATTTGTTTATTAGTTATGGTCTGGGTATGACACAAAATAATTTCATGGCATGGTAGGCAGAATAATGGTCCCCCAAAGACGCCCAGACTCTAATCCCCCAGAATCCTTGACTATGTTATTTTGTGTGGCAAGAGGGACTCTGTGAATGTGATTAAGGTTAAAGGCATTAAAATGGGGAGTATATCCTAAGCTTTCCAGGAGAGATCAATCTAATTAGATGAGTTCTTAAAAAGTGGAAAAGAAAGGCAGAAGAGTGAGTCAGAGAGATGCAACGGGAAAGGAGAGATGAGATTTCAAACACGAGAAAGACTTGCTTTATTGTTGCTGGCTTTGAAGATAGAGGATGAAGGTCATGAGTCAAGGAATGGGCTGGCTTCCAGAAGCTGGGAATGGCTATCAGCTGCCAATCAGCAAGGATATGGAGGCTGCGTTAGAGTCATGCAACCACAGGGAATTGGAATCTCCCAACAAACCCAAACGATCATGGAAACAGATTCTCCTCTAGCACCTCCAGAAAGGAACCAGTCTGCTAACATCTTAACTTTAGCCTGGTGAGGCCCATGTAAGGACTTTGGACCTGCAGAACTGTCAGATAAATTTGTGTTGTTAAAGCAGTTAAGTTTGTGGAGGTTTGTTGTGGCAGCACAACTAACACAGATGGTATAATAAAGATTCTACTATTAAGATAAATGCTGTAAATCTCCTAGAGCAGGCATAATGATCTATAACATTTTCGGAGGAAGGAATTTATGGTGCCTCTGTCAATCCCCCCCAAACTACGGAATTTCCTTTTTCCTTTCAGAAATTTTTTACCCTAGGTAATATGAGACCAACTGCTAGAGGGGGATAACATGTGTTTGGGAGGGACCAGTATTAATTTGTTTATTAAATATTAGTAGTTTTAATTTCCTTTCTACATTACAGTATATGTTTATATTTTCTGCATTCCGCTAGATGTCTTGTATACTACCTGGGGAATGGGAACCCTATTTAGGAGATCACTGCATTTATGAACAACTTTCAAAATGTAATAGAAAATAAAACAAAAAGAAAAAAATTTTATGAAGGAGAAGAGAAGGAAATGGAGAAAGCAGAGGGATTTCTGGTTATCTTTCTTTAAAGGAAAATTGTAAAACATAAGAAAGTTTTCCTATATTTCTCAGTTCATACTCATAGGGATTGTTTTATTTTCCTTTTAATAAAACTGTCACAGAATATGAGGACACTAGTGAAAGGGAGCTAATAGATCTTTAATGATTGAAAAATAGACCCAAAGCAGCATTTTTCTCAAGAAGTTAGCAGACTGTCCCAGAAACATCTGAAAATCTACTAAAAATTTTGTGGAATATTTTTGGGACATTTTGGGCCTCTGTTTCTCCTTATACACTACAGAAATCACCTTAGGTCTTAGGTATACTAACTGAAATAGATTTCAATAAATAAAATGTCCGTGAGTAAAATTTTTAATCCAGTTTTACAACAAATTTATCAGCAAATTTGTCAGTAAGGACACCTGAATTCCAAAATGTTAGCCTTGGAGTTTCCTGGGGTTATTATTAGTCTTTTGGTTTATAGCTGAGGGAAATAAAGCTAGCAAAGACCAAGATGAAAGGATAGAAATAGGATGGCATTTTTCTCTTCCTCATCTTCCAGTTCACTACTCTACTATGTGCACAGACACCACAATTCCAGCACATTCTTTTCCCAATATGAATATAGTTGTCCCTTCCTGTCCCTCTTTCTCAACATAGCTTTGAGATATCTTTGTTTATTTATCATGACTTAGGTTAATAGTATACTATTTCTCTTGAAGATCTATTCTTGTATTAATTTGTCCTCTCTATCTACAGCCTTTAATTTAATTTCCTTTTTATTGCCTTTTGTCACTGGTGAGTTTATCCACCTCTCCTACATCAAACACACATCCATTTTCAGACATGTTTCTAAAATCCACAGAGAGTTCCTCTGTTCATGAAAACTCAAATTTGTGTATTTTGAATGTCCCATATAATCCTGAGTGTAGTGACTGGGAGAAATTGGAAATTGGGAGTATCTGCGGACCTTCAGACAATCTGAAACAGATGATTCATTTATTTTGCTTTATTTTCTTTAGAACAGGAATAAAACATGGAGGAACCAATTCCAAAATTGGATGTTTATCATCAATTTTTGTTTTTTATGGGCCACTACAAAATTTTGTGTGTTTGTTTTAATAAGGATTTTGCTTTTCAAGTGAAAATGTTGACATATTGGTACTTATGTTTGAAATGGAGTCTCATTTCTACTGTTTCAGTTACCTTAGATTTATTATTGAGTTCTTATACTTTCTTTCCTCTCTTTGGATTGCTTCACTACTTACCTACCATCAGGAGAACAAATAGGCAATACTAAAATATCTTCAAAAGGAATTAATCACTACTATGCTATTTTTTTCATTCACCATAAATGATGGGCCAATAATGTCATTATTGAAAATCATTAAATAAAATATGATGGGAAATATTTTGGAATAAATGAAAATTTTCTTCCTACTTCTGAGAAAAAAAAAAAAGATTATCTATGGTAACAGAAAGAGATAATGATTGAGCAGGGTCCAAGATGGCAGTGTAGGAAAGTTGTCAACTCACTTCCTCCCATGGACTTCCAAGTCTACACCTACATAAAGATCATTTCCCTCTGGAAAAGATCTGAAAACTAGATGAACTGTTCTCTGCAATAAAGGATAAAAGGACCACATTGAGAATGGTAGAAGAGGCAGAGAAAAAATCTTGTAAAAACCCCCACCCCAGTGCAGCAACACACAATAGGGAGGGATCTCATCAGATAGGTACATCTCCCAGAGGAGCAAAGCGTTGGTATCCCACATCAGGCACCCTGGCCTGGGGGTTGTGCACCAGAAAAATGAACCCCCAGAATGTCTGGTTTGGAAAACCAATGAGGCTGATGTATGGGGATCCCAAAGTGCCATAGGAAACTGAGGTTCCCCTCTTGGAAGGTTCATGTGTGGTCATGCTCTCCCTAAGATCCAGGGAATAAATAGCAATTTGAAAATTGCCTAGAATATAGGTGAGGGAGATTCATTTGCTGATCTGAGGTCATGGGCTTGAAAGGTGGGGGGCACTTGAGATTCTCCCTGGAGACAGAGGCACTGACAGATGTTATACTCTCCACACAAACTGCGAGCACAAGCAGGTAAGCTTCGACATGGCATCATGGCTGGGAAAAGTTGGGGTAAGAACTTATGGCGCTTGCTGAAAACTGGAGAGCACAGGCAGTTGCAACTCTCCCCTGTTTCCTGACTGGGGTGGATACGAACAAGCAGTCATGGCATCCTTCCACACTCTGCCTAAAGATAGTGATGCACTAACAGAGTTCTCTCTTGCTGTATCATTGAAACCTGCGAGCATGTGTAAACAAGACATTTTCTTTCTGTCTTTCTGAAGCAGGCAGGCATACCCTGCCTACTGCACTCTTCAGCTGCCTTGCTAGAGCCAGGGGCATGTGCAATCTACACAGGGGACATCCCTTGATCACCTGACTCTGGTGGCCAAGAGGATTGGCATTCCAGAGCTCCATGGGACTGTAACAACCAGAAAGACAGCTCTTGGCAGGCCATTGCCCACAGGGAAGTACGCAGACAGCAGACTGAAACACAACTCCCGTCTTCCTATAAAAAGGCCTATTTTGGAGCTTCAGCCTTCATGAAGGACATGCTTCTGGTTTCTCACACATTTAGAGGTCTAGAAGCATAACCAGGGAGACACCATGCTTGCACACTCCCTTGACCTTACCGTAGCTCAGTGTGACTTCCCAGAAAGAAGCTTATATACTCTTCTGGAGCCCCATTGCAATTATCACCTAAGGGACACCTCCAGATCTCCTGGTCTGGAGACTAACAGGGATTATAATTGCAGAATCATAGGACTGTATATATTTGCATACTCTAAAGCTGCTGTCTGAGGATTTGGCTTCCAATCAGCCTGAAATCAGGTGCTAAATGAATTCTTCTCCTTGGATCACTGACTCAAACATGGGGTTATATCAAGAATAAATCAGGCAGTTTAGACAATCACAGAAGTTCAAGGGACAACCAAAAGCTATGGCAATTTTGAATGAGAAGGATAAAGACTGAAAAAGGTAGCTGTTTTGCCAAATACATAGAAAAACAGAGAGTTAAACAAAATGAAATATGTTCTAAATGAAAGAACAAGACAAAAATTCAGAAAAAGACCTCATGATACAGAGATAAGATATACCTGATAATGAATTCAAAGTGATGGTCATAAAGATGCTCACTGAACTCGGGAGAAGAATAGATGAACATAGTGAGAACTTTAACAAGAGATAGAAAACATAAGAAAGTACCAAACAGAAGTTACAGAGCTGAAGAATATACCTGAGCTGAAGAATATGACTGAGCTGAAGAATATGACTGAGCTGAAAAATATGCTAGGGACATTCAATAGCAGACTGGATAAAGTAGAAGAATGGATCAGCAACTTGGAAGACAAAGCAATAGACTCATCCAGAAAGAGGGGCAAAAAGAAAAAAAAAATGAAAATAATTTAAGGGACTTCTGGGGCAACATCAAACAGAATAACATTCAGAAGGGTCCAGAAGAAGAAAGAGAGAAAGAGACAGAAAGCTTATTTAAAAAAATAATAGCTGAAAACTTCCTTTACCTGGAAAGGGAAACACACATCCAGGACCAGGAAGCCCAGAGAATTTCATATAAAATGCATCCAAATAGCTCCACACCAAAATAATTAAATTGCTAACAGCTAAAGAGACAGTCTTAAAAACATGAAGAGAAAAACAAATTGTTTCATACAAGGGAAACTCCATAAGGCAATCAGCAGATTTCTCAACAGAAACTTTTCAGGCCAGAGGAGTGTGGTACAATATATCCAAAGTGCTGAAAGAAAAAAACAAAAAAACAAACAAAACAAAAAAACTTTGAACCAAAAATATGCTATCTGGCAAGATAATTATTTAGATTTAAAGAAGAGATGAAGAGTTTTTTAGACAAGCAAAAATTAAAGGAGTTCACTACTACCAAACTGGCCTTACAAGAAATATTGAAGGGACCTCTATTAGCTGGAAAAAAAAAAAAAAAAAAAAGGCAAAAAATAATAACAAAAAAACATATGAAAGAGAAAATCTCACCAGAAAAGGTTAGAATATAGGAAAGGTAGTAGGTTAATCACTTCTAAAGCTACTTCAGAAGGTTAAAAGACAAAAGTAGTAAAATTAACTAAAACTACAATAATTAATTAAGAGACATATACAATAAAAAGATGTAAAATGTGACATCAAAAACATAAATTGGCAGGGGAGTAAAAGCATAGAGTTTTGGAATGTGTTTAAATTTATGTTGCTATTGACTTAAAAAAAGACTTATATAAATAGGCTGTTATATGTGAGCCTTCTGGAAATCACAAAGCAAAAACATAAAGTAAATACACAAAAGAAAATAAGAAATGAATCTAAACATAACATTAAAGAAATTCATCAAGCCACAGGGAAAAGAGAAGAAAGAAAGAGAAGAACTGCAAAAAATGGCCAGAAAACCATGAACCAAATGGCAATAAGTACTTACCTATCAGTAATTATTTCCAATGTAAATGGACTGAATTCTGCAATCGAAAGACATAGAGTGGCTGAATGGATCTTAAAAAAAGACACATTTAAGGGCACCTGGGTGGCTCAGTCAGTTAAGTGTCTGCCTTTAGCTCAGGTCATAATCCCTGGGGTCCTAGGATCAAGCCCCAGGTTGAGCTCTCTGCTCAGTGGGGAGCCTGCTTCTCCCCATCTACCTGCTTGTGCTCTCTCTCTCTCTCTGTCAAATAAATAAATAAAATCTTAAAAAAAAAGATACATTTTTATTAAAGAAAAAGATACTACTGAGTCACTGACACTGTTAATAGCTTTTCTAGTCTTGGTGATGAATTGGAGCTATTCCGTCTACACACTGATTTAATCATCCTCGAACTAATAGCACAATTTTTCTTTTTTTTTCAAAATTGCTCACAAAGTTTAGGGAATATTTGTAAATAGTACCAGAACAAAAGAGATAGAAACTTGGCAATGTTAGGGCACATGATGGAAAGATATTCAATATCTGTTTATTGCTGATTATGATTAGGAAGGAAATTAAGTAAATTCTTTGAATTCTGTAAAATATTTGCACATTTAAATATTATCAATTAAATTATAGATAATTTAAGATACCTTATGTTATCATGTTCAGTCTTTATAGTTATAAATATACTTATACTTCAAGATAATTGGATTTACTATTGTATTGCATCAATGATTGTATTTAACTTTGTCTCTAGGACCTTTGTTTGCATATCTGTAAAATGGGGATAATATTTATCTCAAAGGACTCAAAAAGATAAAATTAGATATAAGAAATTGCCTTAAATCTGATATTGTCATGACTTTTATTTTTTAATTTTTTAAATTTATTTTTTAAAGATTTTATTTACTTGAGAGAGAGAGAGAGGCAGAGAGAGAGAGAGTGAGAGCTGCATGAGCAGGGGGAGGAGTGGAGGGAGAGTGAGTAGCAGACTCCCTGCTGAGCAGGGAGCCCAACTCGGGGCTGGATCCCAGGACCCTGAGATCATGACCTGAGTGGAAGGCAGACACTTAACAGACCGAGCCACCCAGGCACCCCTTGTTGTGACTTTTAATAGATTCAAGGAAGATAGACTTAATGTTACTTTTTTTCTACCAGTGGAAAATTGCGAAAGGTCAATTTACATAATCCAGGGAGATGGCTGATTGTACTAGCTGCATTATTATCAGAATATGCATATTATATTCACATTATAGTTGAGAACATGGGATTTAAAAAATGACTTTACTAGTACTCCATAAGTGAGTCTAGCAAAGAAACATCTGAACATTTTTGTTCCTATCTTGCATTCTGAGCTTCAGTTAACCAAGATTATTTACAATATCTGTACAAGTTTTAAATATTAGTTTTTAAATTTGTAACATGACTGCACAGACCCAGCTAACCATCTTTAAGGACAGACTTTGGATAGAGGAGTTTTGTGATTATGAGGTTGATGGTGTGAAGAGAAATGGGTAAAATCATCCAGAGGATTTCTTAAGGTATCAGACTTCCTGAATAACACAAAAGACATGGGATCAGTGGGTCCCAAATGATGATTTTATTTGGTTTCTGGGCACATCACTCATAGTCCTACTGCACATTTCTAGAGCTACTAAAGAACCATTATGCTAAATGATGTGGCTTAATCACACATTTCCAGTTAGCCCCTGACCAGTGGAGATGACTGCTTTGATCCACATCTGGAATTGCAGCACATTTTATATCCCTGTTATTTTCCATTAATTTTACAATTTAGACCCTTAATTGCAACCTTCTTGATATAAGGAGCATTGAGTTTCAAATATTGCCTTTACATTGGTAAGAGGCGTGAAGCTAAAGTAGTCTGTGCAATAAAACAGAAACAGTATTTTTTTCCCCACATTTTGCCTTTGGGCCCTTTTACATTGCACAATCCCCAAATACATACTTCCTGTATTTCTTGATTGATGATTAATATTTATGAGTATCACCTTTTTTCCTTCATAGAGAAAATGTGGTACTTTGAGAAAATATGGGTAGAAGTTTGATGGCAGAATGCTTACAGAAAATAATTATATAAAATCCATATTTCTGTATATTAACCATTAAGTATGTATGTGTTTATATTTGTAAATATATAATTGCCAGTGTGATAATCGAAACTGAAGGGTTTTGGGGCACCTGGGTGGTTCAGTTGGTTAAGTGTCTGCCTTCGGCTCAGGTCATGATCCTGAGGTTATGGTATCAAGCCCCACATCGGGCTCCCTGCTACATGGGGAGCCTGCTTCTCCCTCTCCCTCTGCAGCTTCCCCTGCTTGTGCTCTCTCTCTCTCTCTGTCAAATAAATAAATAAAATCTTAAAAAACAAACAAAGAAAGAAATTGAAGGATTTAGTAGTTTAAAATCTGAAAAATTATATTTGGTTTTTAGAATGTATTATGGACATTTATTCTGAATCTATCATTTTTCAGTAAATTTTTAATCAATTTATATACCTGTAGTAAAAACTGATAGCAAGAGTTTGTAGCCCAGAATCATTTTTCTTGGCAGAGGGGGAAAATAGTCATTTAAATTTCCATAGACAATTATTTACTCACGGATGATTCAGTCTTCTCTGAAAATCATGTATTGATATAAACAATCAGGAGAAGTAATTAGCAAACACATTTATTTTTTTTTTTCAGTTTCTACTTTAATCCCAAAGATTAAATGGCTAAGTGAGACTGATACTTATTTCTCTTAAGGACCTATCTTCTAGGGCTTCAATAGATATTTTTCATTGCAAAAATAAAATTGGTTTATGGTCCATGTTCTATTTTTTCCAGATGCGTAAATCCTGGTTAATTGTTAGGATTAAAGTGCATCCATGGTTATATTTTTACAAAGGAGCTATAATTTAGGGGCTCCTGGGTGGCTCAGTGGGTTAAAGCCTCTGCCTTCGGCTCAGGTCATGATCTCAGGGTCCTGGGATCAAGCCCCGTATTGGTCTCTCTGCTCCATGGGGAGCCTGCTTCCCCCTCTCTCTCTGCCCACCTCTCTGCCTACTTGTGATCTCTCTGTCAAATAAATAAATAAAGGGCGCCTGGGTGGCTCAGTTGGTTAAGCGACTGCCTTCAGCTCAGGTCATGATTCCGGAGACCCGGGATCGAGTCCCACATCGGGCTCCCAGCTCCACGGGGAGTCTGCTTCTCCCTCTGACCTTCTCTCCTCTCAGGCTCTCTCTCACTTTCTCTCTCTCTCTCAAATAAATAAATAAAATCTTTAAAAAAAAAAAATAAATAAATAAATAAAATCTTTAAAAAAAAAGAAACTATGATTTAAATATAAATACCTAAAGGCTTAATCCTGCACTGTCTCTTGCATCTTGAAGAGCCAATGTTCCTTACAGAAAGGAAGCCAAGTCTTCAGTTAAATTATGCTAAAATGACAGTCGGCAGTTGCTTTTCACCAGATCCCAGAAATCATTCCCATTTACTGCTCTATTCTATCTGTAGGAAATGTGGCTAAAAACAAACAAACAAAAAACAAAAGAAGAGCAGGTAGGTGTTATAAATATTGTAACTAAAAATACTAAGGCTTAGAGGAACTTTTTATAAAGCTCAGAAAGAAGATACTTGGCCCCCTACTCTACAGTCTTGGGCTTCTGGCCCATTACAGCATCACATTCTGTTTATAGAGTCTGAGTTGTCTTGCTAATCACAGATTTGAATGCGGGAGCTGAGAACAAAGGAAGACATCTTTTGGTTTGGAAATTTGAGTGACAGCCCTATCATTTCCTAGTTCCATTCTCTACTCAGGATTTGTTAAATTTATTTAAAATATTTGACCTTGTCAAGTGAGTTTCATTTTACATGTCCAAAGTTATGAATCCAGCATCGAACCATTGCATTTTAAGCTTCTTCCTATGATGGGGTAATCTAAATCCCTATCAGAGAGGGAATTTAGCCACTTCATTTGACTTGGGGTTTCTTTTATTTAAAGACACATACTTTAAAGTTCTCTTAGCTATGATCTTCTTCATCTTTATTTACCTCTATTTTTTAGTTTTTATTTTTTTAATTAACACATAATGTATTATTTGCCCCAGGGTACATGTCTTACCTCTATTTTTTATCATTAAAATAGTTTCAGGATGCCTGGGTGGCTCAGTCCATTAAGCATCTGCCTTTGGCTCAGGTCATGATCCCAGGGTCCTGGGATCGAGTCCTGCATCGAGCTCCCTGTTCAGCAGGGCATCTGCTTCTCCCTCTGCCTGCTTCTCCCTCTGCCTGCTGCTCCGCCTGCTTGTGCATGCTCTCTCTCTCTCTGACAAATAAAATAAAATCATAAATAAAATAAAATAAAATAAGATATTTTCTACAGAAGATTTTAATATGTCCATTCATAAAAATCAAGATTTTACTTCTAAACCAGGGAGGTTCAATGCCAAAAATATTTAAAATTTGTTTTTCTTTGGGTTCACCTAGGATTGGAAAATATGGTTGGGGAATAAGAACTCTGCACAAGGGCATGTGGATGAAGGAGCATGTGGGGGCCACCCTCCAGCCTGGGAGACCCCTTTACCCAAAGGAGCTCCCTTTGCCTAGTCACACACCAACCACAGGGCTAGTCACTGATCCAGAATTAATGAATTTTAGATTTCCAGGTGACTGATGAGAGATACTCAAATGAGCTAGCAAAAATATAAGTTGGAGAATAACTAATATTGCAAAAATCTAGCAAACCTAGAATATTAAATAATTGACTGGCACAGAGGTTTAGGGTACCTAAGAAAATGGAAAAAATCAGGGAGCGAGGAAAATTGTAAGCCACATTGTCACCTTAACATAGTCCCTTCTTCTAGTGCCTTTTTCTCCCTGCATCTCCTTAAGGGCAGGAGTCTTTCAGGGCCTCCCTGTTCTCTGAGCCTGTCATTCTCCTGCTAGATTACCTTTTTTCTCTTTAGCCTGGAACCGGGAAAATGATTTTCAAAGACAGTCTCAGATGCTGTCTGTGTTCTTCCCTCTTTGTCACCTGCAGCTCCCTGTTTTCTAAACCCCCATTCAGATCAGTCCAACCGGCTGTTTTCTATGTTGCTGGAAGGCAGAGCTCAGCTTGTGAAATCACATAATCACGCTGATTTCCTCCATTATAAGTTTATGAGCCTCATCCTCAGCTGGGCCCTTGTTGCTGCTTGGCAATCCTTTTACTTATGTGTCTCATCAGCTCCCTATCTCATTTCCCATGATGGCTGTTAACAATCCTTTTACAACCTTCATTGCCAGCTCCCAATTCCACTTCCCTCACCCCATTTTTTGCAGAAGGCTTTACTTCCGACTTCCTGGAGAAAACAGATGTCCTCAGGCCTGTGAGCTCCCAATTTCCCCTTCCACCTCCTAGCTTTGTCATCTATGGTCTCTGCTTCTCCACGAGGAGCTCCCGGAGGAGGCTGGGCACCCACCTGTGTTCTCAATTCCTTCCTCTCTCCCCTGGGACATATGAGTTGCTCTCTATCTTGCATCACCTGCCTCCTGTCTTCCAGTATCTTCTTCTCCCCTGCTTACAGAAGATCTCCCACTGAATTCTCATGTAAAAAGAAAAGTTATTTAGAATGTTCCTACCCCTCAAATTAGCTCTCTGAGTCTCCCTCATCATCAAAATTCTGAATACGGTAGTCTGAATTTAGTGCCTCTACATACTATTGCTATTCTCACTTCATAGACCGTGCCCCAGTTCTATCACCATAATTCCTCGGGTGGAGTAGGATGCTGTGGAAAAGGCTACTGTGACCCCCTAAATGATTAATCCATCGGCTTCTTTTTCAGCTCCTATTTTCTACTTCTCTGTAAGTTTGGAAATATTCAATATCATCAAATTCTTCTTGAATGTCTGTCTTCCCTTGATTTTCAAGCTGGGAATTTTCAAAATCTGCCCTTCATTTGGAATTGGATGCACTGCCCAGCGCATAAAGCACAGCATAACGCAGTGGTTAAGAATATAGACTCTGAAACTATTAGACTCTATCCCTGGCTGGGATCCTGGCTCAGTCTTAACAGTGTGTGACCTCAGTTATTTCACCTGAAGACAGGGCTGGTAGAAATATGTACTTCCGGGGTTGTTAAAACACTCTAAATGGGTTAATACAATGCTTGGCTTGAGTAAATAGTCAATACATGTTAGTTTTCGTTAGTGTTACCTGACCTGGGTCATGGCCAGTTTCTAAGAGATCGGTTACATGGAAAACTATTTTTTATAGTTTAATGTACAGAAAGGCAGTGAAATAATCTAATCCAAATCTCCTGAAGGCAAGATTGGAATCAAGAGAGAGCAAAAGGAGCTAGAGAGGAAGGTACTAATTCCCAACCCTATTGAGAGGGAGATTCTAAGTGAGAGATGGAAGCAGATTTCAAGAACCAGTAGAGAACTGGATCAAAGTGGAAGAAATTTGGGAACAATGAAATGAATCCAGGACATTGTTTACAGAATAAAGTTGCTTACAGAATAAAATTCAAATATTTTAGAATGTCATACTGGTCAATGTTCCCAAATGTGCTGGCCACTTTTTTGCTTCTGGTATATATGTGAAGCTATTTCCCCGCACCAGAGATGGTTTTGACCTGTCTGTCATTCTACATGGGAAATTGCTACTTATTTCAATTTTCAGCTGTAAGTTTACCAAGTTTGTGAAACCTTAACTTGCCTCTCCTACTGCTTAGCAAAAGTGATTACTCTCTTATCTGCATTGACATAGCATGCTATATTTACATTTCTTTTGGCACTATTCATATTTTTATTGCTATTTAAGTCTACATCTGTTGTTAGATCATGAATCTCCTTGGGACAAAAATCTTGGCTAATTCATCATTATAGTCTCAAGACTTTAAAAGTGCCTGGTACATAATGGAAACACCTTAAATGTTGAATGTTGCCCATTCAATCCATCAATACTCTAATGTGTATATCTATGTCTGTCTGTCCATCTATCAATCTGTCTACTGTTATTAAAAAAATAGTATGTCCCCCTAATTTCGAGATTAATACAAATATAATGAGAATACTTAAAATAGAGACTAGAATCAGCTCTATGAAATAGATACAAATGCAACTATTAATGCAATAATTAGAATAATTTTACTTTCTCTAATAATTATGCCTTGAGCTAATCTAAAGAATGAGGTAATAATACCACAATTGATTTTTCAAATCATTTACTAAATGCTATACCAATTTGTATTTGATCTGGTAACATTGAATAAGACAGACAAATGGCAAATTCTAAAAGAATCGTTAAAACTACAATTCAAGGACTTGATACAAAGTCACTAAAAATGTTCTTTCATTTTTTCGTGTCTAAATGTGAAAGAGATAACATAGTCACTGTAAATTAATATTTATGGCAACCATACAGAAAGCATTAAGGTTTTAAGGTTGGAAAGTCAGACATGAATGCCATTGATACAGCTAAAGTCAATATTGGGGATATATTTATCAGCATGTACATGTGAGGAACATCACTGGAATAAGGGGAGAATGACTAGGCTTAATAAAGTGAAGAAAATATAAAATATGGTAGTTGTCTAGATTCATTGCTTATAAACCTGAAATAAAGAAAAATAAAGGAAAACAAAAAAAATGCAATCTCATCCCTGAGGTAGCTCATTAATTCATTTTCACTCAATGAATATTTATTGAGTGACTGATTCACATTAGGCATTGTGCTATGTCATAAGGATATAAAACAGAATAGACAGGGTCAATGATCCTCCCACCTATCCAGTCAAGAGGTGGACATATAAACATATAAATGCCATCGCTTTTCTTGGGCTAACTCCTTCACATCCTTCAATTCCTATACATTAGGATAATTCTGGCGGCTATAATAAATTGACCGAAAAATCCAATAGGGGTTCCAATAGAAGTTTATTTCTTTTTTGTCAGGTGGAGGAGAGGTAAATAACTGGGTAATGGGAAGGTGTCTGCACCATTCAGTGATGTGAAGAGCCAGGCTGAAGAAGACTCTGCCACCTGTGGCATCCAAGGTCTCCAAATAGCAGATGACTATAAAATCATGGAGGGACCTTTATTGGGCAGGCCCTGAAGTGGTGTGTTTCCCATCTGCTCACATTCCACTGGCTAGAACTCAGTTATATGTCCACTTCTACCTGTATAGGAGGCTGGAAATGTCATCTAGCTGTGTGGCCAAGAAGAGGAGGAGCACTAGGCTTTGGAGTCTATGCCCTATGTAAATGTTCATCATTCCCCGAATCTAGGGTCAGTGCCCCTCTGATATGTTTCCACATCACCCTGTACTTTTTTGTCAAATCATCATCACACTAGCTTTACATTGTCTTATTTCCTACTAGATACATACTCCTTACAAGCAGAGACTGTCAGGCTTGCTCCCAATTGTATTTCTACAGGTTAGCACAGCTCGTAGCACAGAGTAGGCACCTAATAAATATTTATTGATGTAAAACCTTCTTCTCTTGGTCACTCCCAACTCACTGGCATACACTTCTGTGCACACCTCTGTGGGATGGCCCTTTGATTACCAGTAACCAAATGCCAGAGCTATCAAGGACTCTTTGGTCTCCATCTTATTTGATTTGCCACTTGCTACTTCACTTTGATACGCTTTTCTTTAGGTTTTGCCTCTGAGTTTTTCACTTTTACTTTTTCAGTTCTTACGTGGACTCCTTTTCTGTTGAAAAGTTGGCTTTCAAAGGAGAGGTCTTGGTTGTTAAGTGATTGCAACGTCATGGGTAAAGGAGAGGATATGTTTTCTTTTTTTAAAGATTTTATTTATTTATTTGACAGAGAGAGAGATCACAAGTAGGCAGAGAGTCAGGCAGAGAGAGAGGGAAGCAGGCTCCCTGCAGAGCAGAGAGCCCAATGTGGGGCTCGATCCCAGGACCCTGAGATCATGACCTGAGCTGAAGGCAGAGGTTTTAACCCACTGAGCCACCCAGGCGCCCCAAGGATATGTTTTCAAAAGACAGGAAAGCCTGTGTACCCCATCAGAGAGGAAATGCCGGATGGTGGAGAGTGAGAGAGAAGATGGAGACAGAGATACAGGAACACAGAGAAATAGCAAGAAACAGATGACAGATATACAAAAAAGAAGAGGAAGAAAGGAGTTAGAGACACACAAGGACGCAGAACAGGCAGTTGACAGACACCCAGAGAAAAACAGAGGGAGACAGAGAGACTGAAGATACCAGAAAGGGAAAGCATATTTGTTAGAGAACAATTTTTGAGAAAGTAGGAAGATCCTAATAGGATTAGCTTTGAAAAGAGGCAATAATTCTCCATGAGAGAGCAAAATTGAGAAAACCTCTTTTTTCTTTTGTTTACAATGAACCATATTTGATATAACATTTCTTCACTAATATTGCTTTACTCGCAAATAGAGGTGGAAATTTGAATGGACAAAGAAGCCTTTGACTATGCAGCTACATATGAAAAAGCAATTGAAAGGAAAAAGTAGGATGAATGTTAGAGGAGAGCATCAGTCACAGAGCAACTCTTGCAAAATTGCCACTGCTGTGTCTTTGTACTGTGAGGATGATAAAACTTACCGGTTGAAGTGCCTTATCATTGATACCTTTTCTTTCAGTCAGTATGGTAACAGGTAGGGAATAGAAATGTAGACTCAGCTACCATGCCCATAGCATACACCTTACCTAATGTTGTTCATAGATCTTTGTGTCTTTTATAGCTCATCGTTAGTTTTTAATATCTATTTTCATTTCTTTTGTCCCGAAAGCAAATACGATGTTTCTAGTTCAGAGACATAATATTGTTATAGCAGTAACTGCATCGGTTACCTATGACCCTTCTCCCCTTTTAGGGCTATGTTATCAAGACCAGATGTTATATGTATATGCAAGGGAGTTTGTGCACTACCAAGAAGAAATTATGAATCTCAGAGTTTGCATAGAAACTGCTGCACAGCTGCCAATTTCTCCTTCTGAGAGACTGAGAGAGAGAGAGAGAGAGAGAGAGAGAGAGAGAGCAAATATCCCCAGTATGAATAGATCTTCTCTGGGAAGAGAAAGGAAAGATCCCTCTTTTACAATCCTTTGGAAGGTAAACAGATGGTTCTGGGTTTTACCTGCTTTGAAAGAAACACATTTCTCTCTGGAAGTCTTTATTTATTCATTGTTTAATTCCAAGAGTTGTTCTTTATCTATTTATTTTTTTAAAAAGATTTTATTTATTTGAGAAAGCAAGAGAGAGAGGGAGAGAGAGCATGAGGGGTGAGGGGCAAAGGGAGAGGGGGAAGCATGCTCTCCAGTGAGCAGGGAGCCCAACAAAGGGCAGGATCCCAGAACCCCAGGATCAAGACCTGAGCCAAAGGCAGGTGCTTAACTGACTGAGCCACTCAGGCGCCCCCAAGATTTGTTCTTTAGCCATGTTCCAGTTTTCTTTGCTCAGAAAGCCATTGTGTTGCAGAAACATTAAAATACCTCTATGAGGTATATATCATTATTTACATGAATAATATAAAATTCCATCCTTATAAATTAATAACATTTCTGGAATCAAATAACCATGTAAAATGGCTATTTCAAAATAATTCTAAAATAATGGTTGTGTCATAAAAACATTTTGTTTTAACTCTCATTTAACTAGAATGCAAGATCTTTTAATATTTTAATTAAATCAATTTATAAGTACATGTGGTGTGACTATATTTACATACTTGTTCTGTGTCCATAAACCAAAACAACCCTTTTAAACATACTAACAGAAAAGGGACCAGTAATTCGGTACCTCTTCACAGAAACCTTGCTAGCTCCTATTGTATGCACTCAAAAAATATTTATTACCAACTTAGTTTGGAACACAATAATAGCACAAAAAATACAGTTGAAATTCAGTGCTATTTTAATCCTATTCTCTAACAAGCTTAGCACCTGAAAACTGTTTTCCTTGGTTATCAAAATGCATGCCAATATAAGAATCTTAAAAATATGAATATCCATTTCCTCATAGTGTAATCATTTGCCTTGAAGCCGGGACCCACATTGGTTTCACTCTACTCCATTGAATTTACTATTTATTTAACACCTAATATGTTCTAGGCACCATGCTAGATGCTGAACCTACTGTTATGAGCAAAAGTGGATATGGTTCTCCCTCTTTCCAAATTTTTGTCTAGTAAATAGGATCCAGTTATAGAGATCTGTGTTAAATAGGATACACCCCTAACAAAGATATGCAAACTACAGTGGCTTAAACACCTCTCTCCCATAAAAGTCTAAGTTGCTGCATAGTTCCAGGGGATATGGCAATTTTGCTTCACAACGTGATTCAGAAATATAGGCATCTTGACAATGTCATTCTTGCCTACATGCCAAAATCTCTAGGGTCACATTCCAATTTGTGGGAAGAGATAAATAGTAAGTGGGAAGCAAGCAACCTATCTATAAGCATATGACCCAGAAGTCGAATATTTCACTTCTGCTTTCATCCATTATCCTGAACTTAATCACAGGGTTACATCTGGCTGCAAGGGAAGCCGGGAAATACATTTTCTGCTGACTGCCATATGCCTATCTAAACTAGGGAGGTTCTTATAACTATGAAGAGGAAGAGGATGGATTTCGGGAAAACTGAAGTTTCTGAAATAGTAAGTTTTCAGTATCTGGATCTGATAAGTGATACCCAGTCCCTTTTCTTGTTCATCTGACTTTGACTTATGGGCCTTTCCTTAAGTCAGTGTAGGTTTTAGTTCTTAATCCCTCTGATCCCTAGCTGTGTCCCAGCCAACTGCATTATATGGATTAGGGCCAATTGACTCTCAGGAAATGCCACAAGGTAACATAAGTTATATGATAAATAAATGGAGTAGTGTCCTTCTAGTCTGATGCAATCGTCCTGTATGTCTCCTTCACTGTTTTCCCAAAATCTTTTACACTGTCTGGAACACAAGTGGTACTGAAAAAATCTTTATTGAATGAATAAAGAACAAATGAATGGCATATGTTATGGTAGTGGCTCTGACTTACATTCTTTTTTCCCCCCTTATTTTACTTTTGTTTAACTCTGCGAATCACACTACTGGGAACAGAGAGAAAACCAGTCATAGAGCTTTTCATCTGGCTCTGAATGTTTTCAGGATAAAAGTTATTGTTTGCATTTCTCTCATCTTCTCTTTGATAGCTATCCAAGATGTTTGAAGATGATCATAAACTTAAAAGTATTATAGAAAAGAACACAAATGTCATCTTATTGCCTATTTTACAGATAGAATACTGGGGTCCAAACTGAGAATGTTTGCCAGTTGTCATGTAAGTTATTCATATTAGAGGCTTTGACTTTCAATCCCATTGCTCCTTTTAGTATTGCATCAATTCTAAATTTTGAGGTGCCCTATAACACATAGCTCTAAGGTTCATAATCAGGTCAGCTGCCTTTAAATTAAGTGCATAGTCTCCCTTAGTAGTTCTCAAAGCGTGGTTCCTTGGCTGCAGCAACAGCATCAGACTTTCCTGGGAACTTGCTTGAAATGCTAATTCATGCCTCTCTCCCCAGACCCAGAAACTCAGAAACTCTAGGGCTCAAGCTCAACAATGTATTTTTTAGCAAGCCCTCTGGGCGATTCAGATGCTCACTCAAGTTTCAGAGCCACTGTCTTGTACTGATGGGACAGCACGCAGCATATATTATGGCATTCTCTTATATGATGTAGACACCCATAACCAAAGCTACCAATCATGGAGAGCCTACAAAGTGCCACTCTGCTAGATGCTATATGTATCTAGTCTCATTTAATCATCACAATAGTCTGGAAAATTGTTATTACTATCTGCGTTTTATAAATGGGAGAATTAAGGCTTAGCGAGGTCAAATTTCAAGCTCCTCCCCCAAAAGCACCAAGATTACATAATTTGAAATTGTCAAGGATGAGATTTTTTTTTATTAACATATAATGTATTATTTGCCCCAGGGGTACAGGTCTGCTAATCATCAGGCTTACACATTTCACAGCACTCACCATAGCACCTACCCTCCCCAATGTCCATAACCCAGCCACCCTATCTCTACCCTCCTAAGGATGAGATTTTTAAACTTCTATTGTCTAACTCCAATGATCATGAATTTTCTAAGGTACCACTTTAAAAAATACACTGGATTAAAATGTACTCATTGAGAGGTATGGAAAATAAGAATATTTGATATTTGAAACATAAAGTTTTCAGGACCATGAACTGCTAGCTGTAATGTATTCATTAAAATGCTGCTTTGAGTTTGAACAACTTTCTTTTAGTATAGCTGTATATGCAAAACAGTATTCTGCCAGGAAAAAAATAGGCCAGCTTTCTATAAGCAATTTGTTTCTGTTTTTACTGTTTCTAGAACTTGGTAGTGGTCTGGTAGAGATACATGTGTAGCCTTCACAGTTGATGTTCCTCTCTGACGGCCCTGCTTGAGAGTTGCCACATGGCCTTTGAGAGATGGACTTCATCCTGAGTGTATCTGAGAGTCTACATGGCCAGAAATATCCCAGTTTTTCAAAATGCAGGGACACTGGACTCTGGGATAAATTAAATGCTCTGGATCTTATAGTTCATCGTTCCCAGGTTTCTAGGGAACTAGTTGACCTGTCTCTCCTCAAACAGTTACTGATGCATGAAGATACCTGGGTATATAGAGTGTAGATGGTTAAGCTTTAATACGCATTCTTCCTTAACCTGTTATTTGTTTTTTATCTCTGGAGGGACTGAGTCCTGAATAAACATTGCCCCTTAATAATTTGCCTACAGTGGGTAGCTCTGGTTATTGCCAGAAGGAAACCCTGGATACTGTTGTCAGGTCTTCAGATTTTTTAGAGAAGCAGGGTATATGTATATTTGCTACACACACACACACACGTATGTGTGTGTGTGTGTGTGTGTGTGTGTGTGTGTGAAATCTAATATTAAAATTTTAGTTATTTTAACATTCTGTAGGCAAAAATCTACATTTGTGGGCTGGTTATATTCATCACATGTTTACTTTTCATTTTCCGTAGACTTTTGGTGCTTAACTTAAAAATTACTCCCTTCAGTTCATGTATTTCTTTAGCATTATTAGCTGAGTTAATCTTATCATCCGCCTGAAGTTCCCTTCTTTTTGAGTCACAGTTTATAGATTAAAGACTGAACAATAAAGAAACCTCAACTTAAAATCTGACTGGGTTGGCCCAATGCCATCAGCATATAAACTAGCTAAGTCACTTGAGTAGGTTACTTATAATCCCTGAACTTTGTTTTCAGTGTCAGTACAGGAGCATAAAAAGTGTCCAGCAATATCTTTGGGTGTATAGTAGATAGTTAATTCCTGTATGTTAACCTCTTTAATTCTGACCAAAAAAATTATGGAAAAAAATGGATTTTCCCCTCAAATAGAATAGAACTAGCAATATTTTTTTCTATTTTTTTACTCCCAGGAAAATAAAATTCTACAAATAATTTTACAGAAAGAATGCTATTCAGTGAAATAACTATAAAAATAGTAACACATATGTCCTTTATTATATTAGTTAATTTTGGGGTCAAAATCTCATATTTTTGTTAACTAAAATAGAAGGAGAAAACAAGTTTTCGGTATCACTGACTTTAGGATTGACCTATCCTGTGCTCCAAAAGGGCAGGAAAGGATATGGATTCTCCAAAAGCATCTGAGTTGCCAATTTTGGGCAAAATGTATTGAAATTTGGGTCCATTTTTTGATGCTTCAAGGTAGTGACTTAATTTAGAGTCCTAAAACTAAAAAGCAAAGCAGATAATCAATCTAGCTGTATTATCTAGATCATCAAAAGGATGAAATTTGTATTACTTTCTTAGTGGTTTTTTTGTAATACCTTTGTAACTGAGTTTTGTTTTTTTTCCCCATGGAACAATTAAAATCCAGATGGATAGCTTTTTTTTGTCCTTATTCCATGTCATAAAGTATAACTGATTTAGAATGAAGTGAAAGCTTATTGATGAACAAGAAGATCTGGATGACTAAATTCACTACTAAAACATTTTGCCTTGAGGTTTGTCTTGGTCAGCTCAGGCTGCTGTAACAAACTACCATGAACTGAGTAGTTTATAGACAACAGAAATTTATTTCTCATAATTCTAGAGACTGAAAGCCCAAGATCAGGTTACCTGCATTGTCAGGTTCTCTCATGGTGAGAGCCTGCCTCCTAGTTCATAGATGGCTATCTTCTCACTGTGTCATCACATGGTGAAAGAGAAAGCAAGTTTTCTCAGGACTCTTATAAGAACACTAATCCTACTCGGGGAGGGCTTTACCCCTAAGATCTCATCTAATCCTAATCACCTCCCAAAGACCCCACTTCCTAGTACCATCACATTAGGGAGTAGGGTTTCAGCACATGAATTTTGGGGGGATACATTCAGTCCATAAGAGGGTCTGTGGTGAACATACCCTTAAGTAACGTCCAATGAGTCAAATCCTTGTATAACCCCCTCCTTTTGGGTGCAGATTGAACAGGTAATATTCTAGACAACAAAATATTGTAAGACTGATGCGATAATCACTTCCCTGATTAGGTGATGTTATAAGACTATCTTGTGAGACTGAGTGGGAGATTTTCCTGCTGGTTTTCAAAAAGTAAGCCACCATACTATAAGTGGGCCATGAACCTATGGCTGATAGGAACCCCTGGCTGACAGCTAGCAAGGAAATAAGGACCTGCATTCTACAACCACAAGAGATTAAATTCTTCCAACAACTCAGAAGAGAACCTAAAGACCCAGAAAGTTCCTTCAGCCCGCCAACACCTTGACTGTAGTCTTTCAAGACCCCGAACAAAGGGTTCAGTTGGGCTATGCATGGGCTCCTAACCCACAGAAACTCTGAGATAAGAAATATATGTTATATTAAGCCATTAAATTCGGGTAATTTATTATGCTTCCTGGAAGACCAGCACAAAGCCATCTCATTTGCCCTCCTCAGGCTTCCTCAGTTATTTCTTATAAGGGGATGAGATTTAGAAATGTGTCAATCATACCTATTCCCATGTCTGGAGGATTTTAGACAACTGTATGTCTAATGGCTACTGATTCATTAACATGTTAGGACTAGAAGTGTTTTTTGCATTGTTAAACTTTGCTGCAATGAGGGAATTCACAACTCACTTATTTTACTTAAATACATACCATATAGGTTGGGGTGGGAGAGTCATTTCTTAATGCAAAGTGTACTGAGACAGAAATAAGCCCTGTTCAGACAGAGGTTTCCAAAAAAATACTATGTACCTGGTTTTGCCCTTCCTCTAACAATTGGAGGGTTCTCATTGAAGGTATTTAGATGTGATAATATCTAGATGATTTGATGGTTTAATGACCTGAGACATGTGCTATCTCTCTTAGTATCTTGTCCAAGGAATAAGTATCTCATGTTCACCATGGGACTATAATTTTTAATTTTTTCTAAGATGCTAGTATTGTTTTTTTATAAACAGTATCCTTTTGGTAAGATGGTTTTGTGATTCTTTCAAGTAAATCTTGGTGATTAACAATGCTGAGATTGAACTGTATATTTCAATGTTTCTTTAGAACATGGGGCAAAAATCTTATAGAATCTAGGTCACAAATATGCTGTGTGATTTTGGATAAGTTAATTGTTTTCTTTAGGCCTCAATTTTCTTATATCTAAATAAAATGAGGGTATTGGTTTAATGATTAAAAGTCTTTCTAGTTAATTTCTAGCTAAAAATTCAGTAGACCATTTGCTATTTGTGGAAATGCACAATATGCTTTTTCTTTCCTTCCGAAAATTGCTGCTGACGAGCATAGTGCTTTTAGTGCTTTACAAAGTATTTATTGTGCATCTGGTATAAAGCAGAGTTGGGGAGCCTGGGAAATAATTACAAAGTTTCACATCTCCAGTAGCCAAAGTTGTGTGTGTGTGTGTGTGTGTGTGTGTGTGTGTGTGTGTGTATTACACAATGGGATAGAGCAAATGGGGTAGAGACTAATGGCTTTGTGCCAGATTTGATAATTAATTGCTATAAGCTGAAGTTTGAGTTAGACATTTTCAATTTAAAATTTAAAATTGGCCTGACAAAGGACTTTGCATTCTGTGACATGAGTATATGATTCAGACTAGATAAATTAGTTGTCTATCAACTCATAATTATATTTGATAATATACATAGGAAGGGAATGGTTATTGAATGAGTGCTAGGGATGTTTAGTTTGGAAAGAGGTTGAATTTTCAGGGAGATGGAAGAGATCTTCAAATATTTGAAGACAGCTGTGAGTAAACTTATTCGGTCTGGCTTCAGAGAACATCACAGAATTAATAGGAGTTGGATATTGGTTCAGTTTAGAAAGAACTTTATCAGAGGGCCATTCATCAATGCTTGTCTTCCTTGTGAAGGTGTAAGCAATTGGTTACTCAGAAGTTTTAAACAAAAGCTGGCTGGATGAGTATCTCTTAGAGATGTATTTTACATAGAATGTCTTCATTTGGTGAATGTTAGATGAAATGAACTCTTAAGTTTTCTTCCCATCCAAAGTTTATGTAGTTTTGTTACCTTGGAGGCATTATTTATAATTTATCAATGCTTTCAAGCAGAGAATCTGCTGCTAGAAGGTAGCTAAGGTGATCTTATGTTTAGATTAGAATGGGTTATCTCCTTAATGTATCCAGCACATTGTCAGTAAGCACTACATCTCAAATGGAGTCACAGTGAACATGTCTGGCTCTAGACTCCATGTCCGAACCAAAAATTCTGGCTAGGTATGCTAGATTCACATATGTTAACACGTACAAAATGTGTTTCTTAAAGTTCTTTAAACAAAGAACTGTAGGCACATGTCTTTATCTGTTCAGGCTGCTATAACAAAGTACCACGGATTTGGAGGCTTATAAACAACAGAAATTTATTTCTCATAGTTCTAGAGGCTGGGAAATTTAAGATCAAGGCACCAGCAGATTTGGTATCTGGTGAAGTCTTCTTTCTGGTTCACAGACCTTGCCTTCTAGCATAACCTCACGTGGCAGAAAGGGAATCGGATCTCTCTGGGGCTTCTTTTATAAGGGCACTGATCCAATTTATGAGGGCTCCGCCTTCATGACCTAATCATTTTCCAAAGGTTCCACCTCCAAATACCATCACATAAAGCATGAAGGTTTCAACATATGAATTTGGGGTAGATACAAACATTCGAATCACAGGAGCACATTTCTTCGAGAAATGTCAAATAGTTTGTTCTAAGGTATTGGTTGACCCTGTAGCCTGTTTTTGCTATGGGCATGTGAAATATTATGTTATCGACAGGACACATTTAGGTTTGCTGGGTCTTAAGCTTATAACATTTGGGAGACCTTCTTTAGGAAAAATCACAAATATAAAATTCATAATGAAAGCAAATTATTTATTTAGAATAAAAATAAATTACATGAGGGGGGTAGGGATAAATAGGTGGAACACAGAGGATTTTTAGGGCAGTAAAAATACTCCGTGTGATACTAAAGTAATGGATAACATGTCCAAACCCATAGGATGTACACCACCAAGAATAAACTATAATATTATAAACTATGGAGACAATGATGCATTAATGTAGGCTCATCAACTGTAACAAATTTAGCACTCTGGTGGAGCATGTTGATAATGGGGGAAGCTATGCATGTGTAGGGGCAGGAGGAATAAAGGACATCTTGGTACCTTTCCCTTAATTTTGCTGTAAACCTAAAATTGCTCTAAAAATGTAAAGTCTTTTTTTTTAAGATTTTATTTATTTATTTGACAGAGAGAGATCACAAGTAGGCAGAGAGGCAGGCAGAGAGAGAGGGAGAAGAAGGCTCCCCGCCGAGCAGAGAGCCCGATGCGGGGCTCGATCCCAGGACCCTGAGATCATGACCTGAGCCGAAGGCAGAGGCTTTAACCCACTGAGCCACCCAGGTACCCCTAAAAAAGTATTGTCTTAATAAAAAATAAATAAGTCAACTCTTTGAAAAAAAGTTACAACAAATCTCAAATTGAAAAAATTACCACAGAATCATAAGATCTTGAAAAATAAATTTTTTTATTAATTAACTAATACTCCTTTTACTGTGTTTCTGGCTGCATATTCTTTTAACATGTCTTCACATGACAATGACTTTGTAATATTATTATCTACAGAGAAAACTGAAAGAAAATGTAGTCTCCTCTCATGGTTGGTTGAAACTTATCTTTTATTATTGATAGTTTAGAAAATACTTTTCATCTTCACAATTCATACTGTCAGACACATATTTAGGATTATTGTCAAGTTAGGGGAAAACTCTTTCCAGTTTCTTTTAAGTGTGGGCTTCAATAATGGAAAACATTGTTCACTGATTACCTTCAAGCTTCGTACATTTCAAACCTTGTTTCTCCACCACTACCTGCGTAGCTACACACTTGCAGTGTCAGCAGTATTCACACAGTGATATAACTGCTGGCCCTCCACTCCCTGTCACATGATTGGGCACCAGGTCAGTGGGCCCAGCGGTAGTAATATTCTTGAAAATCATACCTACACCAGGAAAAGTTGCAATGATTTAAATACATAACTTATTGCAAAGCATAACCCACTGAACCAAAATAAATGTCTTCCTAACTTAATTTCCCCTTAGTCAGATCCCCAAAAAGATCTGTAGCCACTCCAATTCTACCTGATATAAGGGAAAGTTGATGAAAGGGAAGAGGAGTATAAACAGACCATGGTCTTAAGCCTAGAAAATCTAAATGTAAGCAGCATTAAGTCTTGCTCTTTTGAACCTTATATAATTTGTGAGCTAAAAGAATTGGAGTTGAGGTTAAGATCAGGAATATTAGCAGCAAATTTTTGTTGAACTACATGACAAAAATAATCAGTTTGCCTTCACAGTCTTGAAAATACATTTTTGATCACCATTATAGTCCATCTAAGGCTTCAAAAGTCATATTATCTGTGAATCTTCAACAAGATAAATTTATTTGGCCAGATGAATTTTCCAGTACAAAAAAATGTATTCTATTTGGGTTTTCTTTTCAATAGTCAATAAAGGGCAATATAAAATCATCATAAGAATAACTGCTATAGTATTCAGTATTTTTTTCAAAGATTTTATTTATTTATTTGACAGAGAGAGAGAGAGAGAGAGAGATCACAAGTAGGCAGAGAGGCAAGCAGAGAAAGAGGGGGAAGCAGGCTCCCTGCTGAGCAGAGAGCCCGATGCGGGGCTCGATCCCAGGACCCTGAGATCATGACCCAAGCCAAAGGCAGATGCTTTAACCCACTGAGCCACCCAGGCACCCCCGTATTCAGTACTTTAACTTGATATGCATCAGCAGAAAAATTGCAGGAGAATTTTAAGTTTTATCTGAGAATTAAGGATTACATAAATTACTTATTAACTCAGTATGGATTAGAGTACTATCTTATCTTCCAACTAGAGATAGAATAATGATGAGGTGACCATCAGAGTTAAGCTCTATGTTGGTATTCCATTGAGTTCATATTCGATAACCCCTTCTGCTCTGGTACACTTCAATTTATTTCATTGTTCTTATTAAATACTGTTGGCTGTGTTTTCGAAGTTAGTATTTTAAAATCTTATTTCATAATTTAAATGTGATATTTTGAGAGTCAGTGTCAGCATTCACATAAAATGGTATTTGCATTGTCTCATAAATAACACAATTTAAAAATATTTAGTGGCAAATAGAACACTTTTTAGCATTAACATTTTATATTTGTTACTGACCTATAAACAGGATTTATGCTGAAACAATTGACTAATTGCATTTTTGGCACAACATGCTGCCAGTAATTTGATCATAAACTCATGGGGCCTCTTTTGTCCCCCCCTCGTTTTCTACCTTGAAACTGCAATAAAGCTATAATTTATGATATAGACTGGGGAAGAATTATAGTTCTTCTTTTAAAAATACAGCAACTAGTGCAGATGCCAAGATAAAATCCTAGCTAAGTAGGTATTTCCCTAACTGTACGTTTTAAAACTGATATATTATTCTTGACATGCAGTTTGGGTTTTTTAAATCCTCAAATTCAATACCACATCCTACAGTGCTAATTCTTTATGTTTATTATGTTCTCTACTTCTTCTTGACTCCTAAACTTTTTGTATGCCTGTCAGCTAGATAATCAAAACAACCAGATCTTGTTTGTATGTGTTTTCAACTATTAAAATGAAGCTATATTATCTCACTTGAAAATTTTATTTCTAGAAGAAGCAATGCATTGAATATTAGTGCCTCAGTTTCAATAATTCTTCAACCCCACAAAGACCTACAATCTACAGTCTGTCGTCATTTCTCTGTTCCTGACCACTCTCATGTACTCATTTTCCTTTTTATGCAGTTTAGATGTTGTGCCTCATATTGTAATATATCCCCTATACAAACTGTCAACTACCATCTCCTCTCTTCCTTTTGGTAAAATTCAAATGCTGGTTAAATCTAACACCTTAGCACTAAGATAGATGAATGTGGCTGGAGAAAAACACTCAGTCGTTTTGACTACTTATACCTAATTTCAAGACCAGCAAGATTAGATGGATTTTATTACTGTTCAGGATCTCAAGTCCACTTGTATTTCTACTATTTTAGGTGACAATTTTATCCCTTCATTCTTGCATTAAAACTGTAACATTTTTTCTCCACCCTCCCACTCAGCTGATGGTCTTGCTTCCTATCTCATTGCAAAACTAAAAGCCAACAGAATGAATATCCACAAGGTGCCCCCTACGGCCATAACTACCTACGAACTGGCATCTGAACTCCATTAATCCACTTTCCCTGCTGATGGTATATAGTGTTTCATCCTACATAAACTAATCCCACACTTGCAACTAGATCCCTTTCCATTTTATCACCTCCAGCAATTATCCTCTCAGGCATCCTCCAGATTTCCTTAAAAGTAGACCTTCCACTAGCATCTAGTGTTTTCTAATATTTTAGCCTAATATTTTTCATTTATATTTTATTCCTCTGTTTTGCGTTCCCCAATATGTTACAGTTTTTTGAGTACAAGAAATTTAACTTGTACCTTGTATCTATCACAATAAATATAAGCAAGTTTTTTCCTTAATTTTGTAACATATGACATGATTTATTAACATTTAAATTCAACCTTCTATGAAGTGTTTTAGTTTCTCCAAATAAAAATATCCAGTGAGTTAAAATAGAGACATGGTAGAAGCTCAATAAATTTCCTTTTTTAAGCAAGTAAAGGGATAACCACCCAATCATCTTAAATGAACTTGTTTCAAAAATGAATATTCAAAATAAAAATAAATGCACAATAGAACTCCATTCCCCTGTAGTGCTTAGTGAAAAGGTAAAGAGAAGTATTATTTTTTAGAATCTTAGGACACAAAATTTAAGTTCAAATGATCTCACTTATATATTAGTTATGTCGTCCCAGAATAAGATGATTAATAAAAATATACATGTGATGTGCACACATACATACATACATACATACATACAAGATGCTGTCCTTTTTACCAATGACACAGGAAGAATCTTTGTGAAAAGAGTTTTTATTTTTAAATAAGTTTTGTATATTCTGACCTTTTCCTAAACTTGGGATGCATTACAAAAGAGTACATAAATAAATATAACTTCCATCTTAGTTCTTATGAATGTTGGGCGCCTCATGTTTCTAACTGAGCACACATAAAAGCACAAAAGCAGGATGTAGCGGGAGGGTGTTAAAATCAGCTGGTCAGGAAATCCATTTGGGGTCAGTAAACGGGTTGTTAATGACACCAACCAACAGGAAGGAGGTGGAGAGTACAAGAGGCAGGCATGCATTTAGGGGTAAAATCAATAGTCATATTTGATTGGTGTGGTACTTCTTCGCTGGCTGGGCAAAGAAATTCCATCGTGTAGTCTAAAAGTGCTAATTTTCTGTCACTGTGTAAAATTCTCAGGGAGGTAGCCTATATGGGAAGAATACTATATAGATCAAACCTTGTCTGAATAATCTTCATGTTTGTTTAAAACAAAGAACAACTAACACTTGTAGAATTTACTAGCCATTTATCTGGTTTCACCACATGTTTCTCTTAGAAATTGGCCTTATCAGGGTGCCTGGGTGGCTCAGTGGGTTAAAGCCTCTGTCTTCAGCTCAGGTCATGATCTCAAGGTCCTGGGATCCAGCCCCGCATCGCATCGTGTTCTCTGCTCAGCAGGGAGCCTGCTTCCCCCTCTCTCTCTGCCTGCCTCTCTGCCTACTTGTGATCTCTCTCCTCTCTGTCAAAATAAATAAATAAAATCTTTAAAAAATTGGCCTTATCAAAAACAATTTTGAGTTTTTTCTATGATTTTGGTTTTTAGTATTTCTTGGAAGCTCATTTCTTTTATAAACACAAGATAGAGCTTCAACAGGAGAGGGAATTGTGCCCCCAAATCTCTCATGTACTAATTTTTTGGTGAACAAGTCATTTAACTATTCTGTACCTCAGTTTTCTTAGCTCTACTAGTTAACCAAGTTTCTATAAAAATACAAGTTAATATTAATATCTGTGAGAAAATAAATGCAAATGTATTTATCATGAAGTGACTTTTCTATTATCAACTTTCTCAGTTATCAAAGTAAATATTATTTAACTATTTGTTGATCAAACGTATAAACGAAATGTAAATTAGAATCAGAAAGTCTGCAATCTTAAGGAAATATTTTGCAAATATATATAATTTTTTTAGTAATAAAGATAATAAAGAAAATGTAGGAAATTCTAATAGTTCCAGGAAAACTGAAGAAAAATTAAGAGATCTCACAATGTCACTGTCATATATCTGTTACATCTTAATTTTTCAAATGTGTGTTGTACTTTTATATATTAATAATGAAAATGTTTAACCTTTTATTTTGAAATAATTTCAAAATTGTGGAAAATTTTCAAGAATAGTAAAAATAACTATAACAAGATTATACTAATATTTATTTCATATGGTTTTGGTGAGGCTCAAATGAGTTCATATTTTTAGAGTGTTAAGAAATTTCAGATACAGATGAGTGGGAGAAAAAGTGCTTAGAACTAATAAATACTGGTTGTTATTACTAAGCTTCAGTTTTGTCACCTGAACAATGGGGATAATAAGAGTTCCTGTCTTATAAGATTATTGCATACATAAAATTTAGAGGCCCAGCGTTTTCCCAGCCTCAGTTAATGACACCTTATGCTACATGCGTAATAAAACTTCTTACTGGAAAAAACCCAATCCTGGGTTCTAGGATTGCGTGGATAACATTACAATAATATCAAAATGGCCTTTACAGAGGTTTTTTTGTTCATTTGTCTTTTTGGTTTTGTTTTTGACCTAGAGTCAACAGTTACATCAAGTCTTACCTAGGTTTCATATCAATAGCTATCAATGTAAGGGTGATTCTAGTTGATCTTTGCTGAGTCAAATCTGGCAAATTATTTGATACTAGGAAAACATATATTGGTGGAAGAAAGTACAGTCACAATATAGTTTATAGAAAGTGCTAATAAAATTTTGGTAAAAAGAAAACAGCTTATTTGTTAATCTCCTATTTTTTACACTGGGGTCTTTGTACCTCAGTGTGGGGGCTGGGCAGGGAGGGTTGTGAGTGCAACAGCCAGAAATTCGCAGAGCTCCATGATAATATGGCAGATCGTCCTGAAATTCAAGTTTCATGTGAAGACTGAAGTGCTGATGGGGAAATAAAATTTTATATTAAAATAAACATGGATATATATGGGGTTAAAATATAGATTTTATATGAATTTTAAAAATTATGTATATGACTTCAGGAATATTTAATAGCTATTCAACTCATGTTTGTAGAAATTTAAGACCTATAAATTTACTCTGCTCTACCATTGGGAGTACTTCAATTGTCAATTAGTTCACTCATTTAACAAATATTTATTTATTTATTTTTAAAGATTTTATTTATTTATTTGAAAGAGAGAGAGAGAGTGAGTGAGAGAGAGAGCATGAGCAGGGGGAGAAGCAGATTCCCCTGCTGAGCAGGGAGCCTGACGTGGGGCTTGGTCTCAGGACCCTGGGATCATGACCTGAGTCAAAGGCAGACGCTTAACTGACTGAGCCACTCAGGTGCCCCTAACAAATACTTACTTAGTATTAACAATATGCCAGACACTGTGCCATACTGCCAATGGAAAGGTAAGAAAGACTCTCATTACAGCATTATTTACAATTATCAAGACATAGAAATAGCCTAAGTGCCTACTGTCGGACAAATGGATAAAGAAAATATGATGTGATGTGATGTGTGTGTGTGTGTGTGTGTGTGTGTGTGTATGTGTGTGTGTGTAATGGAATATTATTCAGCCATAAAAAGAAATTCTGAAAAAAAAAAAAGAAATTCTGCCATTTGTGACAACATGACAACTTTGAAGGCATTATGCTAAATGAAATAAGTCAGGCAGAGAAAGATAAATAATATAGTATTGCACTTAATATGTGGAATCTAAAGAAAAGAAACTTATAGATACAGAAACAGAAACAGATCATTGGCTGCCAGAGATGGGGTGAGGTAGGGGATTATGTAAATGTGGTCAAAAGGTATAACTTTCCAGTTATAAGATATATAAGTTCTGGGGATGTAATGTATAGCATGGTGACTATAGTCAACAATACTGTATAGTATATTTGAATGTCCCTAAAAGTTCTCAAAAGTTCTCATCACAAGAAAAAAAGTTCTAACTATATGAGGTGATGGATGTTAACTAAGCTTATTGTGGTGATCATTTTGCAATATATACATTTATCAAGTAATCATATCATGTACTTTAAACTAATATAATATGTCAATTACATCTCAATAAAACTAGGAAAAAAATTAGGATCAAGACTCACGTGGCTCCTGCCCTCATGGGACTCACAATCAAGTTGTGGGGCAGGTTTGCTGTTGTTATTGTTAAGCTAACTTAATTTTCATAGCAACTTTATGAGATTCTATTATTTTATTAAGGCTGTGCTACCCAAGGCATTTTCCTATAAGTGCTAAAAATAAGCAGGATTCTTAGATGCAAAATAATATGGGCAGGGATAGCCCAATTTAAATATAATAAGACTCTGAGAATGGTAAGGTATAGATTTAGAGAAGCAAGACCTGGTAGCAAGGAGACATTTAAGGGGCAGTCTCTGTAGTACATTTGACCCATGGTAATGGAATGGGAGTTTGAGTTAAGTGGATCAATTTGAAGATATACATTGGAGGTAAATACAGCCCTTCTTTATGGATTGGATATGAGGAAGAGATGAGAACAGAAAAATTGAAATGACTTCTACACTTGAACAAATGGTTGTTTAAGGGAAAGATTAGAGGAGGGCAATTTAAGGCTAAGAGAGAAATCAAAAGTTTATTCAGTTTGGGGCATATTAATTTTCAGTTGTTTCTGAGACATACAATTAGAGATGTTCAGTAGACAACTATATACGTGAATCAGGAGCTTTGGGAAAGACATCATAGCTAGAGATAATAACTCGGCATCCTACGTAACACAGCCATTTGTAAATACGATGCTTAGTTTATTCTCACTTTTGTTCTTTAGCTTATATAATGCCCTTTTATTAACATATTTAAAGCTCTGGAAGAAAACATTTAGCAGTAGTAAATATAATTTCATGCAAAAAGCACTTAGAGGATACAAAGCTAAATCCTTCAGGATTTGGGCCATTAAGGAGCATTGAGGACAGAAAAAGATGCAGTAAAAGTCAATTTGTAATAAGTCTACTATAATGACGGTGCAAAGAAACTGCTGCAGAGATAGAACTCATAAACTCATATTTCATAAATATCAGTCCAAAATATCAGAGTAGGGGAAGTGAATAAAAAAAGATATATACTATAAAGAAGTCCTGGGGGCATAAACAATACCCAGTGTAAATTCTACATGGACATGTTGGGAGCCGTTGGGGGCATTTCATAGTGAGCAGTCCTATACCAGTCATCAGGGTAATGGAGTGCAGTCATAAAGCCAGAAACATTGTTCTGGGGCAGGTGTGGAGGAAGAGATGGTAGGCCCATAGGTTGGGCCATGTTTACTCCTATCATCTTTCCTATGTGCAGGAACCATTTGTGACTTCTGTCAGTCACCTAATGGATCTCATCAATTTTGCAGGTGTCAAGAAATAGTCCCAACCCCTGAGCCAAAGGACCATCTTACTATCTCTAGTTTGTTAATTTTAAACATAGCACATTCTTACCTCAAGGCCAATTTGAGAGTCAACTGTTTCAGAGTCCAGTTACTGGCAGAAAAAAAAGAGAGGATGCACTCAATAAGCTCCCACTCTTTAGCTAAGTCTGGCATCATCCAAGTTCTGAAACTTACCTAGGTTGCTTTGCAGATCTTTAAGGAAAATCTCGTTAGAATAAAACTACTAGCTAAAAATCCTACCTCAAATTTTACTGCCTGGAAATGGCTAAGGCTAAAGGTAGGAATGAGCAGTTCCTTGCTTCTGCCTCTTCCGTCTTGTGGGAGTGACTTGCGAAAGCCTCTTCAACCAGGTCCCTGTGGTCATGAGTAGCAGGGACCTTCTCATTTATCTCTAAGTTGGGAAAATTTTGATAGTGAAAGGGCACATTGAAATACATTGATGGATGTAAAAATAGTGCTATTAAAACTGTTTTAAATTAACTTATTCTTAATAAATAAACTAAAAATACAAATAAGATTTAAAAATTGATTTATATTGCTTACCTAAATATTAAAAATATAACATGAGAAGAATAATTTATTATTGGTATATTCTGATAAATTTTAATCATCTGAATTTTCCTAGCCCTTTCTGTCTATAATACAGTTTCACTGGTATTTTTCTGAAGAAGACATTTTTTAGTGTGATTGTATTATTTTTAAATTTTTGTGAAATTTCTAGAAATCTTCAAAATTGTAGGCTGTGGTTACTAAATTTGAAACGGTGACACACTCAGTATAGATAACAATATTTTTATCTGTAAAGTACTATCAAAAGGTTCTAGGCACCTGGTAAGAACAAATTCTACTAAATCAAAAATATTCTCAATTCTGTTTTATTTTTGTATTACAATATATGAGTGTTTCAGCCCCAAGTTTTTGCACAAAAACTGTTTCCCCCTTTCATTTAGAGTTCCTTTGCTAATAAATAATTGTATAAGACAGAACTTGTCAAGTAGATTGCCCATATTTACAGTCTTTTTAATGGTTTGTCACATTTAGATGCTGAAAAATTATAGGCACTTACAATCAGAATATAAATATCCTGAAATGAGGGACTCCCTCAAATCCTATACATAATATGAATATACCCTAGAATTAGGAACTCTGTCAAATGATTATTCTTATAAATTAAGGTATTCTAAATCATATTTATGGAATTTAAAAATTAAATGTCTTCTCTTTGAAAACTCATTTTTTTAAATTTGATTTTTTGGTTCCTTTCAAGCTTCAGTTCCTTCCAGAGCATTTCAGTCTGCTTTTATTTGCAAGTTTTGTTTATAGCTATTCTGCTATTCCCTAAGAACTTCAAGAGCTGAAATATTGGGATGCTTCATTTACTAAATACCATGAATAAAGATTTCCAAATGATTCTGAGAAAAAAAAAAAGCATCCAAAATTTAGGACTTACTTACAAAGTTGTTCTTCAATCAGAATTATGAAGGCTTCCAAGAAAATGCTGATTGCCTTGCTAAAACACCTTTATTTTCTTGATTCAATGTCAGCTCTGTCTTCAAAATTTTGTAATAATGTGATTCTCACCATGTATGTATGTATAAAAGTATTGATAAATTTTGGTACCTACAAATTCTATTTTTTATTGATATATAATTGACATATAACATTTTATGAGTTTCAGGTTTATGCAAATTATATTTTGATTTGTAGAATATTGCAATTTATTTGGACCCAATATAAATTACATTTGTGTCGCAACTAATTCAAATACATTTCTACTCCATAGATTTCTTAATTTGGGTAAGAAAATTGTTTTTAGTATGATGATATTTTTCAAAATAATTTATATTTATGTTATTGAAAAAAAACAAGTAATGGGTCTTCAATGTCATTTTTAACTAAAATTATAAGTTTTCACTCTATTAGATATTTCACTTTGAATTTCCATAAGTTTTACTTTGAGTTATTGAGTTGTACAGAAAATCAAACTATTACTGAAAAGTACTGATTTTATATTTGAAGCATTTAGTAAAATGATACAAAAATTTAAATGCTTACAAAATTATTTTTCTGCTAATAGAACATATTAACAGCTTTGCTTAACTTTTTATACATATTCCCCCAAAACCCCCTTAGAAGTGAAAATGAACAAAACTAATTTAGCAAAACAGACATTTGACCTAAATGAAAAGTCAAGTTTCAAGAGTAATCTGTAAAAGTATCTTTTGCAGGTGCATGTATTAAATAACTGTGTTTGGACACAGTCTTCTTGAAATAATTACTGACTTTGAAATAGATACTGATGTTCCTTTAGGAGAATTATTTTCTGGTTTTCATCTGGTCGTGCCCGAGAAAACACGAGAAATGTAAATTCAGTATATAGTATTTTAATTAAATATGTGGTCTCAGTTTTCTTTATTTTTGCCAAAAGGGTTTATTGCAAAGTTTAAGAAGCTTTACTAGACATTAAAAAAGTAAATAATTATAGCTTTATGCCACACAAATGGCAAAGTATGCATACCAAGGATATTCTGACTACTTTCTATGTGTTCTCTCTATGCTCTATAGCCGATGGACCAGCCTCACATATTTCATACCAAGCCAAACTGTAAATTTCCAAGTTTCCAACTTACCCTATCAAATGGCAGCCTGGCAGCTTTGTCGATTCTGTAGGTTAAAACATGGGTATGAACATACATGGGCGGTGCACTGAATGGTCATTAAGGGCAGCAGGGTGGCATGAGACAACTTGTCAGGTGAAATAAGAGCAAGAGAGGCAGTTCCTGCATGCACCCTATAACCCTATCTCACAGATGAAGCAGTTCCTCTCTGGGAGCCTTCGGTTTCTCCTCCGATGCCATCATTCCATTTTGATTTCCAAGAATATGGTTGTCTTATGTCTAGGGCAACATCTTATTTATGTTCATCTGTTTTTGGTAGTGACGAGTATGTTTAGCTGGTCCCATGTTATTCATCAAGTAGTAGGTCTTTGTGAAATGTCCCCTGTCACTAGTTCACTGAAGGGATGCAATGCACTAGTTCAGTTTCTAGTGTTGAGGCTAGTTGCTGCTTTTGATGCTGTGTTCAAGGGAGGGGCTTCTGAGTCCCTTGCTGCCCCTACTTCAACTCTGTTGTCCATCGAATGGTTTTGGTTGGAATCTGTGTAACTAGGCTTGGTCATCTAGGTTAGTTTGTTGCAAAGTTGAGATGGCTTTACTTGATGTTGAGCTCTGAGTGCAGCTACTTTTGTCCGTAATTGGACCCTGCCTTTTGCTTAGAGAAAGATCCAGGTGAACTCCACAGCTTGTTGCTGTGTTTGGCCATGAGTTATTCCTTGTCAAATGTTGTATTCCCCAGGAAATATCCTATGAGGTGGCCTCTGCACACAAGAGATTTATTAGGAAGTGTTTTGGCGGTTTACACCTGTGGAAAGGACAAGAGGCACAGAGGCAGAAGTTCAGCTGTGATGCAATCTCAAAGGAAGCGTCTGCTGACCCTACTGGGAGTTCTGAAGATGGAATGAGCTTTACCAGCTGTCCTGTATTGGGATGAGGTGGTCAGGCATTTATGATCCCAGGTTCATCAGTCATTGAGTGAAGGCTGCCCGTGAAGAAGCGTAGCCTTTGGTTAAGCATATCTTTTTGGCTGAAATTGTACCCAGAGGGGGTTAAGAGCTGAGGGACTGTCTGCTGGCAGCACTCCCAGCACCTGGGATAGTAAGTCCTTTATTACTGAAGGGGAATCTTAGCAGTGCAGCACAGCACCTATACTTTCCTTTGATGCACTGATGGAGCTCTGTCATTGGCTTTTTTTTTTTTTCTAACATGCTGAGAATCAGTTTGCAGAAAATCAAAAGTCAAAAGTGCCTAGAGTCTACTAGAGTTATAATGTATCCCTGAAAACTGGATATGCCTAATTCTAGACTTTCCATTAGGTAATATCATTAATATTTTTATTACTTAAGTCACTATTATTAGAATTCTATTGCTGTAGTCAAAAGGTTTCCTGACAAAATATAAGCAACCTACTACAGCTAAGCAATTCAATGACAAAAGCACCTAATCAAAAAAAATCAACTGTTGGCTTTTGATGGGGTGATTAGGGAAGGCTTCTACTGAGGAGATGATATTTGGGCTGAAACCTGAATCACAAGATGGAATCAGGTAAGTAAAGATGTAGGAAGAGCCTTCCTGGCAGAAGGAGGAATGATTGCAAAAGTCCTGAGGCAGAGATGAATTTGGCAGGTTCCCCAACATTGTTCTGCTTGGTGGAATGAATCAGTGTCTCCATAGCATCTCTAGGGACTGTAATATTTGGGCATAAAAGGAAGATATTTGATGGCATTGGGAAGAATTTTTTTTGGTAGCTTTTGACCAAATTCCAGGACTTTTGGAAAAAGTCAAATGAGAATGTGGAAAAGAGAAAGGAGCAATGAAGGGTGCAGTATTTACCCCAGGATGGAATCTGGCCTGCTGGGCTGTTGTTTAAAACATTTAAGATGCTGCAGTGATAAGTTTTTTAAATTTATTTTAATTTTTTTTTAAGATAATGTTCTCATAAAGCCTAGAGATTTTTTAAAATTGTCTTTTGGCAGGGCACCTGGGTGGCTCAATCGGTTACGTGTCTGCCTTTGGCTTAGGTCATGGTCCCAGGGTCCTGGGATCGAGCCCCATGTCGGGCTCCATGTTCAGTGGGGAGTCTGCTTCTCCCTCTCCTCCCCACTTGTGCTCTCTCTCGCTATCTCTGTCACTATCTATCTCTCTCTCTCAAATAAATAAATAAAATTAAAAAAATAATAAATTATCTTTGGCCCATAAACATGTTAATATGATCAAGAATATATGATCAAGAATATTTTACACTTGATCTTAGCCAAAAGGCCGAGAAGCGATGATCAAGAATATTTTAAATGTGAAAGGGAAAGGGAACAAGAAAGATTATCAAATGAATGATTATTTAAGAAGATGAGTATTTGTACAAGAGATTGTCTGCAATTGCCAGAAAGAAAAAAAAAAAGACCCTGACAAATATGTTGAGAATAAGAGTTGCCTGCAGAGGGGTGTGTATCCCCATCCGTGTGTTTATATAAATACATTCAAGGAGGTAAATTTAACTTTATAGCATCATTAAATGACAGGAGCATAAAAACAAAAGGCTATATCTTTCTTTTATAAATAAGCAAATAAGCCTGGTAGAAGTGGAGGTGAGTTAGTACTGTGTGTCAAGAGATTGTGGAAAATTTTTAGCAAAATTGCTGGAAAGTTGCTGGAAAATCTTCATAAAGATTTACCTCTTATCTGCATGATGATAAAAGAAAAAAAACTACTGAAAGAAAAAAAGTAAGGTGCTATGAACCAAGACTCTTAAAAAAACAAAAAGATGACTCGAGAGTAATGGAGAACTTTCAGACATTAATTTATGACTATACAGCACCACTGATGCCAATTTGCAGATGTATTTGCTAAACTACTGCCAGTAATCAATTTGGAATTATAGAAGATGGGAATGATTGTAGTGTCATCCGGGGTTCAAGGCAGGAGACAGAAACATTTAAAGTAGACAAAGATTTAATATGGTAAATTGGGTGCTTGCAAAATCATTGGAAGGCCTGGAGAAGTGGCCTCTAGTCTGAGCTTCTTGGAATGACTCCCAGACACTAGAGAGCTGAGTCACTAGGGGACCTGCCATCTCTGAGGGTATCCTAGAACAACTGAGCTTCCAGTTATAATACATGATTGTAACTGAGATTGAGGAATCATAGAGCTGAAATCGTGCCCTTGTTACTACTGTTGTCATTAGTCCATGATACTGGTGACTGGGCCCTGGAACCTGGAATCCACTGTTGCCTTTCCTTCAACTCCTCTTCTCACCCAGGAATTTGGATAATGAATGACTGCTTGCAGAAGAAAATTTCACATCTCCATGAGGCCTTGCTTGCCAATCAAGAAATGGTAGAAGATGACCACCCTCACTTTTGCCTTACAAATCTCTCGTAGTTGCATCCACATGGCAGGACCTTATTGGAGTCTGGAGCACTAGCTACAAAAGCGTCTGGGAATTGTACATTTAACTCCCAAGTCTCTTCCAGTCAAGAAGACATGATACAAGATGGAAAATGGAAATTCAGTGAGCCAAACCAGAGTATTCCATTCAACTATAGACAGGGAAACATTCTTATTCCTTTAAAGGAAAGAAAGAGATTATAAGAGACATCTGCTGAGGTTGACATTGGCCTTAGTATTGGTTAGAAAAGACACCTTTTGTGAACCATTAAGAAAGGATGTAGCAACCACTGGGAATAAAGGGTTCATTAAAAGCAAATCATACTGAATAACTTACTAAAGTGGTAAGTAATAGAACCAAATGGCTATAATATATCTAGATTTTAACAAAGCATTTGCCCTAAACTTTTATATCATGTGACAAACTTGGGAAATATGGTCAAGATAGTGATACAGTTAAGTGGATTTGTAATTAGTAGAAAGATTAAAAACTGATGATTAGTAGTAGATACATGTCCAATTGTAGTACATGCCATAGGAAGTTCTATTTTATCCCCCATTACATAATGACTCCAACAAGAACACTGATTTTAAAAATAGGAATAGTCATTATTTATTAAGTGCTTACTCTAGGTGAGGCACTATAGATACATTATTACCTCTTTTATTCATTGCAATAATCTTATCAGGCTGTTATCTCCATTTTAAATGTGAGGAAACTAATGGCAGGGAGTGTAAGTGGCTTGCCCCTAGCTCCATATCTAGTAAGCAGCAGTGCCTAAAATAGCTTCAAGGAAGAGGTACCAGTGTGGAGAAAACCACATTTCTGGGAGACACTGGTCTCAGGCATTCCACATGAGGTTAGAAGATGGCCCACTGTCCTTCAGGATCTGGCTGGTATTTCAGGGACTCAAACTCACATGAACAAACCTTCACTAAAGGCTCTATAAAAAAACAGATGCTGATTTACTAACTCATGAGAAATGCAATAGTCAAGCTGACCAAATATAGGTAATATTCCTGCATGCAAAAATCTGGGGGAGAGCGTGATCAGAATGTTGACTGTAGAAGATAGAATCAGCCTCATCAGGGGATGCTGGTCAGAATGCTAACTGTCCACAGTCTCTGGCAATCACAATACAGATGTAAACATCTGCCTGACTGACTGCATCCCTGGACCTACGTGGAACGGCACTTCGTCAATCAGTGCCAGAATTTGCCTTTCTGATTCCTTTCTAAGGCCCACATGACTGATTGCTATTCTTTCTTTAGATAATTTAATGACTTCACCTAAGTTGTTTTAGCCTAAAATTTATTCTTTCTTTTTAAGCTGACTGTTTTGATTGATTCCCTGCTAATACAATTTCTTAACTATAGAGAACAAGTTTTATTTCTCTGTTTCCAAATTCACTGTTCTTGGGCACTACTGAAAAGATGTAGGTCTATTTGACTCTTTCCTTTACCTGTGCTGCCATTGGTAGGTTAACGAGAACAGCAGACTCAGTGCTGACATGAATAGTTTGAAAGCAGCATAGGTTTTTTAAAAGACAGTATTTTTAATTAAAATAGGTTCACTGTGAGTCAATAGTGTGTGATATTGTTATCAAAGAAGCCAAGACAGACTTAGCTGTATTAACTATGTCAATAGAGTGAAGGAGCTAGTGAATGAACGAAGAAGTTGACAGCTCTACCCTAAATCTTCAGTGACACTCCATGCCTAGACTCATAATGTTTATTTAGTTCAGGATCCACATTTTCAGATATCAACAGACTGGAATTTATTCAGAGGAAACTGACCAGATGGTGATAAGACCTGAAATCACATTCTGACAAATGGTGGTAGGATATTAGTGATGTTTAGCTTGAGAAAGAAAAGTCTTAAGGAAAAAATAAGAAAAGCCAAGAGTTACTAGGTGCTTATAGATTAGACCAAGGGTTGTGCTCATTCCTTTAATGGATTTCAGATATTATAGATATACCACAATGGAAAAAGGAATACTCTACTTTGAGAGTTACCCTGGTAGGCAGAGAAAGTCAGTAGAAACCACAGAGACAACTTTGCTTATTAGAATGATGACATTTCTAACTCTCAACAACATAATGAGCTGCCTCAATATTAATATATCAAGTTTTTAGAGATGCTGAAGCAGAGACTGGCCAAACTTTTTATGGAGATATTTTGGAGTAGAATAAGTATTAAATGGAAGAATTAGTATTAAATGGAGGCAGGGACCAGATGAACTCTAAGACCTTGTCCAAACTTGTTCTGCTAGTCCATCATCATCTTACAATACAGTAACCCCTTTTTGATCTTTTAGTTTAGTGGCATGAACACTGCATGGTTAATGCCACTTCCAAGTCAATAGATCCATTGTAGGGAACACTGATTGCTGCATTCCTTCCTGGCAATTAAGACAAAATCCAACACCATCTGAAGCCGCAGAGATAGAGGTGCAGAAAATCTTTGAATGAGTCATTAGGTATAATACCAAGAAGAGACTCACTTCCTTATTTGATCCCCAGAGCCACGTATTCTGAGTGTGGGATAAACAGTAATGTATATGGATTGCTTTTCAAAGCATGGTAAATTTTCACTCTCAAATAGTTTGAAAGCTTCAAATGTTAGTAGCATTCATTTCTGTCTTTGAATTTAAATGCAGTTATTTATGCTTCTAAAAACCCTTTGATTGCATTCCTTATTTTGAGCTTCGTTATTGTTAATGTGCACACTTCAGCATCAACCAACCTTTACATTCATGGCAATGAACGTCATACCTTAAAATCTGGTTCCTGTGAATGGGAAAGAATAACGTTCACTTAAAATAACCAAACAACAATGGAGTTTTATAGCTAGAGAAAACCTAAATATCACATATTATTAGATGAGAAATTCAAGCTGAGAGAGATTAAATGACTTTCCACATTCACATGGCTGGGCCAATAGAAAGCAGAGCACTTTGTGTTTTTTCTTTTGTCTCCCACTCAAGGAAGCAATTATATGCTGGGGTTTTTTGGCAAGATACTCTCCTTTTTTTCTTTTCCTAGCAAGTAGAATGGTTTGATACTAGTCACTTCTAGATCTCTATTTACAACCTGATTGGCATGGGACCTGAGGAGAAAGTATCAGAGTAAGATTCCAAAATAGTATTTTCTTTACCCATCTCCTTTAGCCGTATCAGTAGGTAGAAATTCTAAGGGCTTCTTTTTCCTAATTCTGGATTGCTCTTGGATCTCTGCAGTGCTGCGTATGATGCTGTTCTTGACAGAAATGTGGCCATTAAGAAGCTCAGCAGACCCTTTCAGAACCAAACGCATGCCAAGAGAGCTTACCGGGAGCTGGTCCTCATGAAGTGTGTGAACCATAAAAACGTGAGTTATTTTTAAACCTCTGGCAGTGGGAGGTTGTGAGATTGGAGAAAGAACATCTGTGTGCCAACTTGAGTAGGAAGGGCTCTCTTTACTTTGTCACTTCTGCCTATTAAGATTGTTTATCTTTCCATATGTTACATTTGATTTCATTGTCCTCATGATAGCTTTCTGCTTAAAAATTATCTCAAAACCATATGGTGGAAGAGGGGATAAATTTGATAGACATTTCCTGGTGTGAAATTAACCTTATTTGGTTATCTTGCTCCAAAATAACCAGAGAGCTCCAGACTTTTTCCAAAATAATAAAAAGCAAACAAATACAAAGCCAAAAAATATCCTGCAGAACACTATATTTCTTTATAATTTAAATTTAATTATTAACAGGTGAAAATTTTTATCTCCTTTTTCTTTTAGCTATAGTCTGGCAGTGGACTTCAAATGTTCACTGTGCTTCAGCATCTTGTTTTTTTGTAGGGTTGGGCCTATGTATGGGAACATATCTGCAAAGCCCCTCAGGACAGGCTCATCAAGACCATTTCTCATGGGAACTAAGTAGGGTTACCATTATAGGACTTTCTTCAACTTCAGAATAAAAGCTTCCACTGCAGACAAAAGCTGCTAGAATTCTTCCTATGTTCCCATTCTTCTTAGTAAGGCTACATGTGAGATCATTCATTATTTTAATAATAACTATTATTAATAAAGAATTTGGGGCACCTGGGTGGCTCAGTGGGTTAAGCCTCTGCCTTCAGCTCAGGTCATGATCTCAATGTCCTGGGATCGAGCCCTGCATTGGGCTCTCTGCTCAGCAGGGAGCCTGCTCCCCCCCGCCCCCCGCCTCTCTGCCTGCCTCTCTGCCTACTTGTGATATCTGTCTGTCAAATAAATAAATAAAATCTTTAAAAAAAAGAATTTATAAATATAGTGCATATAACTTATTACATATAAATATATAATGAAAATAACTGATAAATTATTATACTAAAACTATAACAATAGCTATCATAACTCCCTGCAAAGTTTTTCTTTTTTTTTTCTTTTTTTTTTTAAGATTTTTATTTATTTGACAGAGAGAGACACAGCGAGAGAGGGAACAGAAGCAGGGGGAATGGAAGAGGGAGAAGCAGGCTTCCCGCCAAGCAGGGAGCCCGATGCGGGACTCGATCCCAGGACTCTGGGATCATGACCTGAGCCAAAGGCAGCCGCTTAACAACTGAGCCACCCAGGTGCCCCCTGCAAAGTTTTTCTTAAGCATGAAAATCACACAGGATATGTGAAATTATCAGTGCAGTTTTATAAATAAGTGAATTTGTCATGAGGCTAACCATCTCTCACTAAGAAGAAGCAAACGTATATATGAGAGTTTAGCTGGAAGATATTTGAAATACAAATATATGGATTGTTTTTCCAGTGGACAGTGTTTCTCTTTTCCTCTATTATTCCACTGACTTTGCAATTCAGCCATTTGACACATATTTGTTAAATAAATGAAATGTGCCCCATGTATAGATCTAGATGCTAAGATTACAGTAGTGGAAATAACAGAAGCTAATCCCTGCCCATGTGGAGCTCATGTTGTACTGGTGAGAGAAAAAGACCATCCGAAAAATAGATGGGCAAATGTAGAGAATGTCAGATGGTAATAAGCACTATTACGGAAAACAAAGTGAAGAAGGAAAATTATTCTAGTCAGTGCTGGGTGGGTGGGCTTACTTTTTAAAATAGAGTGAGCAGGAAAGGTCTCACTAAAGAGGCAAATTTTATGAAGTATGTACCCATCTCTAATTTGGCCATGCAAGGAACATGGTACTTCTAAAAAGGAATATATAAATGATGGAAAGGATGATTCATAAGAAAAGTCATTCTACTAAAGCAATTTGTTCTTCCAGTATGTTAAATAAAGGCAGGAACAAGATTAACCACATGGCCAATGCAATCTATTTTTATGATAGCAGAGAGGATGAGAAATCCCATGGGCGGTGGAAAACAGATAGATACAAGCAATGAAGCAACTGTATGGGAAATTTTGATAGTTTGTGACTTCATATATTTACATTTCCCTAGTCTTCCTTCCAACTCCCACAATGCAATAAACACGTTGTAGAGAAATTCCCACATACCTAGTGAATTTGAGAGAATCCTACTCCCTGTTCTTGACTGAAATGTGGGAGTTCACATTTATGATACCTAAAAAGAAGTTCCCAATTGAAAGGATTATCTGTAAATGGCTTTCTACCTGCTACCCCCCTTTTGTGTGTGTATGTCCACGTGCACTTGTGTACGCCTGAGGAAATAATTTTCTGGAACTCGTTAACAGAAAGGAAGTTCACTTACGACCAAATGTAAGTTCCACATTAGTACTTGTAATACTAAGTAAAAGCAGTCAGAATGCAGAACTCTGTAAATACTTGGAAAATAAAGTAAAACAGTGAAGTAATCCCAACTAAATCTTTAATAATAGAGAAGAGAATCCATTTAGAAAATGAATGCTTAATTCTAGGAAGTGAGAGCTAATGTGATTGTGGGGCCAGGAAAAAGACTGATTCACATCTGCATTTTAAGATGCTAGAATAAAGGAACTGAATTAGATACCTGCGTGAAATTGTTGAAGCAAAATGAAAATACCTGTGATGCAATTTTTCTAAGGACACGGTTTTCAAATGGTTAGTAGAAGGAATTAGAATTTACAAGGGAGCAAAGAAAGAATAGAGGGAAATCAGAGACGAAGGCGATAAAACAAGGGAATAGGAAACGGGAAGATAGGAATACATAGTGGAGAATTTACCCTTTAAAATAATCTTGATTTACTCAAAATTGTAATGCTATTGTCTAAACTAATTTTAGAATACCTAGATTATTCATATTCTAGGTGATACGGGTTAACATTTTTCCATATTTAAGGGTTGCTTGTGTATGGTGTGTGTGTGTGTGTGTGTGTGCCTGTGCACAGTGTCTGATGATTTTGTTTGAGCAAATATCAAAATAAATTACTTTGCAAGACTGATGAAATACTAGAAAAACAGGCCCACTAAATATGTGTGATATATATACAATGAAAGATGTATCATGTAGACATTTTTCAACACACACTATCAGT